>JAQNCB010000012.1:4725595-4736871 GCA_030068295.1 Euristhmus nudiceps
GGCAGAATTTTTTTTTTTTTCTTTTCATTTTGTAAAAATGATTCCAAAGTTGAATGGGAACCACTGCCAAATAATCACTCACGAATACGGCAGACACGATAGCTGTTAGGGGGAACACATATCGTGCGTATCACCTCTACAGTTTAGGGAATATAGTTATGTTTACATAACGTTCACTCTAAACAAGCTTTAATAAAGTGAAATAAATGACTCTCAAGACTTGGAAATAGGTTGTATTGTTGAACAATGCATTCTGGGATACGGCTGCCTTGCCTCAGAGGTTAAAGAGAATGTGCTGTGTGTTTTGTTTTTCAGATGTCGTGGTTCGGCTCCAAGCCCACACCCAAAGGCATCGTCCGTCCCTCCATCTCAGGAACACCGAGCAGCTGGATGTGAGAAAACAAGAGGGAGAGAGAGAAAAGTCCAGGTGTTCATGAAGTGAAGGGACGCTCCGGTTGACCTGATGGTTTCTTCTCTTCTGGGGTTCTTCTCTTCGAGGCTTTGAATCAAGCAGCTCATAGTGTTTAAAATCTTTCCTGAAAAGAGGTGCGGTGCAATCCCTACGTCGAGCGACCTGGGGATTAAAAATACCTTTTGTTTCCTTTTTCTGAAAAGTGAAATGCTGCACGCTGCATAAACAGATTAACTTTATAATAATAATGATGATGATGATGATGATGATGATGATTCATTTTGGAACGCTTCGAGGGGAACAAACAAAACGTTGTGCGCTCTGTATCGAAGAGAAGCGTACAGGGGCTTGGACACTGATGTTGATGAAGGAGCATCGTCCCTTTACCTGTGTGTGTGTGTGTGTGTGTGTGTGTGTGTGTGTGTGTGTGTGTGTGTGACAGAGAGAGAGAGAATACCGATGAAGCACATTCCGTCTGTTTGTTTGTATACCCATGTGTACATATCCACTGTTTATAAACCGTCAGCTGTAAAATTTATTCAGCTGTTTGCTGGAGGTTTCACCTTAATGTATATTGTGTATCGTTGACGGACAGATGGGAGGGAGGAGCGCGGCGCGTGTGGAGTCGAGTGAACGCGCGGTCCCAGGTGGAATAGAGCTGCGAGTGTGCATGCCGTGATGTTTTAACTCGATAGGGAATCTCTAAACTCTAAAACGTATTTATTTAATCACGAAGCGATTCGTCAGGACGGTCGCGCTACAGGGCAGCCTGGTTGTGATGTCTGAAAGGGTCCTCTGTTATTTATTAAAGCAGAAGAAAATAACATGCTGCAGTAGGGAATAAAATTGAGGGATGCACCGATTTATTTGTTTATTTTTCTTTTTTTTTAACCTTTTTAATTATTAAATTCAGTTTTTGTTGGTACAGCGGTGTAAAGGTTCAACCACACAGCAGGAAGGTCCTGGGTCCGAGGCGAAGGTGTTTCTGTGCATGTTCTTCCGGGTACTACTGTTTCCTCCCACAGTCCCGAGACCTGCACATTTGGCTGATCTGCTGTTCCAAACCGCCCCTACGTGTGAGAGCGTGAGTGTAAATGGCAGTGTGATGGTCTGGTGAGCCGTTCTGTGGACCCCAGAGTTTGGTGGGATGGGTTCCAGCCTCCCTACGTCTCGAATAAGAGTAAATCAGCATTCTGCGCTGAAACATTCAACAAATTGAAACAACAGTCATTTTAGCATTTTTATGTTTTTTGTTTTTTTTTTTCTTTCCATAATGTTCATTCTTTAAAAAATTTGTTATTGCTGCTTATCTTCCAAAAGTTAATCATGGGCTTTAAACTTTATCAGATTTGGGATAATAAATAAATAAATAAATAAAACCTTGGGAGTTCTCTGGTACAAACTTTTTGTTTCAGTAATAATTGTTTATTATTATTATTATTATTATCATATATATAATGTAATTAATTATAAACGTATCATTATTACTTTGCCCTCACCCAGAGTCAGCTGAGATGGGCGCCAGCCTCCCTGTGACCTTAACTAGCATTAAGCAGTTCAGAAAAGAAATCATTATTAATAATGTATAAATGTTGTACATTTCAATGAAAGTATTTGATAAGTTCATTGTACAAAAAAAATAACTTTTTTTTAATTGATATAAAAGAGAATAACTATTGCAGGTCAAAACATTTTCTGAAAATCATAAACTTGTCAAATACAATCTAATATTCTTTAAAATGAATTACAATTCACAACTTATCTCCTTAAAAACTTTAAACAGCTTTGCATTTATTAATCACTGGATCCGTCTTCACAAAACTTATTGAAACATTATTACTATTGTAACGAGCTGGGAGGCGGGGCTAGATACCTGATGTGCAAAGTGGGTGGGGCTTAAAAATGAAGTTCTGTGAGTGGCAGTAGCAGATTGTGTTGAACCTCAATCAGTGTTTAAACAGAGAAGATTTACAAAATATTCTCCAGTAGTTTATTCACTGGGATTAAAGAGGTCCGTGCAGGTCGGGGTTTGGTTTTGTTCCAAAACGTTCTGGTGTGTTTGCATTAGTGAAATGTACACAGTGTGTATATATGTTTATATGTATATATTTTAAACGGTGGTGAATCTGAGTCGGACATGAAATTTGCATATCTGATATGATTCCATGTTTTTGCTAAAGCATTACTCTGGATCGGATCAGTGCATCCCTGAACAAGTTTCTCACTTATTCCACACAGCTTGGTTGGATTTCAGGTCCTGGTTTTATAATCGGAATGCTGCACAGTGACTAATTCCAGTTTTCTACCTGATCGAGATTAATTTTCTTTAATTTTTTTCTTCTTGATATCATGTATCAACTGGAAATGTTTTGTTTTATGATTAACCTTCTCAACTGTGTGTGTGCGTTTGCGTACTACCTGATCAGGTATGAACAGGTTTCCTGTTTAAAGCATAACTAAACTCACCATATGCACTTTTTGTTTTCTTTTAATTCTGGTTATGTGTCCTGTCGCGATCATCCTAACCCTTAACGATGAGTCGTAATTCCACCTCGGCCTGTTCTGGTTTAATCAAGATCCACCACATCTGATTTTCAGTGGTCTGTGAGGAAAGTTGAATAAATTATCTTTTTGATGATTTTTTTGTGTGTTTATTATTGTAGCTCAAGTTTAAAGGATAATATCTGAAATTCCAGTATAATAATAATGATGGGAATAATCAAACAAGAATTTTTTTCAAAAACTTACTTGTTTGGTTATTCGACATCAACTTTTATCATTTTATTCTTTAGCAACAACATGAATTATTTAAATTTATTTTCTTTTTTTTTTTTTAAGCCAATCCTTCTTTAATAACCATGATGGTGCAGAGGTTTCCACTCCTATCAGTCTGTGCTTTTGAATTATTTACCTACACATTTACTTACTTAAGAAAAAAAAATAATTATATATATATATATATATATATATATATACATACATACATACACACACACACACACATTTATATGTAGATAGCTAGGAAACACCTACATCTTTGGAACTGCTTTAAGTATCACCATCAAATTTCCAGGATAGCGATTTCAGACCAATGGCTGACTCAAGTTCAAGGTCAGCAAATTGGCCACTCATTCTTTACAAGTCGGCAGCTTGTGTGCTTCCAGCCATGACAGTTATTTTCTAATGTAAAATATTTAAAAATCTAGAAATAAAGTCAAAAGAAACACATAAAGGAGAAAATGTATTTTAAAAGTATTAAGATTTAAGCTTTACTTCAGCTGGGCTGCATTTCATCATTTGTATTAAAAAAAAAAAAAAACCTTACATTAGGAAAATGTAATATCTCAATTCAGCATATCGTGATAAATCATCGTATCGCCCAACCCGATGGGTGATGAACAAGCCGGGTCGCTTCTGTCAATATTAATCATTTATAAAGCTACACTGATCACTCTGAAACTAACTAATGATATTTTCATTTACTTTCTGCTACATTAAGATTACAATCCAACAGTGCAAGCGTACCTTCTATCATCGTACTACAAAACATTCGATACAAAAAATATGTACTTTTTATTTTTTTTTCCAATATAAATTTTCTAAACTTGAAATGTGCGCTAATGCTAATGCCACGTGTTCATCAAATAGACTGGATGATATAATTTACACCTCCCATGTGTGTGACTGTAATAAAGCAACAAAACAGGAAACGTATGAGGAGGAAATCAAGCGATCCAGAGCACGGTTTAAATGCCAGACGCACGTCGACTTAAATGAAAAAAATAATAATAAAATAAAAAAAATACAAAAGACAGAAAACAGATTTGTTATTTTTATTGCACCAGGCACTTCACATATGACCCCCCAACCCCCCACCACACGCACGCGCATCAGGTGTCATCAAAAGGGTGGGGCTGAGATTTTCTCGTTATAACATTATTAAATACGAAGCCATATCTGTCAGTCTGTTGTGATTAAAATGAAAATAGAATCATTCATTACTCTCATTAACTACAGCACAAAGCTTTAATGTTTTATCAATCGTACAACCTAACATTTAGCTAATCGAATGTAAACCTAAGCCCCGCCCCTTTTCTGATTCAGTGATGCTTGTGACCCTCACGCGACCTTCATATGCTATATTATAATCTCTGCACACTTTATATATTCTTCCCCACACGCTATATATATATATATGTATATTCAGCCCCACGCGATCTCCACACACACACTATATATTAATCATCTTTCTGTACAAAAAGAAAAATCCCAAGTGATGAGACGTGTGTATCAGAGCGCTGGCGAAGTCGATCAGAGTTTAAATCACCTCGAGACGTCGTCCCTCTACAGAAAAACTCCAGATCACGTTTCAGTAATGTACAATAAATACAACACAACACACGCGTCCCACCGTTATTCAGTAAAATACACTCTTCAGAGTAGTGTGTGTGTGGTGAGCATGTGTATGTAGTGGTGTGTGTACCTAAGGTGTGTGTGTGCTCCTGATAGTGATGTGGATTAATGTGAACTGTCCGTATTGAAGAGAAGAAACAACACTGAGCAGTGCGGTGTCTCTGGAGGGTTTTTTTCTTCTTTCTTTCTTCACACGGATTTCCGCGCCGTCAGGACTCGAACGATGGAACCCAAACCTCCGACAGCAAAAGCCTGAGACAGAGAGGGAGTCATGAAGTCAAAATTAGCACCAGTGAAGGAGGTACAGGAGGTGTGGCCTATGTGTCACTCACAGTACCGGAGGCGTGGTCATGTTCCTGTCATAGTATGGGAGGTGTGGCCTATATGTGTCAGTCACAGTACAGGCGGTGTGGCCTGTATGTCAGTCATGGTATAGGAGGTGTGTCCTGTATGCACATGTCAGTCACAGTACAGGAGGCGTGGTCGCCATGTGTCAGTCATAGCACACAGTAGGTGTGGTCACCATGTCCTGGCGCACTACAGGAGGTGTGGCCTCTGTGTCAATCTCAACCAAATACTAATATTTAGTATGTTAGGCTCTGTGGGGGCGGGATGTTCCAGGGTGGCAGCGCCCCTCTTTGTGAAATCATTCAAGAGTACGTAACGCATTAGCACATCAGCATGGCAGGGTCTAAGCAGCTCGATCCCTTGACAGCCCACAGAAAGTTGGGACCTCTGTGTCAGTTACAATAAAGGAGGGCATGGCCTCTGCATGTCAGTCACAATAGAAGAGCTATGGTATTGTGTGTCAGTTACAGTAAGAGGCGTGGCCTATGTGTCGATTAGTAAAATATGGCTAAATCTGGTCCTAAATATAAACAGAAGGAAATAATTATCTAAGTAAACGATAAAGTTGTGTTGGTTCTACACGTACTGCTTCCTCACTCACACACATACACACACACACCTTTTCATGCCACTGCAGCAGGATGGCACTGCTGTTATCTGATGGCTTCTCGAACCCTCTGTAGATGTACTTCATCAGCAGATCCACGCCGTTCTTATCCAGAGACTTTACGGCCGGCTCGATATCACTGTTCCTAAAGGAGGTGAGGACACGCAGCACCACAGCCTGGGCACGTTCCTTGGGGGGGACAACACACGAAATAGAGACAGTGAGACAAGCAGAGAGAAACACAGGGGGAGGGGAGAGAGGGGCGGGGACAGAGAGAGAAATGAGGCTGAGTTTTTAAATTCAAAAGTTGTTCCATTTTCAAGATTTTTAATTTCACTGAATGATATCGGACCGGGGCGGCACGGTGGCGTAGAGGTTAGCACGTTTGCCTCACAGCAAGAAGGTTCGATTCCCAGCCTGGGCGTTTCTGTGTGGAGTGTACATGTTCTCCCCATGCTTGCGTGGGTTTCCTCCGGGTACTCTGGTTTCTTCCCACAGTCCTAAAACATGCACAGTAGGCTGATTGTCTGTTCCAAATCTCCCTTCGGTGTGAATGTGTGTGTGAATGGTTGTGTGCGTGTCGGCCCTGCGATGGCCTGGTGTGCAAGCTGTCCAAGGTGTACCCTGCCGTCGCTCAGAGTCGGCTGAGATGGGCACCAGCCTCCCCGCGACCCCAATTAGGATTAAGCGATTCAGAAAACGAATGAATGAACGATACCAGTCCTCAGAGATGGCGCAGAAACAGGGAATAGACATGTGATCTGGTCTCGATTTAAATCGGAGGTTTATACAAGAAATAAACAGCTTTCAGTAACGTTAGAAAATATTTATTTATTATTTATCAGCGAGTGTGTAACGTATCAGCGCTGGTCGTAAATCAGAGTTGTCCTTTGTTAGCACGGCCAGCTGTCAAGCGCCTGTGTTATAAGAAGGAAAAGAATAAAAGGACAAATGAATGTGTTTTAAATGTGTTCGGAGTAAGTGAAGCAGCTGTCCTCCGTCTGCTTCCCGAAACAAACAGATTTCAATATCGGAGCACAAAAAAAAAAAAAAAAAAAGAATAAATAAAACTGTGAGATCACAGCATGTCCCCTATAAAGAACAAAAACGCTTTATATTTACATTTCAGACACGTTTCTAAAACCACACGCCTGCTTTTAGAATGAGCCAGCACCCGACCTTCCACTGTTACCTTTACATCTTATTAAAAAAAATTATTAATTACGATTCTCAACTTTTCATTGAAATCAGAATTTTCAATTTATTCAATATTTTAATTCACCTTTAAATATATGTATGTGTTGTGCTGAGTTGTGAAGCTTCATCAAGTCACTTAACTGAATTTGAAAAAGAAAAAAGACAAATATAACTTGTCTAGAAAAAAAAACAAAAAAAAAACGAGATTTTGCACAAAAATTTGGAACTATCATTTCGGAATTTAGAACTTAACCAATCAGTGATGTTTAACAAGACAAACTCCACACGCCGAGTTCCACTAATAGTAATTTTCAATTTTTAATTTTTTACCAAAAAAAAAAAAGAAAAAAAAGAAAAAAAACCCCCACAACCTTAACTTCGGAATTCCAGGCGGCAGAGTGGCATGTCCGCCTGCCTTACAGCGAGAAGGTTCGATTCCCAGCCTGGGCGTTTCCGTGTGGAGTTTGCATGTTCTCCCTGTGCTTGCGTGGGTTTCCTCCGGGTACTACGGTTTCCTCCCACTGTCCAAAAACATGCACAGTAGGCTAATTGGCTGTTCCAGATCTCCCTTAGGTCTGGGTGTTGGCCCTTCTATGCTTTTGCGAGCTGTCCGGGTGGTACCCTACCCTCGTCCAGAATTGGCCGAGATAGACGCCGCGACCCTAGTTAGGATTAAGCAGCTTAGAAGATGAAGGATTGAATGAAATTCAGAATTCTGCCTCGCAAACTCGTAAAAGACTGGAGCAGAATTCCTGAGTTTGCGCTTCCGAATTCAATCAAACTTGGGATTTGACTGTGGGGCGAAAAAAATTAATTCAGATAAGTACTAAAATCAATTCATTCACTTTAAGTTTATGAAGATTTTGACCTTTGACCCATTTTGACTGATGGTTATTATTAAGGGAAAAAAAACCCTTTGTTTCCGGTAACATTGCGGAATAATTTTGGGTCAGTAAAACTTATTTTTTTGTCGTCCCCCCAAAGGTGCTCACAGATGCGGAGATGAAGACACCCCCCATGCCCCACCCCTCCTTCTCTCTCTCTCAGCACCACTAAAGTGAACTTTCCCGCTTGAGACTCTTAAAGAGACAGTGTACCTTTTGACACTGAATAACAGTCTGTTATTAAATAACCACTGGGTTACAAAAACACATGAAAAAACTGTACAGTCGGCAGAAATAAAAGGGAGTTGGTCGGGTGACCAGAAACAAAGGGTTTTTTTTTGGCCTAATGTTTTTTTTGGTAACTAAACAGTTAAAGGAAAAGAAAGGCGGGGAGGCACAAGCTCGTTACCTTCACAGCTGGGTTTTTGGAGTTGATGGGCGGGTTCTTCAGAGCCACGTGGAACGCTGTCATCATGTCCCCTGTGCATTACCGTCGGTTAAGGAAAGCAGGTGGATAAACTTGGACATGGAAACATTTATTCAAGTTTCAAGTTGGGTGGAAGTATGGAAGGAGTCTCCAGTGCAAACGCTTTGTAACCATCGTGGTTTGTCTGTAACACGACAAACTGCAGTGTTTTATTATTATTATTGGTATATTACTATTATATATTAAATTTCCAATAAAAAAACATTTGCGCTGTGTTGCGTCACTGTTCAGTAAACATTAAAAGCGATGTGGGGCTCCCGAGTGGCGCACTGACAAGCGCGACTATTAACCCAGAATTCCACAACCATCCGTGACCAGGAGTCCATGGGAGCTGATTGGCCGAGTGCTCACGGGAGGGAGGAACAGCACACGATCACTTCGCCGTCACTCGCCAGCCAATCATGGCGTGAGCTCGTTCATATGTGGATGGATAGCACTTTCCTCAGAGTGTGTTAAAGCGCCCCCAAAAAACACATACACCGCAGTTCAAAAAGAGATGGGTGGCTAGCATGTGCATGCTTTCGCCCCTCTCTGGTCGGTGGTAGGTTTGTGATAGGGAAGGCAACACCTGATTGGTGGGAATTGGATACGAATAAATTAGGGAGAAAATGTGTGTGTGAGTATGTGGTGGTGGTGGTGGTATAAATGTAAGCTTTGTTGAAATTCTGAAACCGATGTCTTTTGAAGGGCGTCCGGGGCTCAGAGAGATACGGGCGACGGGATCAGGTGTCAGAAACAGGCGGAATGTTGTTTGAGGAATGATGGAGAAATGCGTGTAGGATCAACTCGTTCTACCGGAATGATGACTTGACTCCTGTCTGGCATTTTCCGCTACATTCCACAGCTGTGTATTTATACAAAAACCAAAATAGAACCACTCCATCCTCTTAATCACGAGCGCGAATACCGCTCTTGTGTTTTATCGCACCCGACGAGTCGTAAAACCGACACACAGAACTTCAACACATGAAGGTAAAAGCTACAGAGAATAAAATACACTGAGCACAACATGCAAAAACTTGTTGTTTTTTTTTTTTTTTTTTTAGAAAAAACACAGGTTTTGTTTTTGGTTAAGACAAACCGGTCCACACAGGCACCCAGACCAACCACATTTCTGCTCCTCACACACCTGCGGCAGGTATTTATACTGAAAACTGGAACAGCGGAGAACATGGCGGGTGTCACTCACTCACACACAGCCAGAGCAGCACCAGTTCTGAGAGCCATGTCTAAAAATAAGTATAACCAGAACTGCTCAACTCATTACTTACACACACACACACACACACCTCCCCACCTTTCCCATATTTAACTGCACGGTTGCCACGGAAACCTGTGTCTCATGCTGATTATGCCAGATTCATTTTCTCTTTTTTTGTGTATTTGTTCGTATGTTTATCTCCATTCTCATCATACACTTTTCAAAAACAATCATTTTTACTGGTATGATGAATTGCGCAACATTTATGGGAAGGAGTCTCCAGTTTCAGCACATTTGTAAAGGACAGGAACTGATGCCTGTCGGAAACATACCACAACACCGAAGATCTTTAAAAAAAACAAAAAAAAAAACAACCTCAGACATGGTGTATCTTGAGTTACAGCAGTATTGCATGTCGATGACGTCATACTGCTGTCGGATAAGAGGAATAGAGCACTGCATCACGTGATGTTTGTGGATAAATAACGACTCCAACTTTGCTAACAGGTCGATAAACTAAACCGGAGGCTACAGACTGCCATAGTTTATGAGTACTTTATAAAAAAATTAAATTAAAATTAAAATTAAAAACACACGCACGCGCGCACGCTCTCTCTCTGGCATGCCTCACTGTCGTTTGTATACTGATCGTGCATGTGCGTGCGCGTGCATGTTTAAAAATAAGCTCTGCGCGTGAAGGATATTGCCTGATGAGCGCGTCCACCTCGGCTCCGTCCGGTCCCTGCTGCTCCGCGGCCTCCTCGTTCTCGTCTACGAACCGGTTCTCGTCGTACTGGTCGATGTCCACGCCCCGGAACCGCGACCACAGCGTGTTCTTCGCCATGACGACCAGAGAGCGGACCGAGGGGCGGACAGAGGCAGGCGCCCTCGCGCTCTCTCTCTCAGTCGCTGTCGAGTGTCGGGTCTCGCGCAGCGGTTCCACTCGAGTGCGCGGTGCCGTGGAATCACACAGTGAGTGTCTCGCGCTCCGTTACCGTGAACGTTACCTCGCTTCTCTCTCTAACCCGAGCATCTCCACACAGTGCCGCTGCCAGAGCGGAACCGGAAGTGCATGTGACTGATGACGCAAAACTACGCTGTTTCCGTTTCCGGCGAGGTGACGTTTAGGAGGCTTGGCATTAAGGTAAAAATAAATAGCATTCATTGTTGATATTCTTAATTAGAATTAAATTATAAACAAATATTATAAATAATAAAGTAGTAATAAATAGTAACAGGTGTTCTTTTAAATGTAAATATTAATTACTTACATTAATTGAATAAAAGCAAAACAAACAGAAACTTAAAAGAACAAATAAAGAAAAACTAATAATTTAATGTAAATATTAACAAAGAAAAAACATGCATTCATTCATATATTTTCTAAGTCACTTAATCCTAACTAGGGTCACGGGAAGGCTGGCGCCTATCTCAGCCGACTCTGGGGGAGGACAGGGTACATCCTGGACGGCTCACCCTCACAGGGCCAACACTCACATTTACAACTAGGGTTTGAAGCAGCCAGTTAGCCCACTGTGCATGTTTTTGGAATATGAGAGGAAACCGGAGTACCCAGAGGAAACTCAAGGGGTAAGGTAAAGCCTGTCGGGCTTTTTACACCCGAGCCTAGAGGCTCATCAGAGCCGGTGATTATCCCCAGTTTCTGTAGTGTGAAGCGACTAGGAGTTCAACTCCTCCTGGATGGGACGCTGGTCCATCGCAGGTTA
>JAQNCB010000012.1:4745733-4757923 GCA_030068295.1 Euristhmus nudiceps
ATACACAATATAAGTGAGTGAATGATGTAGGTGAATGCATGTTATCAACAGTATATACACATAAGTGACTTAAATGAATCATGAGCCCAGCACTCTAACCACCATGCCACCAGCCCCTATTCAAGCAAGGGGAGAGCATGCAAACTCCACACAGAAACATCTGAGTCTGGGAATCGAACACAGGCCTTGCCGTGAGGTGGACGTGCTAACCATTATGCCGCCGTGCCGCTCCAGAGGGAAAACAAGAAAATTAAAGTTAATTAAAAATGAATGTAAAAAATCTAATAATAATGATGCAACATATTTTATATATGTATAATAATTATATAAATTGGGCTATTATTTAACTTTTTTAAAATAATATTTTGAAAATTAAACAAAAAGTTGTAGACAATCTTCTGATCAATTTTCAGAAATGTGAGTTAAAATGTGTGTGGAGCAAGTTTTTAAATAATCTTTAAATCAGTAAAATGAATAAGTAAAAAGGTTTAGGGTTGTTGATTGTTGGAAGTGTTTATTTTAAGATTTGTTTTTGTGTAACTGTTTTGTTCTTATCCCCCCAGTTCAGCTAACTGGGTTATCAAAGGCCAGTCATGTCTCTCACTGTCTGTGGTGAGAGGAATATAAAAGAACCATCGCTGTTATCTGTAAAGCGTTGGTCATTAAGTTGCCAGCAGCATGTTTCTGCCCAGGTCAGCCAGCGAGCTGTCCAGGGTGTTCTCTGTCCTCAACCCAGACTCGGCTGAGATGGGCGCCAGCCTCCCTATGACCCTAATTAGGATTAAGCGGCTCAGAAAATGATTGAATGAATGAATGAATGGTATGTTCTACATGAATAGAAAATGTGAATTCAGACTGCTGGAAATCTTCAGCCTGTAGGTGCCAGCAGAGATCTTTAATACTTCCTCCTCCAGTTCATTAATTCTACCATTTCTCATGAAATGTAACATTTATGACAATATACAGTAGTAAAAAAAAAAAAAGGCAAGAAAAAACAAAATGATTCAGTTTAGCTGTGTTTTCTCACTACTGTGGAATCAGTGAATGGATTTACATTGGATTCGTGTCGTGATTTATGAATCTCAGCACATCAGTGTGTCTCTCTCTCTCTCTCTCTCTCTCTCTCTCTCTCTCTCTCTCTCTCTCTCTCTCTTTTCCAAGTCACGCCAAGTCTTTATTTTTAAATTTTTTGTTTCCATGCCCTCTTGCTTTTGAGAAAGTTACATCTGGATATATTACAAAACATCTGTGAGCCATAATTGGCCGCTACTTGTGTACCCCCCTCATACATATGTGCTAAAGAGATTAGATCACATCTGGGCAGATAATGCAAACCAGCTCTCTCACTCTCTCTCTCTGCACAGTACAGTTTTTATCCCTGATCACCTCTGACATCCGCTTCTTTCTTCATCATGCAGGAGAAGGGACTTCAGGACACTTGCAGCAAATCACAATCACTTTAATAGTTTGTGTGTTTTTGTTCACGTCTGTCCTGGTGCGCTCTCTCTCTCTCTCTCTCTCTCTCTCTCTCTCTCTCTCTCGTACATATGGTGGTATGGAATCATTCCATCTCTTAACTCAGAATCTGTTTATTATAGCGCCCATGCACATTTTCCCCACATGTGCCTCTACTTACAAAGTAACTGACTTTAACTTTTAATTTTATTTTATTTTATAATGTCTGATATGCATAATGCTGGAATGAAAATGATGGACACGCACAGTTTGTCACAGTAACTTGGAGCATCGTTATCATGCTTTTAAATGGAAAAATAAAATATAAAAATCTCGTCTTTGTTTGCTTTTCCTACATTTATGTGTCGTGTATACATAAGCTCCTTTTACGCCGGTAACAAGTTGTCAGGAATGACTTTCACCCCGAGCAAGTCGCACCCAATTTTCTACGTATTTATTAATCGGTGTCAGCACAACTGCTCACAGAAACAATTCGTTATGAATGCTGGGGCAGCCCTAGCCTAATGGTAAGCGAAGCAGCGTTAGGAAGGAAAGGTTGCTGGTTCTAGTCTCAAACCAGCAGGAAAATGTGGTGGGGTACTGAGCTCCACCTTCCCTTCCTCTACATTCATGGCTGAAGTGCCCTTGAGTAAGGCACCTAACCCCTAACTGCTCTCTGGGTGCCCCCAATGTGTGAGGCAGCCTGCTGCTCCAAGTGTGTGTGCACACTTTGGACGGGTTAAATGCAGAGGCAATCATTTCCCTTGTGGGATTAGTACAGAATATCAATATTAACTTGACTCAGGGTTGCCAGGTCCCAGCTACAATTTCTGTCTTAACTAAGTACCGTTACATGAACCACGGTAAAGGCTTGAAAGTACTCTGAAACGTTCACCTGATTTTAAACAAGGTGTGTTTGTGAGTGTTTTCTATCTTGGTATCAGTGGCATGATGGTGTCGTGGTTGGCTAATCCACTACCCATGAAGAGGGTCCTGGGTTTGAGACCCAGGCTTGGCGGGGGGTGTTTCTATGTAGAGTTTGCATGGGTTTCTTCCGGGTACTCCGGTTTCCTTCCACAGTCCAAAGACATGCACAATAGGCTTAACTGGTGGCTCCGAATTTCCCCTTGGTGTTATTGTGAAATATTATTTGAGTAAATCTATATCTTCATGTTTTTTTAATCGAGCCCCAAAAATAACTTTTCTACCTGCAACCTTGTAACCGGTACCTAAACCTGGCGGTAACCCTAGCAACCATTTCACTTATTCATTACCATATACAGTATTTCTGTATCACATACAAAATGTATTTTGAATTAGTTACCGTAAATACACTAATAAACAAGAATGCAGTAATATCTAGAGATTATGGTATACTATGGTTTCGTGTTCACCCAAACCGCTGCAGAGTCCTCCACCTGTTGCTTCAAGTGTGTAACTCCCACACACTCTTGGCCTCCTGACGCCCCGACATGAAAGTCTTGGTGGTTTTGGTTTTTACGAGAAGCTGCCCCTGTCACTCAACACGTATTAATTTGGGGCGGGGAACCGTTATTCTTCTGGGATCCATTTTCAGGTCCTGCTCACTTCCTGTCCTGTCCAGGCTGTGCGGTCTTTCATTCAAAGGGTTTATGGTTCCTTTGTCAGGGTCGACTGCAGTGGGCTGTGTTGTGACCTGGTGGCGTTTGGGCGTCTGTGGTGTTCTGACGTGACAACCAAAAGGAGAGCCGTAAAACGAGGACAGGACACATGAAGAGTGTGTGTGAGCGAGTGTATGTGGGGAAAGTCGGCGCCAGGAGGCTCAGCCTCCCCGTTCTCTTTTCTGTTTCTGACGTGAGCAGCTCCAGATCTGAGCTTCAGAGCTACTGCTTTCTATCTTTCCTTCAAAACACGCTGATGTCCTGCTGCTGCGGACTGACGTGCATCACCTGCCTTTCTAGAACATCTCTGCACTTCTTCTACTAAGCGATGCTCCTCGCTCGGTTCCTGAGTGACACCACAACCATTCTTTCTTCCACCATGTTGTTCACTCTCTTCTTTTCCCGTAAGCTCATCTACAGTGGCTTCTTGTGCAATGATATGCTTTTTCTCACTTCCTGCTTCCGTCGTCATGACATCTTTGACACCATCCAGTGGTCTGTTTCCTTCAGTACCATCACAGTTCCCATTTGCATCATTCAGCACATCCAGTGCATCGTGAGTTTGGATCGCGCCTCGACGTCCAAGACCTCGTCCCCTTTATTCCTGTTGGGAAACAACATCTGATGGATTGCCGCACTGATTCATCGCGACCGTTTTCAGCCTTGACAGCTTTATTCGCACCACGTCTCTGTCCAAACTTTGCTAATGTGTGGATGCTAGAAATTTACTCCTATAAATGTACAAATGGGTTCTATAAAAGCAAACAGCCATGCGTGTCTGCGAAACCTCGTTAAAAAAAAAAAAAAAAAAAAAGCAATGAATAATCTGTGTTGAAGAGAGCACATTTCAGCCCGCCCTCCCCAGGGACACGAGTGTGGACTGCAGAAGATCGACTCCATGAACAAACTCTGCATCACAGCTGCTGAGAGACTGAAATTTCAGAGGGATGGAGAACACAGCCCAAGTTAAGCGCTCTAATACCTCTACAGGCGCTCGGGGTCTACATTTAAAACTTGGAAGGAAAAAAACAATCACAGTTAAATAGCTCTTTCTCATTTACTGCAAATACGTCAACCGAGAGCCCTGCGATGGCCTAGCGAGCTGTCCAGGGTCTGGTAAGATGGGCGCCAGCCTCCCTGCGACCCTAATTAGGAATAAGCGGTTTAGAAAATGAATGAATGAATGGTTCAGAAAATGAATAAATGAATGAATATCAATTGCGACGTGTCTAGTGTCAGGAAGAAAATGTTGCCGTGTCACGGAACCAGGAAAGTTGTAAGGCGGCCATCTTGGCCAGCCACTAAAAAACATTCATTAATTTTCTAAACCGCTTAATCCTAATTAAGGTCACGGGGAGGCTGGCGCCCATCTCAGCCGACTCTGGGCAAGAGCAGGGTACACCCTGGACAGCTCGCCAATCCATTGTAGGGTTGCTGGCATTCACACAAACTCACACCGTAGAGAGATTTGGAACAGCCAATCAGCCTACTGTGCATGTTTATGGACTGTGGGAGGAAACCGGAGTACCCGGAGGAAACCCACTCAAGCAAGGGGAGAACGTGCAAACTCCACACAGAAACACCCAGGCTGGGAATCGAACCTTCTTGCCGTGAGCTGAACGTGCTAACCACTACGCCACCACGTCGCCCGCTAAAACCAACGACAACAAAAAAAATGAATTGTAAATTTCATTACGACATTTACTTAGACGTGAAAAGGACTCATTCATTTATTTGTTGAGCCACTTAATCCTACAAGCCTATCTCAGCCGACAATAGGCAAAGGTCGGATACACCCGAAACAGCTCACCAGTTCATCGCACACAACCATCCACACTCGCACCGAGGGGCAATCTGGAACAACCAATTAGCCTAAATGCGTATGTTTTAAAAACGCTGGGAGGAAGCCGTATTAAGCAGAGGAAACCCACGCCGGCATACAGAGAACATGCAAACTCCACACAGATTTGGCACGACACCATCATGCTGCCTGTCTTTAATTCCTCATAAATAAATAATGAAAGTGGATTAGATTAGAGTGTTAACTCCGCCCCCTAACAATTACTTGAATTAGTTCACTTTTTTCTTCTTAATAATAATAATAATAATAATAATAATAATAATAATATTATAATTTATTTAATATATATATAATTAATATAATATTTATTATAATAATAAATAATAATGATATTTTTTCGGTGCAACTTTCACTGGCGTTGATGTTAACTGGAGCTTTGTTACAACACGAGTAACCGGGTTCGACTTTAACACAGGACCCTACACGCTCCCTTACGTATAGCCTTTCAGTTTATTTTGTAACCATGGAAACGACCACAAGCCATGAAAAATATCATGACGGATCGATTACGCTTGCGCTCACCGGAACACTCTCAGAATTTATTTATTTCTTTATTTTTACTAAATTGTTCCTCCTGATCATGGAATGGGCCGGAGCTGGTACGTTATGCATGTATCAGGTTCCGTGGTGCCTCTGCACAACCTGAAACACCTGCTTCTCTCCAAATTCCTCCAGATTTTATTAGTAATAAATCTGAACCCATAGCACCGACATGACCATGTTGACGTCATGGCCTCCAGGGTGATATAGTCGTATTGGCGCTTACATGGATTCCAGGCCAGCTGGAGGGATTTTGAAAGGATGACGAGTTGAGAGGTCATGTGATATCCCCACTGCGGCATCAAGGGAGTTCCCACAATGTCATGTGTCTCTCTCTCACCCCAAGGATAAATACACCAGCTGCCACGTAGCATTCATCAGGTATGTACCCTGGGCACTGAGAAATCCCGTACTGGTGCCGCAGTGTGGGTTAGTGACGGCGACTTGTAACCAGTCCGTTCGTGAAACATTTGGAGCCTACGGGGTTTTCATCACACGCTAAAACAATAACCATCGCACTACGTTTAAACCTGTTTTCATTCTTAGCTAATGGCGTCATGTAGCCAGTATTTATGAGCCTGTTAGCCTGGCGGCGAGGCTGTTTTATTCGGAGGATGTTTAATCTCATGTAGAATCCTTTCTCTAGTTAGTGGAACGTGAACTGGCTAAACTTCCTAAACGTCAGTAAAGAGGCGACACAGTGGTGTCGTGGTTAGCACCACACGTCCGCCTCAGAGCAAGAAGGCCTGGGTTCGATTTCCAGCATGGGCGTTTCTGTGTGGAGCATGCATGTTCTGCCCGTGCTTGCGTGGGTTTCATTCAGGTACTCCGGTTTCCTCCTACATTCCAGAAACATGCACAGTAGGCTAATTGGCTGTTCCAGATCTCTCCCCTAGGTGGGAGTGCATGTGTGAATGATTGTGAGTGTCGGCCGTGCGATGGCCTGGCGAGCTGTCCAGGGTGTACCCTGCTTTCGCCCAGACTCGGCTGAGATAGGCGTCAGCCTCCCTGCGACCTGGATAGGATTAAGAAGTTTCATTAATGTATAAAAACAGTCACAGATAATGCTCGTATGTGTGTGTGTGTGTGTGTGTTTCCTGATCCTGTTTTTTGTGGCTAAGGAGACAATATCACTGAGATATATATTAAAAAAACATCAGCATAACCATAGAATCTGCTCCAAAGTTTGTATTTTGACTCTCCTGGGTCTTAGCATGTTAAAGTCTTGTGACGGATTAAAGCAGCGCTGTAGGTTTCATTATTTAGCTTGCTAGCATTTTATATATATATATTTTTTAAAAATAAATAAATAACATCTCTGATTTGCACCTCTTTAAAACTTTGCTCTAAACATTTTTAAAGTCGTGTAGCATGTCTGAAGCACCACCCGCCACTTTTGTTTTTAGCAGGTAGCCATGATGTTAGCGATGATGCTCGTGACTCATCGCACCAAATATCAGTGATGGTTAACAAATAACTCGGGAGTGACTGGGAGAAGGGGATTGTGGGTAGCCTGAGCTAATGGCTCATTAACCCACGGCCGAATCATTTCTTCCAGATTCCTGAGCTGAGCGGTGGACCGAAGCGTTCAGGGGTAAATACCTGATGATTGATGGCATGTGACTGTTCATTTTAAGTGGCTGTTTATTAGGATGGCTGTCAGATGGGAAGAGTCGGTTCCGTCTCAGATAACAGACTTGTTTACTCACTTAATGTGTCGCCTTCAGAAAACAAGCATTAGGATTCCCCGAGGGAGGGGTAGTTACCCCCTGTGTGCTGGGCTCGGGTCCGTTAACAGATGTTAGAAGCCTTTGTTGTTCATGTTTTGGTTGCCACTACTTTGCTCTTGGAGAGTCCCAAGGTGAAGTGTATACAGATGACTAGCATTTAATCCTCCTTTAAAATCTCTTTTTAGTCTTTTATTTCTTCCTGTAAGTTTAATCGCCTGCTGATCTCCTGAAGCTGTATAAAAAAAGCTGGACTGGGGCAATAAGTCACATCAGGGGTAATTAGTGAATGTTTTACTGGAATGGTAGGAGTACCTGGTGTGAGCAGATTAACGTCACTGCGCCCTGCAGGATTGTGTACCGGAGCAGTGGAGGGTCGTAGGTTCTGTCAATTCTTAACTTCCCTGCTCTGCGCTCTCTGTTTCTCCTCCCCCAATTTCCTGTCTCCATCCATGGCTCTGTTCGTGGTACTCGTTCCTCTCTGGCTCGATTCGGCTTCCTTGGATTTCACATTTTCAGCTCGATGCTGCGATAAAATATAATGGATTGTTAAAATATCAGAGCCGTTAGTTGAACAGATTGAACAGAATACAGTTGAACCCTGAACATTCTTTCCAAAAACAGTGATATTTATTACTATTTTGATGAGGCAGTATGTCTGCTCATTTGTTTACTAATCAATGGTCTATTAGCATGATCACATAAAGTACAGAAATGGGTGTGTCTTCAAAATATATTCAGGGTCATAACACTAAATGTTTAAGCATCCTATTCACAAATCTGGATACACAGTCATAGTTTTGTGCTTTATGATAAGTAATTTTTGTCAGGGTGTTGCCATGCATATTCATTCGTGAACTCGTGTCCTGATCGAGTCTTTTAGCCTTGTCTGTCCTAGAAACTTAGTCACTTGTGCTTCCTGGTAACCTTGACAAGCTACAGTAGGGGTGTCAAACTGATTTTCACTGAGGGCCACGTCTCTAAATTTCAACGTCAACGAGGGACGAATAATCACTGAACATCTATTTAGAACGGGCTACCATGAATGACTAGCTGTTTACTTGAAATAGTTTGGCTCCACCTAATGGATGGATGATAAATTGCATTTTATGGTAGTGGTCGTAAAGAATGTACGATAGTCATATACTTTAAAAGCTCTCGCGGGCCACATAAAATGAGTTGGAGGGCCGAATTTGGCCAGCGGGCCTTGAGTTTGACACCTGTGACCTACAGCGTACTTTGGTACTTATACTAGGGAGTTATGTTTCCACCTGTATTGTCAGCTTGCTCTTTTTTAAAATTTATTTAGGAGTGTTTTGTGTAATATAACACAAAAAGTTATAAACATATTTAGATGAAATCTTTTTCCAAAGTAGGCTGTGGGACATGTAACAAACCATTAAAATTTGAAGGTCGTCCATACATGAGTGCATGTTGAAAAAATACATTGTTCAATACAGAAAATAATGTGTGAATAAATGTTCATCAGATGCCCTATAGGGGGAGACATTTCATTATTACTATGCAAAGTTATAATAATTCAATGGTACCTTGCATGCTATCAGTGACTCTAGTTTTTCCGTGACTTAAACTTTGACGGTGCTGCTGGCATCTTGGATTTTGAGGTCAGGGTAGGCTGGGCCAGGTTCACTACTTACCTCATTGTGAAGTTTGCACATGACACGATAGTAGTGGACCTCATCAATGACAATGATGAACAAGTCTACAGAGAGGAGGTGAAATATCTGGCGGACTGGTGTGAAACCAACAACATGATCCTGGACGTCTCAAAAACAAAAGGGATCATCATGGGCTTCAGGAAGAACCGGCCCAGCCACACTGCTCTCACCATCAACAAGTCAGCAGAGGAGATCATCAGCAGCACCAGGTTCTTGGGGGTGCGGTTAACGGTACCCTTGTAAAAGGGCACAGCAGCATATGCACTTTCTGCACCAGATAAAGACAGCGCACCTACCCGCTCCCATTCTCACCACCTTCTGCAGAGGAACTATAGAGAGCATGCTGACCAGCTGCATCTCAGTTTGGTCAGGGGCCTGTAATGCATCATCACTGGGACAGAAAATCATTGGGACCTCACTTCCTCCCCTAACCCCAATTTTCTATGAATATCTTTCTCATTATTCCTGCTGTGCTCTGAGCCATTGCATCGAAAATCCATTTGACGTAAATGACAAATGAAGACTGTCGAAGTCGAAGTCTAAGAGGTTCCCCCTGGTGTATTGAGTTGGGAATCTGAGTGTTGGGAACTCCAAAATCCTGACTTCCCAGTACACATGGACACACCATAAGGCCTGAGCTTCACTCAGTCGAGCATTGCTCCTTTTCTTTACATGATACCAGTGCGTCTGTTGGTAACCATGTTTGGGAAATGACCAGAAATGTTGTACTTAAAGGGAAAGTTTCCTACTCAGGACAGCTGGCTTGTACAGCCTGACAGAATATGAGTGAAACCAGACAGTAGTCTTTAAAATGGCGGTTCCCGGATGAGACGGGGAACCAAGTTTCCTTCAACAATGGTTCATAAGACTTTTCTACTAGATGACGGCATTAGTGCACTTCCCATGAGCGATCTTGTCTGAGCCTGAGTAATCAGTGACGACATCCCAGACCCTGTAGAGGCCAGATCTCTTCTGTGAAAAGTGCCTCAAGTGGAAGGGGTCAGGAATCTGAAGTCAAATTTCGTCAGTGCTTTGGGATTTGATCTGAAACCTGAAGTGATGTTCCAGACTTGCAGAGAAGGACCACAACGTGTAGGTCCAGCTCCGATCACAGGGGATGCTGTCACTTGGTGTCGCATTGCTTGAAGGCTCGGACTTCTCATAAATCATAGAAGATCTAAAACTAGAGAGCGAGAGAGCAAGAGAGAGAGAGAGAGAGGAAGTATCTGCCACTCCAAAGAAACGATTGTCGTTTTTTTCTCTGCATAACTCAACATGCTGTTTTATATTACTGACCAAAAAAAAAATAATCATGTGGTCCACCCCTGACATGTCAGCGCATTACGCTAAGTGTTACACTAGCACAGTGTGATGAAAGCGCTGGATGGAATGCTACACCATCAGACATTCATTAGCCCTTCACGCTATGCTAACAAGATTTATATTCCGCGGCATGTTCACAAATTTTATGCGGTTCCTGCTTGCAGATTAGATGAAATTCTGCTGTATGACATGAAAGTGAAACTGATTTTTTTTACTTCTATTTTTATGCAGTGGTTTAATGTTATTGTTCACACCTCAGGTTTGACCCCAGCACCAATCCTGTTCCAGATTCCTCCGTTCAATCGAGGATATGAAACCTGCTACCAGTTTATTTACCAGTGAGAATAGATTTATTCATTCATTTTCTGAACCATTTAATCCTAATCAGGGTCGCGGGGAGGCTGGTGCCCATCTTGGCCGACTGTGTGCAAGGGCTGAGTACACCCTGGACAGCTCGTCAGACCATCGTAGGGCAGAAACATGCTGACGGCTATGCAGCTACTCTTGTTGAAAGTCAGCGATGGTTCTTTTACATCCCTCTCACCACAGACAGTGAGAGACACGGCCGGACTTTGATACCCCAGTCAGCTGCACTGGGGGCAGTAGGGACAACCTGGTGATAGTAGGGCTCAAACCCATGACTTTGAGATCAGTAATCCTGCATCATACCACCAGGCCACTGATTACTCCAGCAGATCTTTTTTTTCTTTTCCTTTTTTATTAGAACGTGTTTTGTTCGCATTGTTTAGAAACCAATTGTTTATATAAATTTTTAATATTTCCACTTCTGGAAACTAAAATGTAGTCTTATGGAAGCTGCTAGAAACAGCCCGGTGTTGGTCTGGCGAGCTGTCCAGGGGTGTCCCCCACCTTCACCCATTTTTGGCTGAGATGGACTCCAAGCCCTCCGTGAACCTGCTAGGCATAAGAGGTTTGGCAAACGAGTGAGAGAAAGTCAAAAAGCAAGCGACCTCTAAAAAGAAAAAAAAAAACCAAAGCACATTTTTATGAACATCTGAACAGTAGTTCCTCAAAATAATTGGACAAAAATAATTCTAGGACCTAGAACAGAACCAGAACTAAAACAAGAACCTGAACCTGAAGGTTTAAACTCGGACTTGCATCTAAAACCCAAACGTAGCGTTCCTCTCACTTAACGTCACGATGGAGAAGGATAGAGCTCCGTTATTTGACTGTTCTCCAGGTAATGTAAAAAAAAAGTTTAAGTAGGTATATTCTCGGGGACCGAAAATCACCCGCGATGCTCGGAGACAGCAGCACAGGAAATCCATCAGCTTTGAGAGGAAGTATGCATTTAGAGGGGCGTCCTCACGCGCGTTTCCCGTCTGGGACTTTTACAGATGAGTTGAATTCAGGTTTGAGTTTATGGCTGGAATCTGGACGTGATTGTGGTTTGGCTTGTCTGCATTTGAAGATTTACTGTAGGAGCTCTTCCTGTCTGTCGTCTGTAATCAGAGCTTCAGAAGAGGCTCCATGACGATCCTCACAATCTAAACGATGTGTGGGATCACATGTAATGGAAGAATTTATAATCTAATGCACGCAAAGAGATGAATAAATACATAATCGTATGATACGAGTATTTGAGGTTTTTGGTCTTTAATGGGTTTCAGTTTAACAGTTACTTTTCAAAAATGTCTTTTATTATTGTTTTATTCACTCATAGTATTACATCCAACTCTCACTTATGATATGAATATGTCTTACCTGTGACAGGTTGGGGGTAAGCCGTCTTCTTTGTTATCATAGTAACGGCATCATAGTAACGTTATCATAGTAACGGCAAGTTTGAAGCTCATTGTTTGTTTAGCGTTTGATAACAAAAGTGACATTCTGAGTCCTGCTGTAGCCAATGGAGACGCAAACACAGTGTGTGTGTGTGTGTGTGTGTGTGTGTGTGTGTGTGTGTGTGTGTGTGTGTGTGTGTGTGTGTGTGGGTGTGTG
>JAQNCB010000012.1:4778824-4786846 GCA_030068295.1 Euristhmus nudiceps
CTACACTGTGTGTGTGTGTGTGTGTGTGTGTGTGTGTGTGTGTGTGAGTGTGTGTGGGGAGGAAGAAGGTCACAGAGGCCATTCTTGTTCCGATTAGCGGCGCTCGGTCTTCCAATTGTGTTCACGTCCCCAGAGTTAAACATGAGAAGCTAATAAGTGCCGCCTGATTAACTTCAAACAAAAACAGTCTGTAAAAACTCCTTAATTCTCAAATCCTCCAGTCAGACCTTATGAGTCTTTGTTTCTTCACGCCGGGGGTATAAGTCCCTCTAGGAAGCAGATAGCATCGGTAACAAAACAACCTTTAGGCCTGAAATCAAATGTAAACAATACTTTAATATTCCAAATGATTTCAACCAGCCAAGACATGTCGAGAGTCTGAGATTTCCTTTCTTATCTTTACACTGGAGCACAAAAACACTAATGGTGCTAGCGTAGGAGAGGCTTAGCTTGCAGTTCAGCATTGTTTTACAAAAAGAAATGCAGAAGACCTGGCTTACACGTAAGCAATCCTGTCTGAAATTACAAGCGGATTTTATTTCCAAGGGAATTTAATATATTCAAGCTGGAATTCGCATATTTTTATAAATAGTCGGTCGAATTCATGGTAAATGATCGGTGAAATGGCTTCGTGAAAATTTTGGATCTGTGCAAAATTTTGGTGTGAGATTCGAATTAATAGATATTATTACAGGGGTCCCTCACTTTTCGTGTGCTCACTTTGGATGGGTTAAATGCACAAGCAATAATTTCCCTTGTGGGATTAATACAGATATATAATACAAAAAAAAAAAAAAGGAAAATCAAAACGACGGGTCAATGACGCCATCCTCCATCGTACATCAGATGAATTTCGTACGACACGCCCACGACTATCCTAGGAATTTAGGAATGTGATTGACAGTTTTTTCGTGGACCTGCTGTATACCTATACAAAAAAAAGTTAAACGTTGGTTTACCTTAAAAAAATGAACTGAAAATTAAACACAAAACACTTGACATTGATTCAATGAGAATTCAATTCAGAATTGATTCAATGAGTTTCAAATTCAGTTGAATCACATGACTTTGTTTGAGTCAGTGTCACATGTTCTGTGTGAATCGACTGTATTAATCCCACAAGGGAAATTATAGCTTGTGCATTTAAACCATCCAAAGTGAGCACACACACATGTAAACATTGAGCACACACACACACACACACACACACACACACACTCTCGGAGCAGTGGGCTGCCACACAATGGGAGCGCCCAGAGAGCAGTTGGGGATGAGGTGCGTTGCTCAAGGGCGCTTCAGCCATGAAGGTGGAGGAAGGAAAGGTGGCGCTCACTCCCCGACCACCACCTCCACACATTTTTCCTGCTGGTTCAAGAATCAAACCAGCAACATTTCAGTCCCAAAGTTGCTTCTCTAACCATTAGGTCCCCTGAAAGTGTCTGGTCGGTAATTCTTTATGTCATGTTTACATGTTTACGTCATTAGTTTGAGCTGTACGTACATCGTTTAACACGCATACTTAGTTATTCATGCATTAACAGAGCATCACAGGAATCATACAAAAAAAAGTATTTTTTGTACGAATATTGTACAATTTTACAAACAGGCCTGAACTATTTTCATCACAACAAAATTACAAGATATATTCTATACGTAAGTGTAACTGCACAGCTTTTAAATCCACCGCACACAAACCTAGTTTCTTCCAATATAGCTCCACTAAATAAAATTACATTTAAAAAAAAACAACCTTGCATGTTGTTTGCTATAGGGTTTTTAGTTAAAAACAGGATTGTGTTTCATGGACTTTTACGAATGATGTGGAAAGAGTGCTGTTCTTCATTAAATAGAAAATAGTAATTTTTGGGAAATTTCTGTCTTACATGAGGAAGACTTTAGGACGACCAACAAGAAACTACTCACTATCATTGATGCATTTCCTTTATAAATTCCCCCCCGTGCGCGCAACCCCACCATGCATATCCCCCCAATCTCCTGTCATGTGGTATTACTTCAGTGAAACAAAGGGTAGATTTTCCTGTGCTTGGATTAAAGGAGGGAATTGTTTGTATTTTTTTGTTCTCTTTTCTTTTAACGATCTTGCTTTTTTTTTTTTTTTTTTTTTTTTTTTCAGTGCTACACGCCCACGTTGAGAAATCATCTCTCATTTGTCCTGTCTTGCATTACTTCATAAATCTGGATATTTGGTTCTCAGTAATGATGTTCATAATGGAACCGTGGCCGTATGTTGATGCTTTTGTTTTTGTTTTTACGAGCTTTAAATGCTGGATATCTCCGCAGGAAACAACAACAATGACGTCATCTACGGTGAAGATGAAGAACTATGGCGAAGGTTAAAGTCACTGATGGGATGTTTGGAAATCCCCAAATCATTGCATTACATCACTGGACCAAAGAAAGTGGGTCAAGTGATACGTAAGAGCGCAAGAGGTTCTCCATCATCCTGTCGGCTTGTCTCTTGAGCACCTCTCGCAAAACACCGGTGATTTCCAAATATTTTTAATGGTCCATGGAAAGGCGGTGGAATTTCCAGGCAAGACACTGGGGGGTCTTGGACAATAAATTCATCTACTTGGATTGTGCCATCATGTTGGTGTGGGTTTGGTCACATGAGCCTCGGTGTGAAATACCCGAGTGTGACGTTCGAGACTGCGTGAGCCATGATGGGGTTATTAGTATTTCTCATTGATGTTGGTTTTGGAAAGGAAGAAAGTACAGCCTGCTACAGGGTTGGTGCAAAGCCTCATGGGATTAATAAACACACATGAAAGCCAAACCACAGCCCTGCATCATCTCTCAATCCACACGGAACATCCCAGCTGTCCGTCAAACCATGGGCACACCCATATCTCCCACATGAAAATGCTGGAAATGTTCGCGGGTGTGTCTTCCTCCCTGTTTGGAAAGAATCGAACAGAGGAACTCTCGCCACGAAGAATGGACGGTCATTAGATCTGCATTTTCCTGGACTTGGGAATGGACACGGGGGAAAAATATTTAGTGTAATACACTGTCAAAGTTTCAGCAAGGAGAGGGAGGAAATGGGTGGAAAAAATGGTTTCCGACCAGAAGGGTATAACTGAGGTTTGCGTTCAGAGCATCATGGCTTTTCAGGATTCGATGGATTAGATATGAGACGAAATATTTAGAGCTGGTTAACGAAATATGAGTAAAAGACTAAAAGACATTTTCAACATGGTAATTTTGTTCCCAGAGATAGAAGACTTACACCCGACTCACAAAGAATCGATACAGCCATGAAATAGTGTGATGTCATTTATGGTTGGTTTTGCTGAAAATACAGTGCATTATGCTGGAAATTAGCATTTTCTTCAAAAAAGCTTTGAATATCTTCGATTGTCATATTGGCGGGTCTGAAAAACTGCGATTTAGCACCAGGGCTTGTGCAGGTCCAAATTTTTTTTACCACAAATCATTTACCTCAAATCCGACTGACTATTTCCGGAAAATGTCCGAATTCCAGTTCAAATTTATCCAATTCCCTTCAAAATAATAATTTGTACTTTCAGGCAAGATCGCTCGCATGTAAGTCAGCTTTATATAGCAAGACTCATTTTATGACCAGTCATTTCATTTTTGCAGATACGAAATCTCGAAACGAAACATCACGAGCCATTTGTTTCTCCAGTGTAATCTTTGAATTATTATTAAACAACTATGAAATTTTGCTTATAAATTAGTTTTCATCGCTTTACATGGCGTAGAACAGTCGTTCTTATTAATCACAATAGCAAGTCATAAAAATGTTATCGGGATTCTGGGATAAGTTTTCACCACGTCCGACATGTAGGGTAACAGTGGAAATAGATACCACTCATATAACAGGAACCAGTTCTTTAGCGGAGCTCCGTACTTATGCACATGTTGTAAAGCCATTCGACTTTGTTGTCTTGTCCGTGCTCATGAGCCCACATGGACAACCGAGTGCGTGCAAATGCTACCGCCGTTGGAACTAAGTGCACTTGCAGAAAATGGTTTTGTTTAGTCGATGGTTTTCTTCTTCTTGAGGAGAAATAATTTTTTTCCTCGAAATACCATTGAAAAGTAATTGTAAGTTTTATTATGACTGTTTCTTTACTGAAAATAAACACAGACATTTTCAGAGCTCCGCTTTTAGGCAGCGAGTAAATCTTTATAATAACTTTTTAATTTGAGCATAAAAAAAGAAAAGGATCTCGAAGTGACTGTATTCTTCTTCATAGCTGTAAAAAATTCTCACATCCGTATTGTCGAGGCTCGCTGGTAAAGGAATTGAAGTTTATTTTAGTTATAGTGCAGAAAACATGGAACATTTCACCCTCCATGCGTGAGTCATACAAAGCAGAAGACCGAAAGAAACTCATCCAGGAGTTTAACTAATGTTTACTGGCAGACATTTAAAAAAAACCTAATAAAAATAATAATAACCCACACCCTTACTGATCTAACAATCAGCTCTGTCGCTAATGTAGTCTGGAAATATTTACAGTGCAAAAAGTCATTTATATTTTACAAAAAGAATGGTGTGAATGAGTCCTTTACATTTACACTGATACACCCCTATTTCATACAAGTACCATCAATATTTCTATGGTAGCTTTATAGCTTTATTCACAAAACTTTTTTTATGTTTACCTTCAAAACGTTATGCAATATCATCACTGTTTATATAAAAAAAATACTCTGTAAGACTGTCATACTTTATGATCAGGTAGCTTAGCGAATAAAAATGTACATGTGTCAAAATATAAACCAACTCAGAGAAAAAATTCCCCAAAAAAAAGAAATATTATTTTTATGAATGAGGAATTCCCAGTATGACCTGGAATAAAAAAAAATCCAACAAGGAATTGATTTTACCATTACTACATTACTACAGTTCAGGAATATGTTATTATTTGCTTAATTATTCATTCATTCATTATTTGCCGAACCTACAGCTGTGGGAGGGTGGAGTCTATCTCCACTCCATCGCAGGGCCAATACACATACACACACAAACATTCACGCTCACACCTAGGGGCAATTCAGAACAGCCAATTAGCCTGATGTGCATGTCTTTGGACTGTGGGAGGAAACCGGCGTACCCAGAGGAAACCTACGCAAGCACGGGGAGAACATGCAGTTGAACCGCGGTCCAACGGACCCCGATACAGTGGATATCGGATGCAACGAACAACCCCTCAGTCCGCATGTTCAGATTTTGTCCAGTAGGTGTCATGAGCGCGCCAGTGTTTACAAGCCTGAGCTGTGATCTGTGCTGCGTGCTGTTTTCTCCAGTGTTTGTGAGGAATTTGGATTTAGAAAACAAACGGTAAGTGTATTAGAAAATCAAATGAAAAGTTACAAAAGTTTGCTGTGCAGTTTGATGTTGGTTCTAGTAAGGGTAATGTACATGCTCGTATGACCATGAAAGTACGCGGTGTGGAGATAATGTCCGCCGCCGATAAGCTTGCTCACCAAATGGGAATAAACTGTAAGGCTTCCACAGGTTGGTTGTGGCGGATTAGAATTCGTCACGATATATGTAATAAGGCGGAGCACGGCGAAGCGGGTAGTGCTATCGACGGTGCTGTTGAGCCTTTCAGGCACCAGTTAAATGAATTACTGTATTATGTATTAAAATATGTATTACATGTGTTTACTGTACAGGTACAATATACATTTATTATTTGGGTGTTAAACGTTCAGTACTACTGTGCTCTTACAGAACTTTGAGATGATTTTACATGTGTACAGTATGTAGTATATCCACCCCCACCAATGAAAAAAACACTTCACTCTAACGGATTATTCACTCTTATGGACACCCATAACCCTTTTAATCCATTGGACCGAGGTTCAACTGTATACAACTCCACATAGAAACGCTCTCACTGACACAGATACTTAAACCCAGGACTTTTCTGCTGTGAGGTGGATGTGCTAACCACTACAGCACTGTTTAGTTATATTATTATTATTATTATTATTATTATTATTATTATTATATTACTCTTTCAATGAGAAATTATCCATTTTATTCAAGCGTGAGTATATATGTTATTTTTTTTATCTCTTGGAAAATATTTATTTAAATTAAAATGTCAGGTAAAATGTATTTTTTAATGTTTCAACCCTGAATTTTTTTTTCCATAAAAGTTTAATTTATACTGTTTTTGTGACAAAATTAAACAAAGACTTTATTCGCCATTTCCTGCAAGTTAAAAAGAGTTCATGTCCCTTATACAATTATTCTAATATTATTCTCCATAGAAAAGTCAGATTTCCTGAATTGAAGGTTGAACCGGATTTCTGAGCCTCTTACTGACCCACAAAGTGAACGGCATAGGTGAGCTGGTGTCCGTTATCCCAGGCGTAAAGCACCTTCTCTTTAGGATTGTAGTCCACCTGGGTGACGAAGGCATACTCGTTGGTGAACGGGAGGCGCGGGGCTGCCTCGGTGTTGGTGTGCGTGTCATAGGCGTACGCCACCTCACCCTCTCTCTGGTTGTATACATCGATGGCGTACAGCACGCCGCACACGATAAAGCAGTTGCCGTAAGTGTTGCGCTTCAAGCCCGTCCTCCACGTCGTCTCCTTCTTGGTGGACAGGTCGCTCGGGTCCAGCTTGCTGATGATGATCACTTCCTGCTGAGAGTAGTCGTAGTCCAGTGCCGGGTAGATCACCCAGAGTCCGCTCTCGTCCACGGCGAAATCGATGTCTGAATGACCGCGCCACTTCCACGGCGTCGTGTCCTCGTAGACGACATCGTGGAGGAGAGTCCACGCCGCCACGTAGCGCATCCGCAGGTCATACTTGATAATGTTCTTCGTGAAGGCCCGGTTGTAGTAGAAGGAGCCGTTGTAGACCACATGACCTGTTCCTATCCAATTATAAGGGAGCTTGTAGAGGTTACTCCAACGACCTACAATCAGATACAGGAAGTTAATAAAAAATCCAACATTATGATTTTTACATCCAAACTAAATAAAGTGAGATTGTGGACTTGGTTTACTACTTCGAAGCTTGGAAAACTTTTGGTAAAAATATATTTATAGACAGTGTCATGCAAAAGCAATTACACCTAGGTAAATGCCTAGGTAACCTTCTCACGTTCACCGATTCCAAATATATATATATATATATATATGAATGCTCGGCTGTAATAGGCCATTTGATGAAGATGGTGCATAACAGTTTCTGAGCTGGTGTGGAGTCTTCTGTAAAGTCTGCAGACTTGGAACGGGGATTTTTCTCCACTGCTGTCTTCAAGGTCCTGGTTGTGGATCCGTCGTGGTCTTGCCTTCACTGTTGAACTTTTTACCGTTGACAGAGGACTATTTGTCGCTGGCTGATGCCGCCCTCTGACTAACCCACAATTCCACCTCTTAGAAAATCTGACAATTCTTGAGCGTCTGGTGTGCGAGGAATGCCGGCATAACTTTAGCACAACTTTGTGCAGCTTTATACAGCAGTCTGACCAGTGTTCATTAGATATAAATCATTACCTTGTCAGATTTTCAGAGAGGTCGAATCGTGGGTCAGTCAGAATTCTGGAGTTGTTCTCACCTTGCTTAAAATTGTCCAGGTTGCGAAATTCCACTAGGTTGTTGCCATAGTAGTAGTTAGTGACATAGATCTTGTTGTCCTTGGCGACCGGGTCCTTCATCCAGGCGCCTTCGTTGCGACCGTAGCTGTGGTGTTTCTCTGGCATCTCCACCGAAGCAATGGTGCCCTCACATTCCAGAGGTTTAATGTACACTGTACCAGCAGGATACACACCCACCCACACACACACACACACACACACACACACACGTTTACTGAAGGAATTTAAAATCATAGCATTTCTGTTGAAATAAAATTACAATAGAAAGCCATTCTGATGATTATAATAAATAAATAAATAAATAAATAAATAAACAAAAAATAAATAATAAATACCCCTCCTTGAATCGCCACCTTATCGAGGTGGAGGGGTTTGCGTGTCCTAATGATCCTAGGAGCTATGTTGTCGG
>JAQNCB010000012.1:4825671-4837669 GCA_030068295.1 Euristhmus nudiceps
GAACATGCTCATAGAGTTGTGTGTGTGTATACTGAACATGCTCATAGAGTTGTGTGTGTGTGTGTGTGTGTGTGTGTGTGTGTGTGTGTGTGTGTGTATACTGAACATGCTCATAGAGTTGTGTGTGTGTATACTGAACATGCTCATAGAGTTGTGTGTGTGTGTGTGTGTGTGTGTGTACTGAACATGCTCATAGAGTTAAGTGTGTGTACTGAACATGCTCATAGAGTTTTAAGTGTGTGTGTGTGTTCTGTACATTCTTTCAGTGTATTTTTGGATGTGTGCACTGTACATGCTCACTGTTGTTTTGTGTGTATTTTACGTGCTTCCAGTGTATTTTTGGATATGTGTGTGTGTGTGTACTGTACATGCTTACAATGTTTTACGTGTGTGGGTTTTTTTGTATGTACTCTACATGCTCACAGTGCTGTTTTGTATGTAGGTGTGTGTGTGTGTGTGTGTGTACCCTACATTTTTTATGTGTGTGCGTGTGGGGTGGGAGGGTGTATGTACTCTACATGCTCACAGTGCTGTTTTGTGTGTGTGTGTGTGTGTGTGTGTACCCTACAGTGTTTTAGGTGTGTGTGGGGGGTGGGAGGCTGTATGTACTCTACATGCCTACAGTGTTGTTTTAGGTGTGTGTGTGTGTGTGTGTGTGTGTGTGTGTGTGTGTGTGTGTGTGTGAGGTATCTGCTGTGTGAGGTGTGTGTTTCAGACTCCAGCAGTTTGAGGTTGTTGGAGGAGAAAGCTATTTATCAGGCGGTGAAGTCTGCAGTGGTGAAAGCTCATGGGGAATACGGAGCTGCTCTCTTCAGTATCGGGTCTACAGGTCTGACTTTACTTTAGGTTTGATTTTCAGAAAAGTTTTAGGAAATCTCTTAATCTCGTTACACTTGGTCTTATAGTTATACAAGTCGATGCCAAGTACACAAAGTTTCTTTTTCCACCACTTGATCTAATACCTTATCATTTCTATAGCAACAGCTTATTCAGAGACAGTGATTGGCCAATGATTTCTGTAAGGAGACATTTATTTAGTGTTCATGGCAGGAGTCTCCAGTGTCAGGGATAAAACTGTAATTCTATGAGTTTTTTAGGCTCCTCCCTCCCCATGACCCTTGTCTGGTAAAGCACTACGGTAAATGAATGAATGATGTATTGCAGTGGTGGGATAAAAATCAAATAAGCAGATGGATTGGAATTCTTTTACTGGTTTGACACAAGAAGGAGAAGTGCTCTTAACATGTAAGACATACACGTGTATGTTTGTATTTTAGTGACATACCTTAATGCATACACGGGCGTAGTGATCCTGCGCTTCCGGAAAGCTCACTATCAGCTCCTCTGGTCTGCTCTGCCCTTCATCACCAGCATATGGAGCCAGGGTCAGAAAGTTCAGTGCTTCTTCAACTGCATACACGTTGGTGGTAAGAGTCTATCGACTGCTGTGTGAAATCATAAACAACACACCTACAGGATGTCTACAGAACTTTCCAGCCTAGTTTTATCCTCTGTTTCAGGAGTTCTTAATCATGTATAAGATTCACTCATTCTTAATTTATGATGGCTATTCTAATCTGGTAAATACGGTAACATCTGTAAGATATGACATTAAGTAAGCATTATTGTAATTGATAAAGGATCCCATCTCTCTCTCTCTCTCGCTCTCTCTCTCTCTCTCTCTCGTGCGCTGTCTGTCTCTCTCGTCCTCAGGCACTATCAGAACATGTCAGAAGTTCCTTGTGCGATACGGGAGACAGCAGTTGTGCCGCATGCTGCCGCACTGCAAGACTGAGGGTAAGCAGCCTGCTGTGATTTCCCTCCAGCCGCTCTTCTACACAGTGTCGTACCTGCTCCGTATTTTTACGAAAAACATTTAGAGTTTTGGCGTGTGCTACTGTTTGAGATGTAATTAGGCTTGGGACCACTTAGCAATCCTCAAACCGAGCCCCGGTTATTGTGTATTTGTCCCTACACGCACCCCAATACTCATTTCTTTCTCCATCGTCCTGTGTAGCGGAAAAACAGGAAGTGAGGAGAGCGGTGTTGAGCTGCTCGCTCAAAAGGTTCCAAATACGTGATGAAGATGACGACGACAATGATGGCGAAGAGGAGGAAACCTGACAATCACTCCACAGATATGGAGATGCTCCATTCAAGATGTTTGTTATATGATATGAACTGTGTTTGGGGTGCCAAGAATTATTTTTATTATTATTATTTTTTTTTTAAGCATTTCTCAATGACTAATGCCCAACCTGGTTGGGTTTCAGGGTATGGCATCCTTGATCTTATTTTACTCTTTTTGCTGCACAGGTGATGTTAACGAGGCCTAGGGCTACTGTAAACACAGGTCTTATCCTTTAAGTCGTTTGTGCCTAAAAGTGTTCAAAGTTTGCTTCATTGCGATTGACTGAAAGGTTTATTTCCTCAAAGACATAAATTAAAAATCATAATTACACAAAAAGTCTGATTTGTGTTACTGTGTCAACACTCAGTCGTTTACAATAAGCAGAATGATTACCATCAATAATAAGTTATGAAACACTATAAATATTACAGTACCATATTACACAAGCTTCACGGAATTATTAAATAATTGATTATTGTGTGGACGTACAGTTGAACCGAGACGTTCATATACACTGTATTAAAAACAAATAACATTTTTTTTCTCCCCGAAACCTTTCCTGTTTTTAAGTCAGTTAAGATTACTGCAATTATTTGTATTTCTTAAAAGCCAGAATACTAAGAGAATATTCTATTATTTTGTAAAAATTCAGACGTTTATATACATCTCCATAGTATTTGGGAGCATTGCATTTAAACTGTATAACGCAGGTCAAACGTTTGTGGGGTATCCTACAGTTTTGACCCATTCCTTCCGACAGAAAGGTTTTTTAGACAGAAAGGTTTTTAATTTTCTTTGTTATACTGTACTAATCCCGCTTTTTGCATCTAACTCTTCCACACTCGGAGCAGTAGGCTGCCACATTGGGGGCACCCGGAGCGCAATTTTGGGGGTTGAGTACCTTGCTCAAGGGCGCTTCAGCTATGAAGGTGGAGGAAGGGAAGGTGCCACTCACTCCCCCACTGCCACATCTTTGTTCTTGCTGGTTTGGAAATTGAACCAGTGACCTTTCGGTCCCAACAATTAGGCTACAGCTGTCCTGCTCCCACACGCCTTTTCAGCTCTTGCTGTCCAAAATAAAGACGATACTGAACAATACCTCCGACCCGCTTCACAACCTGCTGATCAGTCACAGGAGCTCGTTCAGTGAGAGACCGATACCACCTAAATGCCCCACTGAACCACACAGGAAATCATCCTTACCTGTAGCCATTAAACTGTACAACTCCTCCATATAGCACCAACATCCACTGTTATATATTTACATTCTACTGTTTATCATATTGATAATACTCTACAAATCACTCACTCACACCATTCATTCTACATCTGTTTATATACATATTAATAACTTCTAATTTCAGATTTACATATAGATATATTTATATATGTAGATTTCATATTTTTCTTTGTCGATACTTTACCTTTATCTCACTCTTACTTTGTATGGAGCAACTGTGTGCACACAATTTCCTCCAGGATCAATAAAGTATTCTGATTCTGATTCTACACACACATTTTTGAAGGGATTGACCTCAGGGCTTTGTGATGGACACTCGAAAACATTGACTTTGTTGTCCTTAAACCACTTCGTGACCGCTGTCCACTTGGAAGACCCACCTGCACCCAATCTTTAACTTCCTGGCCGATATCTTGGGATACTGCTTCAGTATTTCCACGTAATGTTCTTTCTTCATGATGCCATCTATTTTGTGAAGTGCACCAGTCGCTCCTGCAGCATAACACCCCCGAAACATGATGCTACCATCTCTGTCCTTCACATTGCCGGCTTTCCCTTTTTCGTCCAAACATAACAGTGGGCGTCAAACTATACAGTTCAACTTTAGTCTCACAGGATGAAGGTCTGCAAACTGTAATGTAGACTTTTTATGTTTCTTAGAGAGTAATGGCTTCTTCCTTGCCGAGTAGTCTTTCAGCCCATGTCGGTACAAGACTCTCACTGTGAATAATGACTCCCTCTTACTGGCTTTAGCCCTCATCCAAACCAGGTCTTTTCCATGGTTTTTATACTTACGTAATACGTATTGTTTAAATGGATGACCGTGGCACTTTCAGACATCTGGAAATTGTACCCAAGGATGACAACCTTGGATGACCTTCATGGCTGAAGTGCCCTTGAGCAAGGCATCTAACCCTCAACTGCTCTCCGGAGTGCCCCAGTGTGAGGCAGCCCACTGCTCTGAGTGTGTGTGTGTGTGTGTGTGTGTATGTGTGTCTGTCTGTTTACTCACTTTGGATGAGTTGCAGGGTTAATAATTTCCCTTGTGGGTATAATAAAGTATATCATCCTTCATTCATTCATTTTCTAAGCCACTTATTCCTAATTATGGTCGCGGGGAGGCTGGCGCCCATGTCAGCCAACTCTGGGCGACAGCGGGGTACAGCCTGGACAGCTTGCAAGGCCAACGCAAGGCACAATCACAATCACACAACCATTCACCTAGGAAAGATTTGAAGCAGCCAGTTAGCCTACTGTGCATGTTTTTGGACAGTGGGAGGAAACCGGAGTACCCAGAGGAAACCCACGCCAGCACGGGGAGAACATGTAAACTCCACACAGAAACGCCCAGGCTGAGAATCGAATCCAGGCCTTCTTGCTGTGAGGCGAATGTGCTAACCATTACACCACCGTGCCGCCTATGACATATCAAAATAAAAAATAAATACATTATTAATAATAATAATAATAATAATAATAATCCACAATTCTCTTATGATATCTTGGCTGATTTTTTAATTTTCCCATGATGTTACATAGGGAAGAAGTGTGTTTGAAGTGTGCCTTAAAATACATTGACAGGTATACAGAGACTGGGTGTAAATAACTGTTTTATTCCCTTCTCTTGTTTATAAGTTATAACAGTTCATTTTTTTTCATTTATTCATTCATTTTTCAAACCGCTTTATCCTAATGAGGGTCGCGGGGAAGCTGGCGCCTATCTCAGGGCATCCCAGGCCATCGTAGGGCAGAAACATGCTGACGTCTATGCAGCTACTCTTGATGAAAGTCAGCAATGGTTCTTTTATATCCCGCTCACTACAGACAGTGAGACATGGCCGGCCTTTGATAACCCATTTAGCTGCACTTGCAGGACAACCGGGACAACCTGGACAACCTGGAAAACCAGCTGATAGTGGGGATTGGACCCCAAACCCTGGGATCGGTAATCCAACACCTCATCACCAGGCCACCACTGCTCCTAACAGTTTATTATTAGAGACTAATGAGAATAGCTGTCAGAGAAAAAAAAACCACACACAATATGAGGGTTGATATGGTGTGCACAGTGACTCATGCACCCTACATAGTGCCCTCGGTATTGGTTTGGGAAGGGTAGGAGAAGGGCCTTGCTCAATTGCCCCACAGTGGCTTCTTGGTGGTGCTGTGGGGATTGACCCCCTGAGCTACCACCGCCTTTACTAGAGCTGATGATATAGAATAAGAAATACAATATGACGTAATACAAAATTATATTGTCACTTTACAAAGTTTCTTATGTTATGTAATGTGAAATCTTATCACATGCACATCAATAACGGTTTTATTACACTCTGTCTTATCAGTTTGTGCAATCAAAATCCCAGCTATTTCGGTCCTATTAATATTACTTTTAATCCTACCCGTTTTTTGATAACGCAAATGGATTGGCGAGAAATATTCCAGATTTTCGTTACGACTGGCTAATAGTTTCTGTACGTACCTAAATAGACCAATCGCAAGCCAGTAGGCGGTATTTTGTGTTTCTTTGCGGTCACGCGTGCGTCACGCTCACGTGACCTCTATCTGTATAAAGGTATCATCCGGGTATTTTCGGTTCCTGTTTGGCGACCCGTCGCCACAAGAGAGATCTCGTTTAGCGTTATCGGGAAATTGGGCCTAAAAACCCATAAATATATCCGTTTTCCCACAGGTGGAGAGCGGATAACGCTCTGTGGGGCGCAAAGAGTTCCCACAAGAAAGGGAGAAACACACTTTCGGGGTTAATCCCCCTGCCTTGTCCGCGAGAATCTTTTTACGCGATTTTCTTTGGGAGACATTTTGAATTTGGTGTCTCTTATATTTTTTCTCGGTTTGTTTTGTGGTCAAGATGTCGCCGTAATGGAGTATCCGGGTTTGATAGACATGAGCAAGGGCCTTCGCTGCCTGACCCGCACCTCTTACAACCCGCTCTTTTCGTTTCTTGTCCCGTTTAATGCTAGAGAGTTCGGCTGCTCTCTGCGCGGAGCTCGGCCTCAGACCTTCTTCACCCAGAAACATGGAGAAAAACCCGAATGCCAACACCAAGGTCCCACCCCGTTCCAGCTCCACAGGCCCAGCGCCCACTGATTCTAAAACTAAATCAGGTACATACTCTCCTTTTTAGTTTAAAACGTTATTTTAATTTTAAAAAGTGTCATGTTTTTATATTTACTTCAGCAGAAACGCTGTTGTTTTCCCTGCTTGTCGTGACGTTCGTAGGCCTCGGGTCATGTGGTGTTCCAAACACCTGGCTATTGGTTGCTTAGTGCACACGTATTATTGAAGAGCCCGCCTACTTGTTTACTACACAGGGTGCCTATGCAGGGAGTAGGGCCTGACTATGTTTGGACGACATCTCTCACACAACAAATGAAGTAGTTGTGTGAAGTGTCACGCGCTGGTTGTTGTACTGTTGTACCTTTTGGGCTCTATTAACCCTTGAACGGTTACCAGGGTGGAGTTCACTCGGTGTAATTAAGGTGGTTGTGTAACTCGTACGTCTGGCAGCGTGAGTGTATGTATGTATGTTTATTATATTTTTACTCTAAATTAAAATTCTCCCGGGTTTACCTTCCACGTTAGAAAATTGGAGGGTAACCGTTCTGGGGTTAAGTGTAGAACTCGTGAAATATCCACAATGTGACTCCTAAACCAAAATGTAATTAACCCTAGAATAATAGTAATAACATGCTTATGACGCTCTAGGGGTGAAAGCGTTTTCTATGCTAATATAATTCTAGTCTCGTTAACTATTTTTGTGACTTGACAGTTTTATTTTGTCGCTTGCACTTTAAGTTATGTCGCATGTTTATTACGTCACCACCTCTCTTGGGAAATAAAGCTTAGGTACTTTTTTCAGGGCCTGGTTATTAATAAAGCACTGACATTGGAGCCTTTTTTTTTTAGTAACCCTCCTTTGACGGGGCTGTTACTATAGAAGTAGTCAATGGATTCACAAATCTGAATTATCTTAAAGCTGGAGCTACTTCCAGAGCTGCTTTTCAAGAAAATGTATCTGATGTGCTTTCCTGGGTTTCTTCTAGGATTCCAGTTTCCTCCCACTGTCTAAGGACAATCACATTGTTAAACTGTTATAAATTTCCCCTGTGTGTTGCCCTGGGAATGGACCGGCCAGCTGATCAGGGTGTATGTACCCTGCCTTTGCCCAAGGCTGAAATATGCTCTGGCTTCCCCATGGCCACAGATTAAGTGGTTTGTCAAATAAGTAATGGATGCATTGACCAATCAGAAATGAGACAGAAACCAAACACCACTCCAGCGGAACAGAAGAAAGTTTGCTTGTTTTATGTCATGGATTACGTTTAAATTGTGCTTTTGGGCATGTATGTATATCGGGGTGATTGTGTATAAATAAATGGTCATGTAACCCGATGGAGAGATCCTTGTGATCAAAACTGCTATCCCAAGGCTCTTTTATTGATCCTACTTGTCCTTACCGGAGTTCTCACAGCTCCATAGAGACTTGGGTGAGAATTGAGTTTACTAGGAAAAAAAACTTGTACACCAACATGTTGTGTTCCACGAGCTGCCCCGAGTTTCACTGGTAAGAGCAGGGTGTAGACGGTCGATACGCGGCTTATCAATTTGGTGATAAGGAAGCTGCATGTTTACTTGCTGGTGTTTAAGTGGGCAGTGAGTGAGCAGTCTGTTTAATTATAGGATGTCCTGTGTAAGGGGCAGAAAACACTCAGTGGCCGACCCAGGTGAGCCCAGGCAACTTGCCTTGGGCGTCTCCCTTTTGTCTGTCCGTCACATTGTCCTGTCCGTGCCATTATCAGTTTGTGATGTCATAATGAATTGTGGTAGCGACTTGTCTGATTCCCTACAAATTAATCTGCATATGGCTATGACGGTTCGGGGGTCCTGCCACCCTTGGGCATCTCCCACACAGCTTTGTGTGCTGCTTTCAGTCGCTCTGTTTGTGTGGGGTAACTTGTGAGGAGCCATGGAGTATGATCTTGATGATCTTTATTTTTGTATGATGAGTTTATTTTTTTAATTTTATTTTTTTCCTGATTTAAAATCCACTCTTTACATTGTTACATGCACAAAAGAACATGCGTGACCAGATCAGTTTATCAGTATGTTTTCACATTTGGTTATTGATGCACAGTTTTGAACCTTTTTGTTTTCCGATTAAGATTTATTTAAAAAGAAAAACGAAGCCAACTGTATTTGACACAGAAATATTGGAATACTAAAAAAAGCTCCCAGGTTACTGTTTGTGATCAGATTATGTACATTTTGTTTAGTTAATATTCAAACATGACCTTTATCAATGATGTCATCAGCAGGACTTGATGACATACCACATGTTCAGTGTGCGATACCAAATCTGAAACAAATATCCATGCATTTTTTTTTTTTTCTCTCTCTCTCTCGTTCCTTTTTAAGATACGAAGAATAATGGCAGCTCCAAACGCTTCAACCGTAAGCGGGAGCCTGCCTTCCCCAAAGCAGAAAGTTTTCCAGGCCCCCGCCGCACCCACTCACAGAAAGGCAAGAATTTCGACAAGAGACCCCCCCAGAGAGGAGGCGGAGGTGGTAGACAGGGTGGGCTCATGGGCGGTGGGAGAAGAGAAGAGGTAGGAGTCTCACTCACTGACGTGAGGGTTGTATACATTTTGGATCACGCTAATTGTTCTGTCCGTCCTCCCGCAGGTAGTCGAGACGCGCCGGGCCGAGTACAGCCCGGCTCAATTTTGTGGACCCAGAAAGATCAGTTTGAATCACTTGCTCAATTTTACCTTTGAGCCGCGTGGAGGCCATGCAAGCTCCGCAAGCGAGGGGTATTCGTGCTGGGGTCGCCGCAACAAGTGGGGTCACAAACACAAACCCTTCAACAAGGAGCTTTTCCTGCAGGCCAAGTGAGGGTTTTTTTTTTTATTTATTTATTTTTTTATTTATTTTATACATACACAGTGTTATGCATCTTCAGAGAAATATCTTGATGGAGTTGCTGTTTACACTGCAGCAGTTAACACTGGTGTAATCTGGCTCTTCTCCTGTATGCGTCTCTGTAGCTGCCAGTTTGTGGTGATGGATGATCAGGATTATCAGGCTCACTTCTCCGACCCGGACACTCTGGTCAACTGGGACTGTGTGCAGCAGGTGGTGAGTGAGCAGTTCTGTCAGATGCACACCCGCCGCCGTTAACTAACAGGTCGAATAGAAGACTCCGGAACCTTACTTTTGTTGTTGTTTTGTGTTTGTCTGGTACCAGCGCATTTACAGCCACGAGGTGCCGTCATGTCCGATCTGTCTGTACCCTCCGGTGGCAGCACGCATCACTCGCTGTGGCCACATCTACTGCTGGCCCTGCATGCTGCACTACCTGTCTCTGAGCGAGAAAACCTGGTCCAAGTGTCCCATCTGCTACGAGGCCGTGCACTGTGCAGACCTCAAGAGGTAAGGATAAGTGCAAGGAAAACCAATTTTAAATGCAGGAAGGGTGTTCCAGTCGGATAGAGAGACCAAGCTGGAAGAGGAAAATGGAAAGTTCATGGGCTACATGTGGATAGGTACAGATGCACACAGGATAGAAAAGCACAAAATGGTGAGAGATGAGGTGGAAATCAACCCTAGGTCCAGAGAGAAAAGGTGTGTAGATATGCAAATTGGTTGGGATATTAGGATACAAGTAGGTACCCCAGGACTACCAGAGCAAGCGTGGACAAGTGCAGATCAGGACTGATGATCCATGTTTATGTATAACTGGCATATTTAATCAACTTGCCAGAAACTGAAGACGGGTTGCACCAGCCCGCTGACAGCATGTTGTAGCGGCACTGAACACCAGCTTGCAAAGCATGATTGGTTCTGACAGCTCATGCTGTTTCTCATTTTGTCAGGATCGATTGGAAACACTGACAGGCGACTACATGGTTTCTTCAGCTGCATATATAAAATTACGCCCATCACACCGCTGAAAGTGGTTAAAATACCGGTTTAAAGTTTTAATTCGTGTTGGAGAACAGCTGAATAAATGTGATGTCATCTTCATGTGAAGAGTTTAGTACCATATTTTCCGGATTATACATTGCTCTGGAGTACAAGTCAAATCATCCAAAAATGGCATAAAGAAAATAAACATGGGTTGCTCTGGAGTATAGGTCACATTTTGGAGGCAGTGTTTAAATGATTAACGCACCTTATTTTGTATGAGGACAACGTGACTGACTCACTAAAAATGGATCTTTGGCAACTAAAACGAGATGAGGCGTAACGAAAATGTTGGTGTGAGACGCTCACAGTGCGTATACCATTTCTTCCTACTTTGCGTGTAACAGCGGGGAGGAAAAACAAAAGGTGCAGGCTTGCCTTTACACACGGGAGCATATAGTTCCACTGAAACATTAGACTGTCGGCTCAAATATGTCAAAACAGACTTCATTTCAATTTACTATGCTGTATATCTTGCGTTAGGAGTCATTTAGCTTTGCATTAGCATTTAGCCTCTGTTATTTACCTGTCTCAGATGCCGATGGAGAGCAAAAGTCGCCGTGATGTGCTCTCACCGCACTTTTCAGCCACTGCAATCCTCTGTTTTTAATGTGTAATACTCCTATTTAAAACGTTTACAATAAATGCGCTGTCTTTCTGGGTCAGCCTTCTCAACAAGCACTAAACGCTTCCTGTGTTGCCAGTGTTGAAAATAATCATGTGAAATGTGGTTGCCAGTTAAAAAAAAAATTATATAATTGTTAATAATTTAATATAAAAGTTGCTCTGGAGTATCCCCAGGCAAAACTATGGGGGGTGCGACTTGTAGTCTGGAAAATACTTTTATTTATTTATTTATTTATTTATTTATTTAATTAATTATTTAATTATTATTGTTATTTTTGAAAGTTGTTTCAGATAAAATGATCTGATGTGAAACTACCTGGCAGGTGTTTAGACCAAGTGTACTCGCCTGCCCAAGGACACCGTGACATACCTCCCCTAATCTAGAGAATTGTTTAACATGCATACAGAACATTTATTTTTTTCCTTTCATGAATCTTGCAGGCATGAGCGTTTAATGAACGGTCGTTTCCGGTATTTTAAAACCATGGAACTGGGAGTCTGTTTCGTACAATTATAGTATAGCATAAATGCAGGGGAGTCTTGGGAACTGAAAAACCGTTGCTGACAGTTTTCCAGGGTTTAAAAATCATTGAAACAAAGTTGTTTCCCATCAGTTCTGAAATTCTCAGGCCTGGTCGTGCAGCTTAATATTGCAGGAATATAATAATGTGGGGACTTGCAGAAGACTTAGCTTTGATGGCACTGATTGCACAGGCTAAGTGACGGGAGGAAAATAACGATTAAGTGGCCGTATGGATCCTAATTTGAACTTGCTTGACTAAGTGTCCTTGCAACCTAACGGTCGTTTCATGTTTTTAAAATGCTGATAAATTGAAGTTTTTTTTTTTTTTTTTTTTAATAATAGAAGGATTTCAATGTTAACAATATGCCAGTGCGTTGTATGGAGTTATAGGTCAGTGCATATTTATATGGTAAGGTAAAGTCTGTGGACTTTTACACCCGAGCCCAGTGGCTCATCAGGCCGGTGCTTATCCCCGGTTTCTGTAGCGTGAAGC
>JAQNCB010000012.1:4853986-4871012 GCA_030068295.1 Euristhmus nudiceps
CTCCATCGCTCTTTCTGTCTCTCCCTCCCCCCCCCACATTCACTCTCTGCCACCCCTCCAGCATTCACTCTTCATGTCTCTCTCTCTCTCCCTTTCTATCTTTCCCATTGTCCGTCTCTCTTTCTGCCTGTCTGTCTGTCCGTGTCCCCTCCTTTTTTCTTTCTCTCATTACATCTTTCCATCTCTCCGCATGTCTCTCTCCCTTCCCATCTTTTTCCTGTCTGTCTCTCCCTCTCTCCACATCTTTATTACTCTGTCTCATTCCATGTCATTCTCTCCATCTCCAGAGACATCTGCCTCTCTCACCATCTTACTCTATTCCTGTCTGTCTCTCTCCCTCTCATTCTCTCTCTTTCCATGTCTCTCCATTTCTCCTTCACTCCTTGGCCATGTATTTCTTCCTCTACATCCTTGTCTCTGTCTTATCCCCTCAGTCTCACTGTTCATCTGGGTGTTTTAACCCGTCTCTCCCTCTCACCTCGAACAGCTGTATCTGTGCTCTCGGTGTGCATCTTTTCATCCTCTGAACACTTCTCCTCTTTGACTCTTCTCATACCGCCATCTTCCTCGGGCTCTTCTTTAAACACCCAGCCGGACACGGCTAGAGGAAGCTGCACGGGACAGCAGCGCGCTTCGCTCCTCAGCTGTGGGTCGTCCATAAACTGCAGCACACACCCAAAGGATCATGGGTAAAACTGAAATGCACCGAATGCCACGAGTCTGTTAACGATCATGTTAACAACACACTCACATTGTCTCTCTCGAGCTTCCGCAGGATCTCTTTGGTTTCCTCTTCGGTCTCCCTCTTCTCCTTCTTAATGTTGATAATGGGGCAGGGGGCACTGTTGGGCGTCTCCCGTGCGTCCTCATACACACCTGGTACACAAACATAATTCAGGGGCCATGACCAAGGGTGCCAAAACTTTAATCCTGAACTCTTGAAATAGTGTTACGTTGGCAGTATAGTTCACTAATTAGGGTTAGGGAACATCAAAATAATCTTTACTAGAAACCAAAAAAAAAAAAAAAAAATAAAAAATAAAAAAAATAAAAAAAAAAAAAAAAAAGACATCAAGCTGTGATTATGGTGTTCAACCAATCCATGCGCTGCATTACCGTTAGCCCCACCCACACCTCAGATTGGTGTGTTTAAGCACACGGACATTGATCGCCTCCTCACCTCGCCTCTTCGCCATCATCTCTGCAGGTCCCTGCTCAAAGATGGAGTGGGACTGGATGACCTCTGGTCGGCCCCGCCCCCTTCCCCGCCCATCTCGCTGCCGTCCACGATCTGCATCCTTCCTTTCTCTCCTGGGGCCTTCGTTAGCTTTCAGTCTGCAGGAAAAACAGCAAGCACAAAAAAAAACAAAGTATAATAGGTTTATACGATTAGTTCCTCTGTTAAAAATGTCTTGGCACTAATCATAGCTTCAAGGAAAACTTAAACAATAGCTATTTATAGTCAAGTATTTATGGAACATAGTAAATCATCAACCACACAGCCAATCTCTCCGCATTTCAACCACCACGCTCTTTATACCACTGGTGTACGGTAAGCCTGTTGGCTTTTTACACCTGCCCTTAGTGGCTCATAAGGCCGGAGCTTATCTCCTTAACTTTAAGCTGCAAGCTCAGAACTCTTCCTGAATGAGACACTAGTCCATCACAGGTTACCCTCCCAGTATTTTTACTGGTACCATTTACAGTCCTGGGTGGACACAGGAACACTTGTGATTAAAACCCTGCCCACTCATCGTGTCTGATCACAGTGGGAGTCTAACAGGGATTCAAACCCATAATCTCCCCAACTACTACACCAGCAGCCCCACATCAGTGAAGGAAAGTACACCAGTACGTTATTCAGTTGAACTGAATTTGCAGATGAAATTTCTAAACAATAACAGTGTTTCCTGGTATGGAATCCATGCCCTCCCAGTTCTCGAGCTACATCCCTGGCTCTCAATTATTCCAACGGGAGTGCCTGGAACACTTGTGGGACAATTCCAGTTGAGCCCTGGAAGGAGGGACATTGTAATTCTGGCTATGTGAGACCGAGACTTTAAGGAGGGAAAAAAAAAATTAACAGGAAGAAACTTCGAGGTAATTTTATTGCTGCAAAAACCACACTTACTCTTCTTTACTCTTTCGGCCAATGATGTTGGGGGTGAAGGTTTTCTGTGAGGAGAAAAAGAGAGAGAGAGAGAGAGGGAGAGAGAGAACAGTTACACTCCACATTAATTGTTGATGTAATTTTGCATATATTCATTAAAATTGATATGCATAACAATTATGGGAGACATGGTGGTGTAGTGGTAAGCACATCTGCCTCAGAGCAAGAAGGTAATGGGTTCGAGTCCCAAACTCAACAAGGGTGTTTGTGTGCAGTTACTCTGGGTTCCTCCCACAATATCAAGTTTAAAAAAAAATATGATTTTCTCAGGTGTACCTTTTTCACGCCTCCCAGCGTCAGGTCCCGGGAGCGCATGGCAGGAAGGCGTCCTGGTGTCCTGAGATTTAGCATCGAGCCCCGACCTCCAGCAGCGGCCCTCGGGTTTGAAGAGGAGTCACCGGAGCCGGGGGACGCCATCCTTACTCTGAAACGCCATGCGGATTATCCAAAAATATCACCGACTTCACTATTAGACATTACAACTACATGACAAATGTCAATGGCGCCACTATGTTCAAGGTTTCAATGTCAAAGTTCACCTCAAAACTTTTAAACTAATTTTAGGCCACAAAAGATTTTCCTCAAATCAAGATCATAGCTAGCAAATAGTGATTTTTTTTTTTTTTTTTTTTAAAAACAGGGGAGGTAGCCGGTGTCAAACTCTTTGTTGCTTTTTTTGTTGTTGTGGATAGTTAACCCTAAAAGTCCTACCCCTTCGTTATTAGCAATAAGAATGACATGAAGATTGGCAGAATTATTCTGGACAACAGCTAGAATTCCACAGAGATTGATTTTGGATTTTCAAACCCGGAAAACAGAGTTACGACATCATAACTGGAAAATAAATCCAAGTGCATCTGCTCGATGATGCATGCAGAGAATGAAATTTGGCAACAATATACTACACAGCAACGCCAACAATTCGGCGGTGTAAGTTTTTCACTTTTCAACCCGGAAGTAGAATCATCACTTCATAGTGATGAGAGTTCAACGTCCCATTCCTCCGCTCATCCTAACGGGAATCACGTGCCACTTTGCAGGCTTACACAATATGACCTGAAAAACAATTCCATGAGCCAGATTTTTTATTTTTGAAACCAGAAACTAAATTAAATGTCATTAATAGTATCCATGAACCTGGATCCGACTGGGTCATAGATACACTCATGTACCTTAACTGACCTTGTTTTATTCATGTTTCCATGTAAAGGAAGGTTTTATAAAGCAGTTTACACTTTTACCATTTACACATAAATATTCAGTTAAATATCAAGTCTAATGTTTTATAGTTCATTTAAACTTGTGTGACATTAGTTTGTGAATTTATGGTTAGCTTTCTTTGAAAATTTCTGCTGAATAAACTTAAGGTAACACCAGCCAGGTTTAGCTTGAGGTAATTTCTGTCATGTTAGCATCTGCTAATATTATTTTACTAACTACATGTGAAGAATAGCCAATGTAGCTTAAGTTGTATACTTACAAGCTCTTTAAACCACTGCAATCCATTTTTAACCATTATGATTAAATTATTACTATTTGACATGTTCCTCAATGGAAATGTTTATTTAGAGTATTTTTTTTTTTTATACTGTTCACTTGGATTTGTTGTGAAACGCCACTGGATTGCACGAGCCAACTACATCCTGCTACTTCCTTGTTAGCAATTTCTGAAAATTCTGAACAATACATAGATTTATATTTAGAACACATCTGTTCTGTACAGAATTTTAACAGAATTTTAATCACGCGTGTAACAAACAAAGTGTGTGAACTGTTTTTTTTTTATAAAGCCAGTTAAAGCTAATCAAAGGCTAATCTCGCCATAGACTTGCATAACATTTGGAAGCATTGTTGACCTTTCCAACATGGCGGACGCGTTGACGTATGGTATAGCTAGCATGTTTTGGGTTAACGCGGAATTGAATGCTGTCGAATATCTTCCTTTAAAAACAAGTTAACGTGGGAACACTTCACATCTACCACACATGTGATGCATTATATAATCGGTATATGACTTATTTCATGCTCTTATAGTGCACTGATTATATGAAGTAGGGAGAAATCCGCACTCATGACACTGACATTGTACCAACTTTTTATACACAATACACTCTTAACTCAGTTTATGTGTTAAACGTCGGAAATTGTTGTAATCTATAATAACAATCTGTGACAATGGACAATTCATGTAATTTTTCATGTCATCAGACACACATGGTAGAGACACATGGCTGATCAACTGGCTGCTAAACGAGCTCGAATTTATAACTACTAAAGGAAATATTTAAAATATATTTACCCGCTTTCTTCTTCTGTTGACTGAAACCAAATATCTTTAAACACACCACAGAAAAAATATCTGTATTATTCTTATAATCAGCACTCTGATGAAATTTGTAGCCAACGCTTAATGGGCTGGGCTTCACAACATTTGACCTCCATGACGTAGTTATGACAACTCAGCGATTTTAAATTAAATATAGTTTTTTGTTTTTACACCAAGCTGAAGAATTGAAAAGTTACAATTTTAACTCTCAAAGTTTCACAAAAGAGTTTGCTGTAATAAAAACAAATTATTCAAGAAGAAAGATAAATAAAATAATTATTTACATATTTTCAAAAAATTTCAGTAGCATGTCTGCCTCACAGCATGAAGGTCATTGGTTCGATTCCTACCTGATTGGCTTTTTCACATCTCCCCTTAGTGAGAGTGAGAATGGTTGTGTGTGTGTTGGCCCTGTGATGGCCTAGCAAACTGTCCAGGGTGTGCCTCATCCTCGCCCCGAGTCCGCTGAGATGGGCACCAGCCTCCCCGCTACCCTAATTTGGATTAAGTGGTTCAGAAAATGAATGAATGAATAAAAAATATTACTTACATATTTTCAAAAATTTTCAGTAGCACGTCTGCCTCAAAGCATGAAGGTCCTTGTTTCGATTGCTACCTGATTGGCTTTTCCACATCTTCCCTATGTGTGAGCGTGAGTGTGAATGGTTGTTTGTGTGTTGGCCCTGTGATGGCCTAGCTAACTGTCCACGGTGTGCCTAGCTCTCACCCAGTTTCGGCTGAGATGAGTGCCAGCTTCCTCACGACCCTAGTTATTATTAAGTGGCTTAGAAAATGAATGAATGAATGAAATATTTTCAGAGTTTTAATGAATGAAAAATGGTATATAACATACAATGCTATCAATAAAATGGGAGCATTAGAACAGAACATTTACATTTACGGCATTTAGTTGTCCACTTACACTTAACATTTTTATATAGCTGAGCAAATAAGGGTGAAGGGTGTGTGGGAGCTTGTTGGTACTGGGGTTTGAACCGACATCCTTTAATTCAGTAAGCCAGAGCCTTACACAGTCTCCAGAACAGAACTAAGCAGCAACATTTTTGTACATAGTCCACATTTGCAAAAATGTTGCTTTATATTAAAAATTATACACAAAACTGCAGTTTTAAATATGAACAGCAGAGGGTAGTATTGTAGCATCTTTTCATGGTAATGTAATTATTGTTGTTTTTGTTTTTTTCTTTGTAATAAAGGATGAAGTTAGGGTTAATTAATACAAAAATTTTCAGAGCGTACAAGAACTTTTTATTCTGTTCTTTCATCTAAAAAACAAATGATGAGTTTGTCACCATTATCCGAATAACTGTCCCATACACAGAAATAATAAACTATCTTGATTAATATTATAAATTTTTTTTAAATATTATACATTTTGTTTATTATATATCTCAAACAATTATTGATTTAAAGTGTAAAATTTGCCTGTGTCCACCTTATAATAAATATTTTTGCGCATAAGGTATATTTCATATAATAATTTATATAGTATCTACAGTATTAAAGCTAGCAACAATGAGGCAAAAAAGTATTTAGTTGGCCACCAATAGTGCAAGTTCCCCCACTTAAGAAGATGAGAGAGGCCTGTAATTTTCATCATAGGTACACTTCAACTATGAGAGACACAATGGGGGAAAGAATCCCGGAAATCACATTGTAGGATTTTTAATGAATTAGTTGGTAAATTTCTCTGTAAAATAAGTATTTGGTCACCTACAAACAAGCATGATTTCTGTCTCTCACAGACCTGTAACTTCCTCTTTAAGAAGCTGCTCCACTTGTTACCTGTATTAATGGCACCTGTTTGAACTCGTTATGAGTTTTACAGAAACCTGTCCACAATCTCAAACATTTAGACTCCAAACTCCACTATGGCCAAGAACAAAGAGCTGTCAAAGGACACCTGAAACAACATTGTAGACCTGCACCAGGCTGGGAAGACTGTGCAATAGGTAAGCAGCTTGGTGTGAAGAAATCAACTGTGGGAGCAATTATTAGAAAATGGAAGACATACAAGAGATGTGATAACCTCCCTCGATCTGGAGCTCATGGCAAGATCTCACCCCATCAGGTCAAAATGATCATGAGAACGGTGAGCAAAAATCCTAGAACCACACAGGAGGACCTAATGAATGACCTGCAAAGAGCTGGGACCAAAATAACAAAGGCTACCATCAGTAGCACACTACGTCACCAGGGACTCAAATCCTGCAGTGCCACACGTGTCCCACTGCTTAACCCTAGAATGGTTACCCTCTAATTTGCTAACGTGGAAGGTAAACCCGGGAGAAATTAATTAATATGTAATAATATACTTATGACATACTTATAACATACTTATACTCATGCTGCCAGACGTACAAGTTACACAACCACCACAATTACATCGGGTGAATTCCACCCTGCTATCCATTCTAGGGTTATGCCAGTACATGTCCAGGCCCGTGTGAAGTTTGCTAGAGAGCATTTGGATGATCCAGAAGAGGTTTGGGAGAATGTCATATGGTCAGATGAAACCAAAATAGAACTTTTTTGGTAAAAACTCAACTTGCCGTATTTGGAGGAGAAAGAATACTGAGTTACACTCAAAGAACACAATACGGTACCTACTGTGAAACATGGGGGAGGACACGTCATGCTTTGGGGCTATTTTTCTGCAAAGGGACCAGGACGACTGATCTGTGTAAAGGAAAGAATGAATGGGGCCATGTGTTGTGAGATTTTGAGTGAAAACCTCCTTCCATCAGCAAGGGCACTGAAGATAAAACGTAGCTGGGTCTTTCAGCATGACAGTGATCCCAAACACACTGACCGGGCAATGAAGAAATGGCTTCGCAAGAAGCATTTCCAGGTCTTTGAGTGGTCTAGCCAGTCTCCAGATCTCAACCCTGTAGAAAATCTTTGGAGGGAGTTGAAAGTCCGTGTTCACCAGCAATAACCCCAAAACATCACTGCTGTAGAGGAGATCTGCATGGAGGAATGGGTCAAAATACCAGCAACAGTGTGTGAAACCCTTGTGAAGACTTACAGAAACTTTTTGACCTCTGTCATTGGCAACAAAAGGTATATAACAAAGTACTGAGCTGAACTTTTGTTACTGACCAAATGCTTATTTTTCACCATAATTTGCAAATAAATTCTTTTGAAATCAGACAATGTGATTTTCTGGATTTTTTTTCTCATTCTGTCTCTCATAGCTGAAGTGTACCTAAAAAATGGAGACCGCTCTCATTTTTTAAGTGGGGGAACTTTCACAATTTGTTTTATTCATTCATTTTATGAACCATTCATTCATTCATTTTCTAAACCGCTTATTCCTAGTTAGGGTCTGCAGATTATGAGTGAAAGCTAGTTACACCCTGAACAGCTCACCAGTCCACTGCAGAGTGAAACATACATAAAACTATTCAACAAATACTCACACTTAGGAGTGAGTTGGAACAGCCAATCAGCCTACTCGGCAAGTTTTTAGATTGTGGGAGGAAACCGGAGTACTCGGAGGAAACCCACATGAGCACGGGGAGAACATGCAAACTCCACACAGAAACACCCTCCCCGAGCCCTGGGAATCGAACCCAGGACATTCTTTCTGTGAGGGGAACATGCTAAACACTGCGCCACCGTATCATGGGACCTTATTTTGGGGGTAAAATATTATACAGTGATTAGTGGTGAGAGGTAAATAAGTTTTTATGCTTTTTAAATTACTATACACACGCGATGCTGTGTAATTTTGTAATAAATGCTGAGAAGTGAGAGGGAAATATTTATGATATTTCCATACCAAAAATCAGATACTTTTTCACGACAAGCTTCTGAAGTGCACTATGGGAAGGTTCGAGTGATGTGTAAGTGTGCAGGCATCGGCGGTATGAAGAGAAGAAGAGCCCTCCAAATAATTTGCAGATTCAGATTAAAAACAGAAGATGTAAACTGTATTCTAAGCATGATTGTGCGCATCAGGGTGTAGGTGGAAGCCTCGTACTGAAAGCCTGCATCTCGCCGGCCCCTGTGGAGTGTTTAATGCTCACTGGAGTGTAAAGTTGATGCTCATTTACTTTTAGTCCAGCGCTGCCTGCGGTTCTGGACCATATGGGACCATCTGGCTTCAACTTTAACAAAAAAATACTTGTATCTGTTCCTTTTAATTTTACATATTTATATAAACTTGATTTTAATTTTACATTTATTATTATTATTATAAATCTTACTTTTACTCTTTCACACTGACTACACATTTTTAATGAACTTTATTCTTTATGCTTTTCAACTTATTTTATTTACGATATTATGATATAATATATGATGTGATAAATAAACTCAGCCTGATAAAGTAATTCGAACAAAATTATATATAAAGTGAAATTTTTAAATATTAAAATAATAATTTTAAAATTTATGTCTACTTAAGAATTGTATTAAAATATATGAAAAGTTTTTTGCATAATGACAATAAACAATTAACATATTTCGATGTATTGTTATGAAATAACAATTTAATATATGTAATATAAAAATAAACTTTTTGAATCGTGACTCTCATTAAGACAGACTGTGATTGTTGGACAAAAAAAGCATCATGGCGTGTTTTATTATTAGGTGAAGCTGCCAATCATCCCCCACGCCTCGTCGCTGGCGTCCCCTCCCCCTCACCCCCGGTGTGTCCGTCTGTCTGTCCGTGTGCCAAATCACCGCTGTGTTGAAGAGCTGTTACTGTAAATTGCAGCACCGCAACGCACAGAGAAGCAACAGAAAACTGTGAGCCGACGTACTCGGTATACAGAACGTACCTCCGAGTAAAAGTGACTGAAGCATGTTTCGTTTAAAGCTGTTGATTAGTTTTTTATAAGAGCACAAGTCATGCAGAGGACAAGCTCGAACTTTACGTATTTAAAAAAAAAAAGGAATGAAGGACGTGGTGGAATAAGGACGCTGTAAGATCTGAATAAGGGCGTAGTATCGGCAGTGTTGACGTAGTAATGAAGGTATTGACTTCGTAACAACGGTGTTAATGTAGTAACAATGGTGCTGATGTAGTAACAACAGTATTGACATAGTAATGATGGTATTGATGTAGTAACAACTGTGTTGGTGTAGTAACGATGGTGTTGACATTGTAAATGTGGTATTGATATAGTATCAACAGTGTTGACATAGTAATGAAGGTATTGACGTAGTAACAACGGTGTTAATATAGTAACAATGGTGCTGATGTACAGAGGAGGGATAGTGAATATATTGGTAGAAAGATGCTGAGGTTGGAACTGCCAGGCAAGAGGCCCAGAGGAACCAAAGAGAAGGTACATGGATGCACTGAGAGAGGACATGAAGTTAGTTGGGGTGAGACAAGAGGATGCGGAGGACAGGGATGGATGGATGGAGGCAGATGATTCGCTGTGGCAACCACTGAGGGGAGGAGCCAAAAGAAAAAGTAGTAATATACAACCCAGACGTGCATTATAGATAATTGATGGCTATTAAAGGAAACCTATTTAACTTAAATGTTACTTAATCTTATGGAAACAATTCCAGCCATGATTTCAGTTCCAGTTGCTTTTCGAGTTTCTTGATTCTATACAAATTAGGTACAATGCTGTAAAGTCATGTTTCCACATACTTGATCCCTGTGTGAGCGAGTGTGTGGTGTTACCCTTCTTTAGTTTACAGACCATCATATATATATATATATAACCTTTAATCAAGAGTGTACAAGAGAACAAATACACCCATACAGGAGATCAGGAGCCCAACGTAAAGCGGAGGCCTGTTCTGGATTATTTCGCAATAATGACCATCACACTGGACACTTCTTATTCCTGGGATAATTAAAGAAATCGAGATTATAGGTGTGTTGAGGGTACAGCTTGCTATGCTAAGCTTCTAGCAGAGCCATCAATGAAATTACTAAAGCACCAAATCAGTGCAGGAATTTCAGACCGTGTTTGACTCGCTTAATCCCAAGTTAACCGGGTTACCAAAGGCCGGCCGTGTCTCTCACTGTCTGTGATGACAAGGATGCAAAAGAACCATCGCTGACATTCATCAAGAGTAGCTGCATAGCCAACAGTGTGTTTCTGCCCCACGCTGGCCTTGCGAGCTGTCCAGGGTGTACTCTGCCCTCATCCAGAGTCGGCTGATATGGGCGCCAGCCTCCCCACGACCCTAATTAGGATTAAGTGGTTCAGAAAATGAATGAAGGACCAGTTAACTATAAACCTTATATAAAACTATTATTTCTTAGCAGAGAAACAAATAGAATGCATGACAAGCCACGCCCACAAGAGACGAGCAGTGACATAAACAACTCTTACCTGCAAGAATATGCAGCAAGTGTGAACTTACGGTAATTATCTTACAACAGGTGTGGCTTCTCGTCGTTCCAGTCGAGGGGGCGTGGCCTAGCACATGTCCATCATGTAAAATGTACAGAATTAAATCGCACGACACACACTTATTTAAATACAAAAAAAAGTGAGAGAAGGGGAATAAAACTTAAAACTTTAATGAATTAAGAAAAAAAAGAGGCGTGTTTAAGAATTTTTTTTATTGCTTGGCCTGCCATTGGGATGACTGATAGCAAAAAAGGGTTACAATATCAGCACAATAAAAAAGGAAGGAGGGAAAATAAGAAGGAAAACAAATCTTTATACGTCACAGAAACAGAGAAGAGAAAATGGTCCTCGGTAAAAAGCTAGAGAGCAGCGCAGACGAACACGCCAGCCATGACCACATAATATCAGCTTTTATCCATAATATAGCTCTGAAAAGAACACATGGGCATGACGAATACACAAGGGGAGGTGTGTGCTCTGAGGGAGAAGGGAACCGATATGGCGGCTTACCGAGGGAACGGTGAAGGTTCTTTATAATCAGAAATAAACAGCGCATTGTTGCAAAACTATGCGATGAGCAACCACTGAGTTAGCGCGGGAAATCATTCCACTTTAAACTATAAACGCATCACAAATGTGCAAAAGCCATTTCCAAAAATCAAATACTGCAGAAATCGGTATGAGGGAACAACGTAAGAAAATTCACATCCGCTTCTTTCACAAGTTTCTGCTTGATTTATACAAATGTAGAAAACAAGAGGTTCAGTCAGTATTTTACTAAATGAAATAAAACACACGGTGTGACGCTAACATCACTTTCCAAACAAACAAACAAACAAACAAACAGAGTTTCATCCACACATAGCGCCAACATTACATTTTCCCACCAAAATAATTGCCTGACCCTTCAACACTGTTTACGGTTCTTCCTTAAGTTCTGCCGTCACATTTGTTGAAGCTCAATCGTCATTTGGTGCAACCTTCTCCTTTCTAACCACTCTCTATCATGTGGTGCAGCCATATTGTCATTTACCACTCGGTATGACCAGATCTTCTTTCTAACAACATCATTTGGCACAACCACATCGTGTTCCAAAAAAAAAAAAAAAAAGCCCATTCGTCATTTGGTTCGCCAATATCTCCTTCATAACAGCTTGTTCATCATGTGGTGGAGCCATATTGTCTGTCTATCTTCATCATTTGGCACAACCACATTTTCTTTCAAAAAAATCTCATATTCATCATTTGGAGCAACCATATCGTTTTTTCAAAGCTTAGCGTCATTTGGCATATCATCATCCACATTGTTGTCATCGCATTCAAGGAACACTTTTTTTTCTTGGCTCCCCTCCCCCCATTTTTCTCCCGAATTTAGTCGTATCCAATCCCCACCCATCAGGTGTTGCCTTCCCTGTCACACGACCGCCACCGACCAGGGAGGCATGAAAGCATGCACACACCCCCTCCGTGAAATGCGATGCTAGCCACCCGCCTCATTTCGAATTGTGGCGCCATGCGTATTTGGGGGCGGGTCTAACACACTGAGGGGAAAACGCTATCCGCCCCTTCATACGAATGAGCTCACAGACGCCCGTGATTGGCTAGCAATCGCTGTGAGTGACAGGGAAGTGATCATATGCTGTCCCTCCCTCCCTCCCGTGAGAGCTCGGCCAAACAGCCCCCGTGGACTCCCAGCCACGAACAGCAGGGAACATATTTCTATGATCACACCGGTGAATAATGGGTTAAATCGTGTCCGATTTATGAGGTATACACGCCGTGGTTGTTTTAACCAATCAAATGAATTTGAAAACTTTCCCATGTGACAGCTTTTTTTTCAGTTTTGTGCAGAACTCAGAAATGTGCACCTGAACTGTTGGATGATGCGTACAGATGATTACGCAACACGTCTCCCGGGCAGAGATGTGAACAGGACGTCTGCGGCAGCCACCCTACCCTGTACCTGCCCCCAAAATTTTCTAATGTAGTTTCTAATTCTGTTTTGCAAAATAAAAACAAATGAATGATTTCCCGCAGATCGACTCTGATCATGATGAGGGACTTCCTGAAGACGAAGGGATGCACACCCGTGTCTCGTACTGTAGCACTGCGATAAGTGAGGCGATTGTTGCGATGAGATCTATTCCTATGCTCAAAATTGACTGACGTGTGTTTATCGAAAGCAACGCCCAAGCTACAGGAACCTTTTAAAATAAACAAATCAGGCACTTCCACAACCTAAAACTATCCAACATGAGGGTAAAAAGACTATGGTTTTGCATCTTTTGCTCTCTCTCTCTCTCACTCACAAAGACACACACGCAGCCTGAGTTTCCTCAGTCCATGTTGATAAATACAGTACAATGTTTGGAAAACCGTAATTCGCTCTCCTGATTAATACTATAAACATTCCGCAGTACGCAACTAATACGAATTTGGAGCTGCTCCAAAGAATGTGGAATCTTTCCAGCCCGTGTCCACCGGGAACAAAAGGGAGGGTTTTTCTTTGCACTGGCAACATCCAAGTGCTCATTTTCAGAGGGCTTCAGGAGAACTTCTCTCTCAAGCACGGATTGTTGGTGGATCAAAAAATAAAAGCTTCCGGCACTTTTGAATTCTTTCCTTTCGTTAGTGATGGATAGAAACGGCGTCCTGGTGTCAGCAGGAACTCTCGACGTGGGAACTAAAACGTCTGTGAAAAGGGGAGTCGAGGGTGAGTGAGAGAAGTACGTTTGAGAAAGCGGGATTGAGAGAAAACCGCCGACTTGCGCGAGAGGTGACAAGTCCTGCCCCCTTCTTGTTTTTGATTGGCTGGTGAAAGAAGGGACAGTGAGGAAGTTGGCCTTGTTCCAAAAATCTGAACTCTCTTCAACGGAAATCATCCAGGCCGCGTGGAGGGGTGTGTGTGTGTGTGTGTGGTGCACAGGTGGGGTGTCGGGGTGTATCCGGTGAACACAGGCTTTTGGGCTTGACTTGTAAGAGTGCCGTTATCCTGAATGCTACTCACACAAACGAGTTATAAAAAAATAAAAAATTAAAAATACACAACATACTGCTGGTTTAATGACCGATGCTGTTGGCATGGTAACTACTACTACAGAGGTCACGCTCTATTCCACGGTGCTTATAATCGAAACATCATTTTGTCTCAGGGACCTTAAAAGCACTGTCCTGGCGTACGCACCGATGTTCACTTCGCAATACATCACACCGTACACGTGACTCCAACCACAAAACACTCCATACCTAAATGAAGACCAGAAGCGCCAGGAGGTAAAAACAGGCCAGAATTATCTCCGTTTCATACACAAACGCCTCACCGTCATTGGTGGACGTGTCCCTAACCACACCCTCACTTGCGTCAGGCACTAAAGCGAGGATGCCCAAAACAACACACCATTCTCAAGAGATACCGCACGAACACATCGCCACTTATCCACGTGTGGCGTGTCCTTCATAAGCACCATCACTCGTTATTATTAATACACTCCGGATGTATCCCAACCACACCGTATACAAGAAATATCCTTCATAACCAACATGACCTCCAGTCTAACATAGATGTGTTCTAATATATACATCCTATCCACTACACAAAATGCCCTCATCACCATTCCACCCCCCCCACCCCCCCCCCGGTGTGTGTGCGCGCGCGTGCCCCAAATCAAGAGACTTTAATTCACTACACATACCACCTTAATCGTATCTATCCCAGACTGTTAGGGATCTCTTGCGGGGCATTGTGGGATTTCATCAGGGTGCTGAATATAGAAAAATAGTGCACTACGTAGTGAACAGGGCACAGTTTGGGATACACAGTTATGAAGAGAGAGTAGGGCGATAAAATGGGTAGGAGCTCAACAGGAACAACAACAACAACAACAACAATAATAATAATAATAACAACAGTAATGAAAATAAGCGCTGTATATATTTATATAGAGAGAATCTTAATATTTTCATTTCATTATATACCAAAGTGTGCAAAAAAATACAGTTATGGTGATTTACTATCAATTACTTCTGCTAAATATGTGCAATAAAGAACAGTAAGGAGCAAAGCGGATCGCTCACACACACACACTCACTTGTACTTCTATCTTTGTGGGGACATTCACTGACAAAAAAGTCTTCCCTATCCCTTTCCCCTCACAACTCAATGTTGAACCCAGACCTGAACGCCGACTTAATTCAAGCCTCGACCCTAAAACCAAGTTTGAACACTAAAACCTGCTCTTCGAGGAAGTGAGTAGCAAGTACAAGTGCACACTCTCGCTCACACTCTCTCTCCAACACACACACACACACACACACACACACACACACACACACACACACACACACACACACACACAGTGTTTATACGATTAAACTTCAGTAACCTCGAGAGAACAAATAGAACCTACAGGACTCACTATCTATCCATCTCTCTCACACACACACACACACGTGCCTTTGGCGTCACTACAGTCCAGAATGAATTGTAAACACTGTAACACGGCGCAAACTAGACAGCACTCTATTTACCGCCTAGTCTCGGGACTCGTCACGCTTGGAGCAATTTAGAAATCATCACAGGGTTTAAAAACAGAGCGAGAGAGAAATCTGCAATTCCTGATCTTCACTCCGAGCCAAACCGCGAGATTAGAAAAGAAACTGGAGACAGTACGGCGAGTGAAACTCACTTGTGTTTTTTGTTTGTTGTTGTTTTTTTTTTTTTATTTATACAAAATCATTTCTCTCTGAAATTCTCATCTTCCGTTGTTTATCCTCAGATCTCTGGATGGGCGGAGCTCCAGAATTAATTTTAACTGGTCGAGTTCTTTACATCCTTTTGTTGTTGTGTAATTTTGGGGTCGCCTTCAAAATTTATTGTCAGGGAGGCGACGTTTTTAATAATAATAAAAAATCCAAAACATACGGTACCAGAGAGCATGTATTCCATTGTGATCCAGAACCCATCCTGGGAATACCGGACTCTGGGCAGGAACACAGCCCAAACAAAAATTCCCGACTCTAAATATAATTAAATAAATCTCATGTACTACCTGCACCGATTTTAAAAGACAAAATCACTCATTTTTTATTTTTTTTTCTTTCTGACTTCCTGGTTCAGCTTTTTGTTTGAGAAAATCAGATTAACCCACAACACACACACAGTACGAACAAGAACTGCTACTACAGAGAATCAGATCTTGATGGAACTATAATAAAATGCTAAAACACTGAATCGATTTGAACAGAGACCCAAAAACCCCAGAAATAAACGAGTGGACGTACCGAGCAGCTTCACGTCGGAACTCGCTGTGTCCGAAACGCTGCGGGAAATAAATACTCACATGTACACGAACAGAATAACAGTTAAAGAGAGCAGACTCTGGTCGACTTCCTGTTTTCTGTCTTCGTATAATATCTGTGTGTTCGAGAATACATGGATAAATCTACCACACACACACACACACACACACACACACACACACACACACACACACACACACACACACACACACACACACACAGAGAGCGAGCACGAACGAAACATCAACAGGAGAAGTAAGAAAATCAAGCGTAGCTGGACCCTGCGGTATACAGACGAGGGGGGGGGGGGGATGCGAGAGGGAGAGAGATTCAAACGGAGAGAGAGACGAAGCTGTTGTACTGCTGGATGTTTCTCTTCAGGATGTCGGAACAGGGCCCAAGTACGCGCTCAAATCGAGGGCGATCCAGTTTCACACACTTCAGAGGGCTGCGTGCGACCACCGTGGCAGCGCGAGGCCGATTCATCAGCAGCGCGATCTCGCCTGGACACACACACACACACACACACACACACACACACACACACGACTATCATTCAGCTTTTTATAGTTAAAAACGATACAGGCGACAAGAATATAGAAATATTAATAAATAAAAAGACTGACAGAAATAAAATGTTATGTATGACTATTTTTTGTCCAGCATTTTATTTCATTTGTGAATGAAGATGTGTTACATGCAATTTTGCTGATAAGCTATATTTGTTTTGGTCATTTAGCACCCTCTGGTGGTGTTTCTGTAAAACATGCTCTGATGTAAAGTCATTAGGAAAAGACTGGATTGTTCTAGAAAGTTCTGGTGCCACCTTGTCTGGAGGGGCGGGGTTTCTCTGGAACCTTGTGGATCTTTCCAGAAGGT
>JAQNCB010000012.1:4894861-4905354 GCA_030068295.1 Euristhmus nudiceps
ACACACACACACACACACACACACACACACACACACACACACACACACCTCACAAAAATTAACTGACAGGAATTAACTGAATATATAATAGACCACGGGGATCCAGACACTCCTGGTATAAAGGCAATTTTACACCTTGACGGTGACCCACCCATTACCATCCTAAATAGACTGCAGAAATAAATTGAACTTGTGATCTTGAAACAAGGTCAAGGTGACCCATGTTCACCCCTGAGGGGGCGTCATATACCAAATATGGCGACCCCAGATCTTCTGAGTACCTTTTAAAAGACTTTAACACTCACTTGCTTTCAGCATGTCGATGGACTGCAGGTTTGGAGGCATGTGTTTCAGCGCCACGGCCTTCAGGTACATTTCTGTATTCGCGAGATACCTGAGAACAGAGCACCAACACTGAACACACACTTCAAATAATAAACACACCCCTACTATAGAATAAATGCTTCTAATACTGAGCACATTTGCCTACTGAACAACATTTCCCCCCCCACCAAACACTCCAGACACTCACTCCTTGGCAAAGGCGAACTCCTCGGGAGATAGGAACGATGGATCGCCGTCGGCACGCGATTTCTCCTTCTCTAACACGTGAGGAAAAAACTTCTCAATCTGTGGTGAAGAAATAAATTTTTTTTAAATATTTAATATTTTAATAGATGCATCAATCTGATGCATGCAACGATACAGCTGCAACCCCCCCATTTTAACTCTGGGTAAAGTGCATTATAATTTCAGTATAAAGTCCTGAGATTGAACTCAGACTTACCCTTTTCAGCAGGCAGCACAGAATCAGTAATGTTTGAATAAATATGTAATAAATATGTAATAAAAATGTAATAAATATGTAAACTATAATACTAAATGAATTATGTTGTCTGTATTCAGTATAATAATATGTAATTATTCAGGATTTCAATATCAAATTATTTATAACCACTATTTAAGTTACACAAACCATTTTGCTGCGAAAAAAGATAACTAACCCAGGGTAACTCTGAACACGATGCCAGCACCACCGTGCTTCGCTGCGGGTGTTCTCATGGTGATGACACAGTTCAGAAAGGACTGATCAGAAAAGCCATACCTGTCCCATTACATACTCTATGCAGGTTCATGGCATGTAAAGCACATTGAATTGCAGTAACCATGGTAACTAGAGATTTTGCGCTACCTTCTGTAGTCGGGAGCGGAGGTAGCTGCTGAGAACGAAACGGATTCGATCGATCTCCATACGATGAATGCTGGCCTTAAGATCGCCCGTCCTCACACGCTGCAGGTTCTCCTCCTACAAACACACACACACATGTTCTTACAACTATCCAGTTCATATACAACTGTGTGTGTGTTTGACAGAGAGAAAGAGAAAGAGAGAGAGAGAGAGAGAGAGAGAGCGAGAGAGAGAGAGAGAGAGAGCCCATGTATACCATGTGTGTGAGTTGCTCCATCACACATTCCACCAGCTCAGATTTATTCTCCAGCAGCTCAGGAGAGAACTTTTCATTAAGCCAGGCCTGAACACACACACACACACACACACACACACACACACACACACACACACACACACAGAGAAATATTTACACTTTGGAAGTACGAAACATTTCAATAAAAATTCTATTAAATATTTAAACTTTTTTTTTCTAGATTAAGGAGAATTACTTTCTTGCTTAGGATCCAACAAAACAAACAAATACATTTCAAGAGAATTAAATAATTAATAGTATTACTATTATAACCTTTTATAAAGCTTTTTTAAAATATTAGATACATTAGATTTTCATCTCATAATAATAATAATAATAATAATAATAATAAAGGGCACAGTGCTTAGCACAGCAAGAAAGTCCTGGGTTCAAGTCCTGACCTCAGCGAAGGTGTTTTTGTGTGCAGTTTGCATGTTCTTCCCCATGCTTGTGTGGGTTTCCTCCAGGTACTCCAGTTTCCTCCCACTCTCCAAAGACATACACATTAGGCTGCCATTCCAAATTGGCCCGAGGTGAGAATGTGAGTGTGACTGGTTTTGTGTGTGTTGTTGGCCCTGCGATGGACTGGAAAGTCAAGGTGTACCCCTACGTTGCCCAGAGTTGCCCAAGACAGGCTGCAGCCTTCCCATTATGCTAGTAGGAGGAGACAGTTCAGTAAATGAATGAATGAATAACAACAACAATAGATAACAATATATAACCTGGTCTTTTTTAACCTGACATTATTATTATTATCTGTTATTCATTCATTCATTAATTTTCTAAGCTGCTTAATCCTAATTAGGGTCATGGGGAGGATAGCGCCCATCTCAGCCGACTCTGGGCGAGGGCGGAGTGAAATAATTAAAATTATGATAATTAAATAAAATTTATGGTGTAATGTTGCCAGCAGTGGGGCAGTGGTGGGCCAGGGTTAGGGTACTGGATTAGGGGTACAAACCCCACTATCACCGGGTTGTCCCTGCTGTCCCCCCCAGTGCCGCTAACTGGGTTATCAAAGGCCGGCGGTGTCTCTCACTGTCTGTGGTGAGAGGGATGCAAAAGAACCATCGCTGACTTTCATCAAGAGGAGCTGCATAGCCGTCAGTGTGTTTCTGCCCTGTGATGGCCTGGCAAGATGTCCAGGGTGTACTCAGCCCTCGCCAAGAGTCGGCTGAGATGGGCGCCAGCCTCCCTGTGACCCTGATTAGGATTAAGTGGTTCAGAAAATGAATGTTGCCAGCAGTAAACAGTGATGTGCAGCAGTAAACAGTGACGGTAACTATGGCAACCGGGGTAGAAAGAACTATTTTTTAACAAACTTCTGTGCATTTTGGGACGCTGCTCGGTTACCCCAGCTCTGTTAGGGCTCCTCACCTCCTCCAGCCTGGCGATGAGTTCAGCCGGGGTCAGCACATCCTCCTCCTGACTCTCCTCTCCTCCACTCAGCCCGCTGGACTCTGACAGCGCGTCCGCCATGATGTTGTTATAAACACACTGTCTGAGCAATATGTCGCTAATGTTGGCTCTCCGGAACCGGATTGGACCTGTTTAACTACACTTTCCAAAATACAAAACATCCGCTTCTACATCTCCAAAGCGTTATTTAATCTTCTGTTCATGATTTTCAGAACTCCGCCATGTTTACACACCAAGGTAAAAACACACTTCCGGGTAGAAGGAAAATTCGCGCCATACCGTATGGGCGTGGCGTAGCCTGACATGTTTGCTCGAGGGCATTATGTCTGCGCAGTAATGCGCATTAAATTAAAACATATGTATATTTACAGTTAAAACAACATACCTTATGCCATATACAGAACTATTGTTATTGTTCTTATGGTTGTTGTTGCAGTTGTTGTTGCTTGCTGTTGTTATTAATGTTAGTCCTTTGGGGAGATATATCCTGCGCACTTTTTGCGTGCCATTTAAAATTATTGCGCAAATCTGTCGCAACATTTGTTAGCTATAATTATATTTTGCACAGATTACAAGAAATTCAAATTTAATTAAGAGTGATTAATACGAGGAGAATAATACATACGTTATTATTATTTAATATATACGCTTTACTGTAGGATGCGACAAAAATAATAAATTAATTGAGTATTTTTTCATTCATTTTCTGAACCGCTTAAACCTAATTAGGGTTGTGCTTAACTCAGCCGACTCTGGGCAAGGGCGGGGTACACCCTGGATAGCTCGCCAGGCCATTGCAGGGCCAAAACTCATGTAACCATTCACGCCGTAGGGAGATTTTGAACAGCCAATTAGCCTACTGTGCATGTTTTTGGACTTTGGGAGGAAACCAGAGTACCCGGGGGAAACCCACACAAGCACGGGGAGAACATGCAAACTCCACACAGAAACACCCACGCTGGAAATCGAACTCAGGCCTTCTTGCTGTGAGGTGGACGTGCTAACCACTACACCGCCATGCTGCCTATTTGTATATTTATTTATGACTATTATTTTGTTATTATTATTATTATTATTATTATTATTATTATTATTAATAAGGTTTTTCTTCCTTTCAGTAGAAATGGATCTGAAAATTTCGTCAGTGGAATGACTGAGTGGGCAGCACTGTAGCATAAGGTTTGGCATATTCTCCTTACAGCAAGAAAATCCTGGGCTTGATTATATTCTCAGGCGTTTTTGTGTGGAGCTTGCATGTTCGCTCCATGCTTGCGTGGGTTTCCTCCAGTTACTGCGGTTTTCTTCCACAGCCCAAAGACATGCACATTCGGCGAATTAGCTGTTCCAAACTGCCTATCGTTGTGAGTGTGGGTGTGACTGGCTGTGTGTGTTGCCCTATGATGGTCTGGTGAGCTGCTCAGGAGATACCACGCCTTTACCCAGTGTCGAATGAGATAGGCACCAGCCCCCCGCAACCCAGGTAGGATTAAATGGTTAGGCAAACAAGTGAGAGTTAGAGAGCATTACTGGGTCAACAACATTTATAGAGCTTCAGACGTTGAATTTGGTAATAAGAGCAACATATGTATGGTAATAGACCATCAGACTTTCAATCTGAGGGTCCAGGGTTCAAGTCCATGTTAGGGGACAGCCGAAGCCTAATGGTTAGAGAAGTGGCTTTGGGACTGAAAGGTCTCTGGTTCAAGTCCCAAACCAGCAGGAAAAGTGTATGGTGGTGGGGTAGTGAGCTCCACCTTCCCTTCATCCATATTCATGGCTGAAGTGCCTTTGAGCAAGGCACCTAACCTCGAACTGCTCTCCGGGCACCCCAATGTGTGTGGCATCCCACTGCTCCGAGTGTGTGTGTGTGTGTGTGTGTGTGTGTGTGTGTGTGTGTGCGCTCATCGTTTATGTATGTGCGTTTGTGCTCACTTTGTATGGGTGAAATGCAGAGGCAATAATTTCCCTTATGGCATTAGTACAGTATATTAACAAAAATAATACATAATACAGTATAGCAAAAATAATAGCAACCTGTATTTATATTTTATTGATCGTTTATCGATCCCAGTCAGTAAAGATTGACTGCTACTTTTCTTTTGGCTTCTCCCCTCATCGGTCGCCACGGCGAATCATCTGTTTCCATGCATCCCTGTCCTCTTCATCCTCTTGTCTCACACCAACAAACTTCATGTCCTCTCTCAGTGCATCCATGTACCTTCCACACTACAGTACAGTAAAGATTTACTATGTGTGTGAAATTACCAAATATTTCAATGGGACTACGAATATGATTTTATAAAATCATTCACTAGAAGGATCTTCAGAAATGCACCATTCATTCATTCATTTTCTGAACCTCTTAATCCTAATTAGGGTCGCAGGGAGGCTCGTGCCCATCTCAGCCGACCCATGGACAGCTCACCAGGCCATCGTGGGGCAGAAACATGCTAACGGCTATGCAGCTACTCTTGACGAAAGTCAGCAATTGTTCTTTTACATCCCTCTCACCACAGACAGTGAGAGACACGGCTGGCCTTTGATAACCCAATCAACTGCACCCGGGGGAAATGCACCACATGTTTGGCCATTTAATTTTATTAATTACTCCTGCTTGAACCAATAGGGGGGCGCTACAACATTAAAGCAACCTGAAAACTTTTCCACCGTTTCTTCGATGCTTTTGCAGGATAATTCGCGGAGCATAGAGTGTCAGACAACAGCAAAGCAAGAGCAGCAGGGGCAACTGTTTACGTTTTGGAACATTGTTCCTACACTGTCAATCATTTTTATTTAGATTGCAAATAATTAAAAGTACTGAAGGATTTCAATGTAATCCAGTCCACAGGTGATATAAGTCCTTCATGCATGTTATATAAAGCAACATTTATTTATTAGAAAATAAAATATTATATACACGATACAAATATACATGTTAACAAACACATTACTTCATTTGTGGTACTTTCAACACAGAGATTCAGTCAGTAGTGAGAAGTAATGGGTTGCTAATATTCACTTTCTTTTTAAATTATTCTTGCTATTAATTTAAATCTCTTACACTTTAGTGGCGACTGAATTTGGATTATTTTATTTTAATTTTATTCAGTGTGTGTGTGTGTGTGTGTGTGTGTGTGTGTGTTACACCTTCTGAAATGCTACCTTCAATTTCAAACTGCGACTGACAAAACAGACAGATTTTTCAACCTTGTAGTACACGGACCCTGAAATTATGACAAGCTGAAGCGACTGAATCTGTATTTCAAGTTGTGCTGAACAAATTAAATGGAAAGCAAAAACTGTTCAGAGATTCAAGTCATCATCATGGATATAAAATGTCACATTGAGTTGAATGACTAGAGGGATTGTCTTATGCCAAACATAAGCTACATTATTTTGCCCATGACCGCTTCAAAACAGGTGATGGTCCCAGTCTCAGGAGACGAGAGCAGTCCAGGTTAATATGGCTGCAGTGGTGCCATGCCGTACCCAGTGGGTGGATGCCAAACTGGCACTGAGTACTGGTACGGACGTAAGGTGGGTTCGTACTGCCCGGGGAAATGCCCCTGCAGAGGATGTGTCTGGGACGGAGGAATGGTGAGATGAGCAGGAAGAAGGACATGTTGAAGGGGTAAAGCTTTCATCTGATCTAATGCTTCCGCTCTGGGCCGCTCGAAACCCGACAAGACGTATGGCAAGGTAGGCAATCCGCCATGGTGCACCAGGTATTGTTGGGTCGGCACTGGCTTGGGAACCACCATCTTGGATTTTTCCTTTCGGTCTTGGAAGCGCGGAGGAGATTGGATCTTCTTCATGTAGGTATCGGTGCTATTCGGTCTTTTGGAATTTGGAGCGTGGTGTTTAAAAAATGGCTGTATTGACATAGGCCTCCAGGGATCATGGGAGCGAGGGACCACCTTGGTGAAGCTTGAGGCAGAAGGCACCCAGCAGGGTGGGCCTATAGATGCAGGAACAGGTATCCGGTGCGCTGGGAGTCTCTGAGTTTTGTCTGGATATGTGGTTGTAGAGTTAAGGAAGTTGGGGTGAAGCGGGCGAGGCAGAGAGGGTGTGTCTTTAGGGAAATGGTAATGTACGATGGGTAAAGGCTGGCACACGCCCACCCCAGTTTCAGGCGAAGCAAAGTGAGCTGACTTCTGCTTCTCCGGTTCTGGAGCTGTAGTCTTCTGGGTCGGCACGGCAACACAGTCCTCGGAAGAAACCGAAAAAGGAGAGGGGCTCCTTGAGGAGCATGGGGAGGACAAAGGTAGGGGTGAGCCATCAGAGGTGCGGCTTACGCGTCCCGAAGGTGTGGATGAATGTGACAGCTGAATCACCGACGGTCTCTCAGGCTCTGTTCCGTCCTCCAGTCCGACAGGGGGCGCTACGCTTAAGCTAGCTTGTGCCAGACGCTTCTTCTTCTCCAGAGGAGAAATAACAAGGGCGGGGACGAGTGGCTGAAGCAAAGCCTTCTCTCGTGGGTGAATGTCCTGAGGTGAAACCTGGTCACCATCCGAATGCTCCGAGGAAACCGGCCACGGTCCAGAGTGAGAACACACTCCTCGCTCACAGGGGTGACTGCCTCTCAGAATTTCCTGAAAAAAACAACAACACACATGTTTTAGTGAAAAAATCAAGTCAAAGCAGACAGGGTTCAAAACAAGACAACATAGCTCAGGCAGCTAAGAACCCTTACTCATGCAAAAGAACCATCAAGGAACCTTTTTAAGAGTGTAAACAAGAGACTCAGAAGTACGTCACATATAATAGTGAATGAAAATTCTCAGGTTTTCCTGAGAAACATTTCACACCATGATGGGAGATAAAGTACACAGGAAGTTCATCTGAAGTTAATCTAATCTCCTCTGTCTTCCTGTGGTATATTACAAAGCAATATAAAAACAAAAAATGGAGTTTCAGATTTTCACATAGAGATAAAGTGAAGAATACTATAGTACATCATAGCATGGTGTCGTATACTACAGTGAAGTCTGTGCTTATATAATACAGTAAAGTGCAGTGTAGTAAATAATAGTATAGCTGAGTGTAGTGTAGTATAGGCATACCCCAGTATATTACAGTATAGTACACCCTATCATAGCACAGCACAGCACAGCACAACATAGCATAGCATAGCATAGCATAGCATAGCATAGCACAGCACAGCACAGCACAGCACAGCACAGTACAATACAGTATAGTATAGTATAGTTATAGTGAGATATGGTATACATAATATATGCTAGCATAACATAGTAAATTATAGTATATACCACTGTAGTATATAATAGTGTCGTGTAGTGTAGTATAATGTATTGTAGTATAGTATCTGATTGTATAATAAAATATAGTGTTTTATAGTATAAAGTAGTATAGTGTAGTGTTGATAAGTATAGTATATTATTGTTTAGTATAGTATGTTTATGGTAATATAATATAGTATAGTGTATTCTATTATGTATTGTGTATTATAGTGTAGTATAGTACAGTGTAGTGTGGTATAGTATACTGCTGTATAGTGAAGTATAGTGTAGTTTAGCATAGTACAGTGTAGTACAGGCAAGTGTTAGGATTGGTTTTAGGAGAAAAGAATAAAGATCATTCATTCTTTTTCCATTTAGTCCTTTTATGGTCGTGGGGAGGCTGGTGCCCATCTCAGCCTACTCTGGGTGAGGGCAAGATACAATCTGGACAGCTCACCAGGTCATTACAGAGCCAACAAATACCCAACCGTTCCCACCCACTCCTAGGGATAAATTGGAACAGGCAATTAGCCTACTGTGCAGGTTTTGGACTGTGGGAGGAAACCAAGGTACATGAAGGAAACCCACGTAAGTATGGGGGGGACATGTAAACCACACAGAAACACCCAGAGTGAAGGAATCGAACCCTGGACCTTCTTGCTGTGAGGTGGACATGCTAACCACTACGCCACCGTGCCGCCCAGTAAAGAGAATTATTAAAATTATTATGAAATGATGGAATTTTGAGGTCTGGTTTTAATTACTAGGCAAAAGTATTTTAGTAGAGAAACCAGAACTGAATGTTGCTTCGCAGTATGTTTTTAATTTTACCTCTGCGTCTTCTCCGTCCATCCTTCGTATTTTCTTCCTCTCGGGTTTGCCCTTGCCGTCCTCACTTCTCTTGTACTGTTTACGAGGTTTAGATGGAGGAAGTGGTTTGTCTTCCTCTCCTCTCCGATATCTTTCATAAGGTAGAACTAACCTGCCAAGGGAAAGAAGAGGCACAATTATGTTCATGCTTTTATATGTAAAATATTTTAAGTTCAGATGATTGGGGTTTCGAATCCCAGCATCTCCAAGGTGCCAGTGTTGGGCCCCTTAGCAAGTAGCAAGGCCCTCAAGACTCTGCTCTGGAGGTTATAAACATTCTATCCTATACTCTATATAGGTTATAGGTACTAGCGGTTTCGTATCAAATGATGACAGTGATGATAAAGATAGTAATAATGATGATGATGACAACTATGACAATAATGATAATAATGAGGTGGTGACGATGAGGACAGTGGAAAATGATCATCATTATGATGATGACAACGACGAAGATGGTAATGATGATGGTGATGATGAGAATGATAATGATCGCGATGATGGTGATAATGATGATAACAATGGTGATGATGGTGGTGTGATGATGATGATGATGAGGGTGATGATTATAATGATGGTGATGTTGATGGTAATGATAGTGATGTTGATGATGATGGAGATGATGATAATTATAATGATGGTGATGATGATGGTAATGATAGTGATGTTGATGATGATGGAGATGATGATAATTATAATGATGGTGATGATGATGGTAATGATGCTGATGGTGATGATGATGATAGTGATGATGATGATGATAGTGATGGTGATGATAATTATAATGATGGTGATAATGATGGTAATGATGCTGCTGATGATGATGATGACAGTGATGATGATGATGACAGTGATGATGATGATGGTAGTGATGGTGATGATAATGATGATAGTGATGATGATGATGATGATGATGATGATGATGATGATGATGGTGATGATGATGATAATGATGATGATGATCATGCTGATGACGATGATGGTGATGACGATGGTGATGATGATAATGATGATGGTGATGATGATGATAATGATGATAGTGATGATGATGGTGGTGATAATGATGATACTGATGATGATGATCATGGTGATGATGATCATGGTGATGATGATGATGATCATGGTGATGATGATAATGATGATAGCGATAATGATGATGAGAGTGATGATGATGATAGTGATGATGATGATGGTGATGATGATGATGGTAGTGATGGTGATGAGAATGATGATGATGATGATAGTGATGATGGTGATGATGATTATAATGATGATGATGATGATGATAATGATGTTGATGATCATGGTGATGACGATGATGGTGATGACGATGGTAATGATGATGATAATGATGATAGTGATGATGATGATGGTGATGAAGATGATGATGATGATGATGGTATTGATGGTGATGATGATTATAATGATGATGATGATGATAATGATGATCATGATGTTGATGATCATCGTGAAGAAGATG
>JAQNCB010000012.1:4946724-4961019 GCA_030068295.1 Euristhmus nudiceps
GACGACTAAATATGACGTCGATTATATTTTGAAGTCGATTGGTCGACGTCATCGATGCGTCGCTACAGCCCTACCTGATCATGATCAAATGATTATTGATTAATAATAATAATGATGATTTATTTGTTGAATAGTTTAATCCTGTTATTTGATTTGGGATTTATTGTATTAACCCACAAGGGAAATTTAACTTCTGCATTTAACCCAAGTGAACACATGCACATAAACGGTGAGCATGCGTACACACTCAGAGCAGTGGGCTGCCATACATTGCAGCACCCGGAGAGCAGTTGGTGTTTAGGTGCCTTGCTCAAGGGCACTTCAGCCGTAATGGTAGGAACCAGCGGCCTTTCTGTCCCAGACCCGCTTCTCTAACCATTAAGCCATGGCCGGGTGCCACCCTGTCGCAGAGAAGCTGGAGCCTATCTCAACTGACCCTGGGCCTAGGCAGGGTACACCCTGAACAGCTTGTCAGTGTAATAACACTCACAATTTAGACCAATTTCGAACAGCCAATTAGCTTTATGTACATGCCTTTGGACCGTGGAAGGAAACCAGGATACCTGGCAGAAACCCGCGCAAGCAAAGGGAGAACATTCTGAGCCCAGGACGCAAACTCAAGACCTTCTTGCGTGAGGCGAACGTGCTGACTACTTCTCCATTGTGTCGCCCAAACAAAAATACTGATTATTATTACTAGTAGTAGTAGCAGTATTGCATTATTATATTTACTATAATTAATTAATATTATAAGAAATATGTCATTTAATATAATATCATAACATGTACCACATAAATAATATTGTTATACCTATTTACTTGATATATCTTTTAGACATTTTATAATATGAGTCTGGAACATGACTGTGGTAAATATTGCACACACTACATTACAGGCATTCTAAACATAAAATTAAAAACATTTTTTCAAATCCACGACAAGTTCGATATAATTTGCGACTCGAGAGGCCGTACAGGAACGCGATATTGATGTCCGTTGAAAGATGAGTTACGCATCACATACACAGAGGCTTGGACGTCACATGTGGTTTGGAGTGACTCGATTCAGGAGTTGGATTACCCACAATGATAAGTTTTCCTCTGACTGATCAGATGAACACATTTCCATCCCTTGCTGAAGTCATGACATTCGACATGCGATAGATGCTTCAGCAGCAGCGTATCTGCTTGCAACATTTCTCAGAAAGTGTGTGGACGGTTCTCTCTGAGTAGGCGAGTAATACAGCCCAGTGTCGTGGTGCAACGCCTTTGAATTCAAAGTAGAGAAGAGATCTTAAAATCTTGAATTAATGTCATGATCCAACGCTGGTCCATTTCAGTACAGAGGCGTTTCGTATTTTCATCTGAACCCTTTGACGTAGAAATTCAGAGTGAAATTGAATCAGCTCCTGTCCCGCAGACACCAGGACGGGGATGGCCTGTAGTTCCGCTCTGCTTTTGCAGAAGTGTGGTGATATTTTTTTTCCATCAAGACATTTCTTACTTCCTTTTTCTGAATAAAGTTCATATTGTGCTAAAATTCAGCATGACCCCCATGCAGAGGACACTGACTTAGTAGCTTCCTCGTGATGCAAAAACAACTTGCAGAAGTGAGAATAAAGTGCACTCTGAGAATATTGGTGTGTGTGTGTGTGTGTGTGTGTGTGTTGTAACATGGTGCCACTTGATCTACTTAATTTGATTAATTGTTATTTCCGTTTGTTCTCCTTTTTTTTTTTTTTGCATATATCATGAAATGCTGAAAATGTTGATATGCAAATTGTATTTGACTTGACATGAAAGGAACTGCAGACAGATCTCCGATCAGACAGATCAGTTTGGGGAATAATTACATGTAAGCATATGGGGAAAATTTTTCAGTTATAATTTCAGCTAAAAATTGATTCTGCTCTCAGAACAAAAGGGGAAATGTAAACTCTGTCTTTTGCACCGAAAGTGAAACTTTGGGGTTATAAAACAGAAAATCCCCATGTTGATTTCTCTTATTCCAGGAAACTGCTGTGCGTTTGACACATGGTGCTTCTGTTCTGGTCCCAGTTCACCACAACTGCACATAAAATATGAAAAAAGGACAAAAAAATAAAAGTGTGCTGTTCACAATGATGTTTGGAATCGTACTAAAATCCTTTGTGTGTTTTTAAACTGAAAAAGTTCTATATTTCAGATGATGACTCATAATACGTGTTATTCATTTACGTGTATAGTACAAAGGGTGGTGGGGTGTTGTGGTTAAAGGGACACTCCGGCCAAAAAGTTTAAATCGACTCACTAACGCATCTGTTCTAAACCACAACCAATTACGTATTTTTGAAGTATAAGTATTTTTTTTAAATGATGCTCCTATTGATTCCCAAAAGCAATTTTGACCAATCCTGACAATACCTCCAGAAAGGCTGAGAGATCCTGCCCACTCCGCATAGAAACAATACTGACCAATCCCGTTTGCTCCTGCAGAAACCCGAAACAAATAGCTTCCTTCAGAATAAATAAATAAATAAATACCCAAAGGTCTGCCCAGTCTCACCCCACTCCTCAGACACTCTTTTTCAACTTCTACAGCTGCTCCAGAAAGGAAAACAGAACATCATCATCATCATCTAGAACCTTAATTCGAACTCCTCTTGCATAATTTTGGACCGTTCCTATTTACTCCTGCAGATTGTTTGTCCACTTTTGCAAAATCCTGACAAATCTTGCAGAATGATCAATCCTGCCTGCTCTTGCTGAATATTTGACCAATCACTCACACTCTTGTGCCCATTTCCATGGATACCACTGTCCATATTTCCCTGCTATATCATTGTTCAATCTTATCCTTTACCCTGGATACCACTGTTCAGTCCTGTCCACAACTCGTATAATTCAATTCTGCCCAATTCCCCTAGTTACTGTTTTCCAATCCTGCCCACTCTCCAAGATACAATCGTCCAATCCTGCCTGCTTCCCCCAAATACCGTTGTCCAATCTTGCCAGCTCACGTAGATATCACTGTTCAGTCCTGCCTGGTCCTCTGAATACTATAGTCCAAGCCTGCCTGTTTCCCTGGATACCACTGTCCAATCCTGCCCATTCCCCTAGATACCATCGTCCAACCAATCCTACTCTCCAAGATACTCCCCAAGTTACTGCTGTTCAAGTCTGCCAGCTCCTGCAAACACTTGACTTTGTACAGTTAGTCCGACTCTTGCTAACATTCTCAGCCAATCCACCCTCCATCTGCGCAAATTCAGAGCAGTCCCTTTTGATTCTGCACAATTTTCAATCGGTCTCAGCTCCCAAAGCAGATCATTTGAGTAGTCTTGCCTACTGCCACAGAAATTCTGACCAATCTCGTCCACTCCTCCAGAACTTTTAACCAGTGCCACCAGCCACTTTATGCAGGTTGAACAATCGAGTCTGCTCACATGGACACTCTTCACTATCCCTACCTTTCAAGATAGGCACATTGGTCCATTCCTGTGTGGTTCTACAGAAAGCTTTACAAATCACGCCGGCTCGTTCCGTGTGTCTGACCAATCCCATTCATTCCACAGGAAGAACTTCGACTGCGTCTGCTCTTGGAGAAATTTTTGGAACGATCCCACGTGCTCCTACAGACGCTCCATGTGATACTCTTGCTTGGACCCGCCTGCTGTTGCAGACACTTTTGGGAAAATCCCGTGCATTTCTGCAGAAAGTTTAACTAATCCTATGAGCTCTGATAAAGCACAAACATTTCTGGATCCTAAATATCAAACAACTTGAAAACCAAAGTCATGCATAAATTAAAGGGGAAATATGACTCAATCTTTAGGATAATATAAATAATAAGTAACTTGAAAGAAATTGCATTGCCTTTTGCCTTGTGGTATCTTATCTGTTTTTAAAATAAGAGGTAAATCATGTCTAATCTTCCCCCAGTCTGATTAATAAAGACAAGCCACATCCTTTCGTCCCTGAAAGCTGATGATGAAACTGGAGATAAGAGCTATGCAAGTGAATTATATATTTTTTTTTTTTACCTAAAAGACTATTGAGCTTGTTGCACCACAGGAAGTCTGACTGTCAGAAATGGTTTTGGTGTGATGTGCTAACCACAGCCACCACTGCGAGTTACGGTTACACACTGCCCTCCCATGTCTCCTCAAATAAACGTCCGTGCCTGAATTCGAACAGGATTTTATCGACTGATTACTTTCAGAAGACCTTTATTTGCTCGAAAACGAAACTGGAATGACTTCAGGTACTGATTTGATTTCAACCAATCTGGTTAACCAACGATCCCGATGAGAGAAAAGCAAAGTAACCGAGATTTTATGTTGGAAGAATGATAAAGCAATCACTTTTACTGTTGTTGTAATCTTTTCTCGTTTTAAATGTGGATTTTAGTGAAAGTTAATTTTTTTTTTTTTAACGGACCTTGATTTTCTGGGAGTCAAAAAATGGCTACTGAGCTGCAAGCAGGTAACGGTATATCAGAGCAACTCATGGCTTTTTGCACCCACCCAACCAACCCACCCCTTTTAATGAAATTGTAAACGAGTCATGTCTACCCCACAGCAATAACGTCCTGGGTTCGAGTCCCAGGCTCAACAAAGATGTTTTTCTGTGAAGTATGCATGTTCTCCCCATTTCCTCCGGGGACCCTGGTTTCCTCCCATGATCCGAAGACATGTGCATTAAGCTGATTGGCTGTTCGAAATTGCCCTTAGGTGAGAGTGGGAATGGTTGTGGGTGTGTTGAATTGGCAAAGGATTGGTGAGCTGTTCAGGATGTACTCCACCTTTGCCTAGTGTCCTCAATAACTCCAGTAGGATTAAACGGTTTGGCAAATGAGTGAGTGAGTGAGTAAATGTATCTTAAGGAAAAAGCGGTGACATTGAAGTCTTGCCTTTGGACACTGTGGTTAAATTTTCCTCCAGAAGGCTTTTTATTTTTTTGTCCATGTGATCAGGCTTGAAGATGTGAGTTTTGTAGTAAGGGCTTCTTTCTTGGATGGCAACATTTCAGATCAGGGTGGGAAGTAAAACTTTCTTCATTGCCACCAGCTTCCAGTTCTTGGGTTCCTTGATGGTTCCTGGGTCATTCCTAAGCATCCAAACCATTTTCATTTCAGCTGAGGGTGCCAGGTTTAGGTCGTCTTCTAGAACTTTGCAAAAGTAGCTACATCCAAATAGGTTCCCATTACATGCAGTAATTTTAGCTGGTCTTAAAACATTTTATGAAATAGACATGTTTACACATTGGGCAAGATGTTACGGATGTTTGTAAATCTGTGATCCTCGTTCTTGGATGTCCACTGAGCTCATATGACTTTTTAATCCATATTGTGTGTTGGCCAATCCAACAAGATCGGACAAACAAACTCTAAGCTGCACAGAGATGTTTCCTGCTGGAGTCCAACATCAATCACTAACAGGAAGTTCTGAATTAATAAATCTTAATGCGTGGTCTTACTAAATGTGAGTTCAATTAACTTGCGGCTAGTGATTGGAAGAACGTGATCGCGGATACAAGCGGTCGAAAATGAATTTCCTTTGGCGAGTATCTGGGATCAGCCTTAGAAATAGACCGAAATGCTTAGACATCCATGGGGAGCTCGGGGTACAGCTGTTCCTCCTACACAACGAGTCAGTGGAGGTAGTTAAGGCATCTGGTTAGGATGCCTCCTGGTCACCTCCCTTTTTAAAAAGTTGGTCCAGGCACGTCCAGCTGGAAGGCCCTGGGGAAGACCCAGAACTCGGAGGTATTATATATTCTGCGTTTTCCTCCTAGACCTGTTGCCTTCGCGACCTGACCTCATATAAGCAGAAGAAACCGGATTGCTGGATTAAATTATTTCCCAATGCCAACGGGCCGCATGTACTATGGTTTTTAGAGTAGTAGTATGTTGTACGATCATTTTGCAACAGGAAAACAATAGCTTACATTGGGAAAATGGAAAACACAATATTACCATGAGATTCACGCCTATAATGAATTACATCAACTTCTAAACTCATCTCTAAATGTAAACAATCATAAATATAAACTAAAATATTCCGTTAGCATGTCGTGAGGCAAGTTTAACATCCACACCCTGACACTCCTCACCCAAACCCCACCCTACCATGCCTTTATCTAAACTCCACCCCTGCAGAATTCGCTACAATAAAGACCAATAAATTCACATACTCTTTATATTTACCTCCTTTATTTTTATCATTCTGATTAAAGAGCACAAAGATCTGAAGGAACCAGGCTCCTGCTGGTGATCACATGATCATTCTCAATACAATCTTATGCTAAATGTTACATTTGAAAAAATAAGAAATTGTTCTCACTCAGTCGCACGCTATTGGCACAGCCTTCACAGCAAATAACCGTGTGGGTTTTCAAGAGCTGTGCAATTTATGAAAAAAAAAAACAAACAATAATAAAATTTTAGAAAAAAAAATTTAAATAAAAATCAGGCAATCCAAAGGGCAGCCAAAAATTGTGTTTGTAACCATTTAATGATTATTCCCTGAAAACTAAAAAAAAGAATTAAAAAAAAAAAAAAAAAAAAAAAAAAATCACAGTATTTGTTTCCACATTTCAGCGCCGCCAGGAAGGCGAGGATAAGGTGCATCGGATTAGCATGACAGCTCAGTCGCCAAGTTAAACACTAACTTCAACAAACAACATCAGATTAAATTAAATTAATCAGAGCACCTGGTCAGATCATCCGCTGAGGCATTTCACTGCTCCAAAATGTACAGAAAAGGCAAAAAAAATTTAAAAATAAAAAACCATAAGGCCAAACAAGATCCCAGAACTCACGCCAGAAATCTCACAACAACCTCAAAACATTTCTACTGCCTCTGAAACTCCATCAACAGGAATTGGTCCAGGTTGGAAAAGAAGGAATATAAAACACAAATGCTGAAGTGGTCTGCAGATTATTTGAGGTTTAAATGATGTAATAACACCAACTATTAACACCATGACACACACACACACACAGTGCTTTTGTTCGCCAGTGAGCACAGTACAAATTCATTTATTTAAAAGGAATGTTTTATGAAGAAAAAAAAAAAAGAAAGAAAGAAAATACAAAACGTTGACTCTGTATCGGAGTTTCATTGGATTTTACTTTACTTTCCTTGATCAATCGTTTCTGTTTCGGTCTGTCCAATTAAATCTACCACACCTGTTTCCCTTGGTAGCTAAGTGTGGGCGGGGCAACGTCGATGCTGCCGGATGTGATTGGTGGAGCCGTTTAGAGGAGCTCGACGTAGTTGGCAGGGAACATTCCGAAATGGCCATTCGGACCGTAGCCTCTCCACCAGCCCTCGTCGATCATTTCGATACCAGAAATGATGTCATCCGGGTCGAAGGAGATCTCTGTATCATCGGCTACACACACACACACACACACACACACACACACACACACACACACACAAATTACTCAAATTACACTATAAAATCGGTCTTATTACTTGTCTACGTCATCTCATGCACATTGCATGTGAAAGGTCATTATTATAAAGTTATTTGGTGCTAACGTGCATGTTATAAAGGTGTCGAGTCAATAGTCTGTGTGCGCACACACACTCCTGATACTCACCTGCCTGGTAGTCATACAGCGCTCGAGCACAGATCCCACGTTCCCCAGCGTTCACGTCTTCATACAAGTTCTGCCCTTCCTAAATACGTGCACACACGTATGAGTATGTAAAATATTTAATAAAACTAATGTGGAAGTTGGAAATGTCATGTGGCATTGTGCCTGTATTAAACATTTTACGTGTGTGTGCGCGTGAGGTAGAGATGTACCTGCTGTGGTTCCTCATAAAGGGTTTCCCTTTCTGTTACTTCTGTATACTGCTGCGGGTTCTCCACTTGAGGGCTGTACTGATCCACGTCTACACAGACAGAAAGAGAGAGAGAGTATCGTGTGAACTAATTGATGCACTGCCACTGTTTGACCACACGGTGGTGCCAGGGTGCAGTGAAATGGAGAACAGGGTTTGAACGCAGTATGAGGAGAAACAAATCAAACAGTGTGGCTCTGGTGGGGCCATGTGGTGCGCGTGCGTGTGTCCTTCCCACCTTCATACTGTGCATCAGCCACTGGTTCCTCATAATCAGTGTAAGACTCCACAACTTGGGTTTCTACTCATACACACACACACACACATGCATTTAAACAAAATGTACACACACACGCACACCAAGGCATTGAAAAGGCAACATTGAGATAAATCCATAATAATACTATATTTAACCAAATCAATTAAATAATATAGAAAAACAAGAATGTACATTTCGGACACGGACCGTGGCGAGTAAAAACACACTTCGACGAGTGGCACAGACATGTGCTCTGAACGGCCAGATACCTTCTTCCCTGAGCCTTCTGAGCACGGTATGAGCAATGATGTGGTTGCGACGAATACCAGGAACCTCTACCACCGTCAGAGCTGCTTGATGGAACCGGTCCCTCGGCTGCATCAACCGGATACGACGGTCTTGTGCACGTGTAGCTGCCCAGACCTCATTCTCGGGTGGTTCCCATCTGTCTGTGACGTGTCTGAAGGTGTACCGTACGACAGTTGAACGATGCATGCCAAAAGTGTGCTGCTACCCTTGCAGCGGTCATTCCGGCAGTCGGCATGCCCAGGGCCTGGTCTCCACTTGCTTCACTTTTCACAAGCAAACTTGTTTTTTTTTTTTTTTTTTTTTTTTTTGGTAAATAAGGTTTTTTATAGCCAGAGGGGCAAATTGACAACAAACATGTTTCGATGTCATGCTCCACTTTGTGGATTAATGAAGGAGTGGCTAAGATATCAGACTTGTGATTGTGCTACACACGCACACTCACATGGGGATTCACTTTCTCATGAGAAATTGGTAACTACACCATACCTGGACAACCCCCCCCCCGTTTTCTCCATAATTTCAGTCATATCCAATTCCCATCCATCAGGTGTTGCCTTCCCCATCACACGACCACCACCGACCAGGGAGGGGTGAAAGCATGCACACGCCCCCTCCATAACATTCGATGCTAGCCACCTGCCTCTCTTCGAACTGCGACACCATGCGTATTTGTGGGCGGTCTAACACACTCGAAGGGAAAACACAATTTGCCTCATCGTACGAATGAGCTCACAAATGCCCATGATTGGCTGGTGCTCACCGTGAGTGACAGGAATGTGAGCGTATGCCGTAAGAGCTCGGCTAAGTAGTTCCCGTGGACTCTCAGCCACGAAGGGGTGTGTGCATTAAACCAGATACGAACTTGTGATCTTAGTCATGCAGCTATGTGCCACTGTGGACGCCACACACTTGTTTATATACAACATGTACATTTATGCTTATTGTGTTTTTAATGCCCCTCAGTGCGTGTACATCCATATACATACATACACACACCCACATATTTTATATATTACTCCTTCCCACCTTCATACTTTGCATCAGCCACTGGTTCCTCGTAATCAGTGTAAGACTCCACAACTTGGGTTTCTATTCACACACACACACACACACACATTATATATATATATACACACACACACATTATATATATATATATATATATATACACACACACGCGCAAGTATATCACACAAATATACAGTGATGCACACTGAATTGATTTAATCAGGCTCTTGGTGAAGCAATAACTCCATCCACTCAGTGAGCTCACACACACACATATACCCACGATCATATCAGGATTGAAGTAAATGCCAGTCACGTCACCTCTGGTGTTCTGGGCTCTTGGAACTTTGGGTGAAGGCGGAGTTATGATGTATCGTAATCTCAGATGAACAAAAAGACAGAAGGACGAGACGTTCGCCAGACCATGGGACGATGATAAAGTAGAAAAACAATCCTTTCGTAAATTTTTTTTTTTAAAAAGCTGCTGCAACCAAAATGGCTGTTTCAGAGCTTCCTGTACCTGGTCCTTAGTGTTACAAACATCAGTTTACATCAAAAAGGTGCCAGAAATCTTTTTTTTTGGCCATATGTAAATAATCTCAACTTCATAATAAACCAAGGAAATGCTTTTTAAAACTGGACATGCTGTGCGACAACTAAATGTTTCCAATCGTAGCGTGCATCCGGGGAGATTAAATGGTTGCAATCATTTGATTTCAAAAAGGGGCGGAGTTTGAACGTTCTTGGTATGCCTTTTTAGAAGCATGTACTAACTTCTACTTCAGCTTCATACCGTAAGGATATTAAATGTCTACATGCTCTTGTTAATCTCGCCGCTGTTCTATGAATTTTGCCAACGTGTTGAACTGCTTAGCTAACGGCTGGTACGCAAGTTAGGCGAGTGGTTCAACGTGACGTCCCTTCGACTTCCTGTTTCAGAAGGAAATATGCTACATTAAGCACTGAAGATTAAAATTACTGCTAAGAATATGGTACACCACCATTTTACTCTGTCATGGGCGGAGCTTATGGCAGGAGCAGCGTCTTTCCCAATATGTTATGAAGTAAAGATTTTCAAGATGGCCGCCTGATAACGCTCCAGCGTTCAGCTACACACTGAAAAGCGGTTCATGTTCAACACTGTTATAAAGCTTCAAATCGATCATCGTCACAAGTCTGGTAGTGGAGTGAGTGAAAGTGAAGCAGAAGGAGGGAGGAACGGGTGAAGCAGCAAGACAAGCAGGACACACCCATCACACTGAGCACGGCACAGCCGCGGTGTGAAGCGTGTTAGTGATCTCTGTGTGTGTGAAGGTTCCCTGCAAGTTCCACCACGAGCTTTCCTTCCATCTAACAAACATAGAACCTTTTTGAGTTCTAAAACCCAAAGTCCACAATAGAGCTGACACAGTAGGCGGGGCTAAACTAGACTGGCCTTCCTGTTTGGTTCTTTTACCTTTCATTAAAATAAAAAAAATAATAATTCAAGGTTCTGGGGTTCTACTGAGAACCATAGAATGATATGCTTCCATTTACTGTAAGTAGAACTATACAGGGAGCTTAGAGTTAAAGGGGGATGTGCGTGTGTGTGTGTGTGTGTGTGTGTGTGTGTGTGTGTGTGTGTACCTGTGGTTCGTACAGGTGATGCTTGGCGTACAGGAGAGAAAGATGGCTCAGGCTCATAAGGCTGCTTAGATAGAAAAGGGCTTTTCAGCCGCCCTGACACACACACACACACACACACACACACACACACACACACACACACACACACACACACACACACACACACACACAGAATGAAAGGAGGCAGAAATGACCCAACACACACACACCAAAACCAGGAAGTGAGCTGAGAAGGAGGGTGGAAACAGACATGCACAGAGACGTAGCCAGAGAGGGCGCTAACGAGCACAAAGAGAAATGGATCTGTGTTAGTCGGGTTTCAGACGATCCCCTGCACACCAGCCGACCCGGACATCCTCAGCTCGGGAGACTTGATCAGAGGCGTGTAACAGAGTGGGGATCTGGCCCCGGCTTGTCCGGGCTCGTTTAGCATACCAGAGAGCCGAGTGCAAGCTCAGCGTCAGTGTTCACACACTCCTCCCAGTCTCGCTCAGTAACACGAGTATCGCTGGATCAGATGATGCGACCCGATTAACTTTTCACTTCCTCTCCCAAATCAGAGGACTGCTCTTGGAGTGGGCGTGGCCTAAAAATTCTAAAGCGCAACTGACTGACAGGAAGCTGGGCTTCATAAACTTCGTGTGTAAAATGTGTACGTACTTATGCGAGTAAAGGAGGTTCTGTGTGTGTGTGTGTGTATTAAACAACCAACAAGTACAGACTCCAGGTTTGTGCCGGTTTATCTTCCCTTCTATAAACACACAGAGCTTTGTAAAAACGTGACGCCAAAGCGCTGTTACAGTCCCTACCTCAGCCGACTCTGGGCAAAGGGAGGGTACACCCTGAACAGCTCACTAATTCCATCACAGGGCAACACGCCCTCAACCATTCACGCTTACACCTCGGGGCGATTTGGAACACAGAGTAAACCTGGACAAGCACAGGGAGAGCATGCAAACTCCACACAGGAACGCCCTCAACGGGACCGGGACTCGAACCCACGGCCTTGATCTTTATTTTAGGTATCTCAATAAACTATTAAAAATTTATTTGAAACATACAGAATAGGTGTGTGTGTGTGTGTGTGTTTATGTTCTAACCAGGCTGTGGGCTGGATGGTGTGTTGTCTGTGCTGCTGGCTACCACGCCCCTCTCTCTCTGCTGGAACATCTCTCTGGGGTTCACAGAACGCTGCGAGATAAGAGAAGCAGCCTCCTGTATATAAATACACACACACTTTGTTTATTCACAAAAAAGTCACAATATAGATTAATCAAAGAACAACTGTGTTAGTAGCGCAGAGAGAGAGAGAAAGACAGTGACGAACACAGTGAGAGAGACAAAGAGAGAAAGATACAGAGTGAGACATGGAGAGTGTGAGAGAGAGAGAGAGAGAGAATAATACACAACAAAAAACACAGGGAGAGAGAGACACAAACAGCGAGAAAGACACACAGCGAAAGACAGTGAGAGCGACACACACATACAGCAAGAGAGAGATAAACAATGAGAGACACAGTGAGGGAGAGACAGTGAGAGAGAGAGAGAGAGAGAATGACACACAGTGAGAGAGACACACTCAACAAGAGTGACAGTGAGAGAGAAATACACAGTAAGAGACGGAGCGAAAGAGAGAGAGAGACAACGAGAGAGACACACAGAGCGAGGCAAAGACAAAGAGACAGTGTGTGAGAGAGAGTGAGATACAGAGAGAGAGAGATGCAGGTTAACTGAGGCGCTGACTGTGGAGGAGAGATGTATCGAGTTAATCTGTAAGGTGAAACGTGAGTAAAAGCAGAAGACGAGTCCGAGTGAAGATGTAAGACGAAAGCGTCACCGTCTCCCACTCACGCACATTGGCTTTTTCCACCGATTCGGCACATTTATAGCCTTTGGGTCTGGCGTCTGCCTTTGCTGCTTCCTCCTCTTCCTAACACACACGGAACACACAACACACGCTTTACACACTTCCTTTCCACACACACTCGCATCAGTGCTGCAAGAAATGTCCTCATGTTCTCACACACACTGGGTGACCTGGTTCCTAATTAAAGGTGCCGTACATCAGAATTAAAAAAGGTGCTTGTTTGGTTTTTTAATAAGACCTTTTAATAATTATAGTACACCAGAGACTGAAACTGATCTGCGATGTCTAGTTTTTGCTACGAGATGCTTTTTCTTTATTTCAGACTGATTAGGTCATTTTTTTTTCTGGGCCAGAAATGAGCTCCAGGCACAGAGTTCACCCATTTACTTAGAAATAAAGTCTACTGAGGGCACAAAAATATGGCCGGTTACCAGGGAATACTTTTGTCATTGTTTATACACCACTGAAACGGACCTCACTGATCGTGTAAAAAAACAACACACTGTCCCTTTAAAATATTCATCAGCAGGTTCCACGACAGGACGTGCAATACGTGGGAGGAGAATCACTCCAACAACTTTTAACATTGATTTAATAGTATCGGACGTACAGCATGTCATGAGGCAGCAGCCAATCCCGATCCAGGACTTTAAGTACCGTTGAAGGTGGGAGGAGCTACTCAGGAGGTGCTGAACAGTATTGGGCCCAATCTGACTTAACTCAATAGTTTTCTGAACCGCTTAATCCTAATTAGGGTCAAGGGGAGGCTGGTGCCCATCTCAGCCGACTCTGGGCGAGGGCAGAGTACACCCTGGACAGTTTGCCAGGCCATCGCAGAGCAGAAACACGCTGACGGCTTTAAACCTCTACTCAGCTCTCTTTGTACTGGGGCAAGAGGCGGAGCCAAAGGGTCAGTACTTGTGACTGGTATGTGTGTGTATTACCTGCTGTTTTCTCTGCTGACTCTCAACCTGCTGTTGATGCCTCCTGAAACACAAATACAGCTTCATCAGTCCACACACACTTATATCTGGTAATGTAACACTATATTAGTGTGTGCGAGTCTGTGAGTGTGTGTGTGAGTGTGTGTGTGTTCTCCCTGGACGTGTACAACCTCTGCTCGTCGATCTGCGAGGCTCTCTCTTTAACCGCCTTCTCCCTCATCGCAGCCTCCTTTGCTTCCCGATCTTTCCTCTCCTTCTCCAGCTGCTGTCGCTCCTCCTCCATCTTCCTCTTCTCCTCCTGCCGGCGCTTCTCCTCATCTTTCTGATAGATAGACAGAGAAAAATGAGTGCAAAGGAACTCAAATGTGTCAATAAGCAATCAACCAGAAAGTTCTGCAGCAATTTTACAGGAACACACATAAATAAATAAATATGCACACACTC
>JAQNCB010000012.1:5132319-5145047 GCA_030068295.1 Euristhmus nudiceps
CGCGTCCGCTTACTTTGGATGGGTTAAATGCAGAACCAAAAACTTTCCTTGTGGGATTAATAGAATATATATATATATATATATATATATATATATAAACAAAAAAAATCACGTCCCAGAAAGGAGTATGAATCATGAAGCGGAAGTAATGTTGACAGTGAAGTCACAGTGATGATGTCACAGGTGATGACACGTTATTTTTGTATTGATTGAATCATACTTGAACCACAAGATGGCGGAGTAAAACCTACAACCCTCAGCCCTGCCACTCACAGCCCTGTACACGTCACTTATTGCGCTGAATCCTAAATTTCCAGTTTCCATTTACACCTACACAGCGTCACTACATCAAGCGTGCAGTCAACTTGATATGCACCCTATATAGTGCCCTAGATGTGTATTTGGTAGGTGGATGGATGACAGAGCAGGATGAGGAAGTGTCGAGTTTATGAAGGGAAACCATTGTCAGTTTAGCTGTCTATCTTTAACATGGAACATTTTAGCGTTTTATACTGTACGATATAGTTATCAAAAAGCAGGAAAATTTCGAAGGTAAGACCTTTTTTAAGCTAGTAAGATAGCTGGATTAGCTTTAGCGCTGGCTAGCTTAAAACCTGCTAGCGTGCGGCGTTAGCATTAAAAGAACGCCAGCAATGTTATGTTATGCCATGTTACTTGGACATCTAAATAAGCGAACGATTGTACAGCTTTTATTTCTATTTTATTTAAAGTAAGACTAATGATTTGTGTCCTTTATTAGAGGTGAGTGATATGAAATCAACAACGTTTACATGTGATACACTGATAGAGAAGCTCAGCTTAGAATCGGAACAGTCCAAAATGGCTGCTTAAAGTGCACTAGGTAGGGCGTGGAAGCCGATCTTTTACACTCTACATAGTGCACATATGTCTGCTGTAAATGAGTATTTGGGACACATCCACTTCAAATGTTTTCAAAGTATGTATATTCCCTTTATTTTATAGGTTTTTATAGTCCTGTTGCAACTTTAAATAAATCTTAAAAATTAAGAAAATATGAACAATAAGTTTTATATATAATATAATATCTATCAGTATCCATGTTATTTAAAGTAATAATTGAATGACAGGGTCACTCATGTCATAACTTTTTTTTGTGTACAGTGGAAGGAGTCTCTAGTGTCACAACAGGAGTTTTGCAGTTTCTTGGTAGCAAGACAAGCTAATTTCACAGCTTTTAATGACAGCATGCAAAAATGATACTAAAACATCATAACATGTGATCTGGGGTGAAATATCAAATTAATTAATAACTTAATAGTTACGTAATTAAATAAAAATCCCAGGGCACTTCATGATGTGTTTCGTGTCAGCCATTCCCATAACTCACTTTACACGGAGCAGTCATTGATTACTTTCCCATAAAAGTACAACGTGGATTGGAAAACGTGATCTGTGAGAAGGTGTCTTTCCCCATTATCAGTTTCACTGTTTGTGTATATTGAGGATGACGTGGACATAGACCACGTGTGTGTGTATCATAGTACTTAGTCACATTTTCATTTGCTGACTTCCTGGAATGTGCTTTTCCATATTTTTTTTTTTGGTGCGTGGAATGGCGCTGAAGCTGAACAGAAGCCCACATTCAGTACATTCTGATGGTCACGTACTGGAGTACCACCATGGTTGTGACCTCACTCTGCTTCACGCATGCCTTTCCTATTTTGATTAACGGCAGGGGTGTGTTTCTTTTTAATGTTCAGAATAAATGGATGATGGTTTTAATACTCAGTCTGTAATATTAATAAACATCACTGTTATTATTGTATCGAACAAGGAAGTGATGTGTCCTTTTTCAGGAAGGAGGTGAAAGATGTTGAATTTAAATAGAGATTTTTTTTGTATTCTCTCTCTCTCTCTCTCTATATATATATATATATATATATATATATAGCGATATGTGATAACAGAAATATAACGGTACTTTAAAACCTAATCGATAAACGATAGGGTAGCATGTAGGTCTTAAATAAAAACATATTCGTGTAATTTGTGTTTATTTATGCAGTTGAAGTCAAGGTGCTGAGTGTCAGCCATGTTGGATCACGCTGACGTGAGTTTAAGCCCGGAGGAGCGGGTGCGTGCACTTACTAAGAAAGGCAGCGCGGTTGAGGTGAACGAGGCCGTGCCGGCGCGCAGATACTTTCGTTCGGGCATGGAGATGATCCGCATGGCACACGTCTACGCCGAGGAGGCCAACCTGGAGCACGCCTTTATCCTCTACAACAAATACATCACGTAAGAGCTCCCTCGGTCCTCCTCCGCCACTTGCTGTCCTGTCGTTTACACCATTCTTTAAAACAAACAAACAAAAAAAAACACACTGGAATTTATCTAAGTAACAGGGTTCACCTGATTATCTATTTATCATGAAAGTACTTTATGATTTCCTCCCTTCTTTCATCCTTGTGTTCTTTTATTTATTTTTTGTCTGTCCTTTTTATTTTTGTCTAATTTTTGAATGAATTGGGCAGCGCAGTGGTTAGCACGTCTGCCTCACAGCAAGAAGGTTCAATTCCCAGCTCGGAGTTTCCGTGTGGAGTTTGCATGTTCTCCCTATGCTTGCATGGGTTTCCTCCCACAGTCCAAAAACATGCACAGTAGGCTCACTGTTTCAAATCAGCCCTGGGAGTGAGTGTGAATGGTTGTGTGTGTGTGTGTGCGTGTTGGCCCTACAATGGTCTGGCGAGCTGTCCAGGGTGTACCTTGCCCTCACCCAGAGTCGGCAGAGATGGGCACCAGCCACTCCATGACCCTAGTTAGGATTAAGCGGTTCAGAAACTAAATGAATGAATGGATGTTGAGGGAGATAAAAAAAAAAAAAAAAAAAAGCCAGGCTGGTGGTGTGCACGCGTGTGTGTGTTTGCTTGGAACAGATTGTTTGTCGCTGTTATAGTAGATGTAAGAACTTGTAATCAAAAGTAACTTTAAATGGATAAAAGCTGGAAAGTACAGCGTGTTGAAGGTGGTGGCGCAGTGATGCGAACACGCTGTTCTTACACATAGGTGTAGGTAGTTGTGAGTCATGCTGAGCTGTTCTGGGTGTACCCCGCCCTCGCCCAGAGTCAGCTGAGATGGGCTCCAGCCTCCCTGCGACCCTAATTAGGATTAGCAGCTTAGAAAATGAATGAATGGGTGAAATTGGTTTCTGAATGAAAAAAACAAACGCACTGCGTGGTAATAAAACGGTTATCTTTCCTTGGATCAGTCCATCCTTTTTTCCTTCCTTTATAGCTCTTCTTTTTTCATTCGTTTAAACTTTAATTCTGTAAAAATGATTTGATGATTTAACACAGCAGGGTTTGTGTTTTGCTCAGACAGCTTTAAAATAAATAGCCCCCAAAAGTTCTCTCTCTCTCTCGCTCTCGCTCTCGCTCTCGCTCTCCAGGCTCTTCATTGAGAAGCTCCCCAAACATCCGGAGTATAAATTATCGAATATCCCTGAGAAGAAGGACACTCTGAAGGTCACCTCTTTTCCTCACTGGTCTTTGTCTCGTAGATCATTGAGAGGTTTAAACCTGATGATGGGTTGTTTACAGTTGTGGTATTGCACATGTGTGCGGGTTTCCACCTGTAGAAGCTGAAGGAGGTGGCGTTCCCTCAGGCAGAGGAGCTGAAGAAGTGTCTGTTAAGGAGATATGAGAAGGAGTATGCAGAGTATCTCACAAAGAAGGTGAGGGTGTCTCTGAATACGCACCATTACTTCCTGTTCACACACCGTACTCTAAACCTGTCTTCATCGTTTTTCTTTAACCCTCTCTTTGTGTGTATGTGTGTTAGCGTGAGGAGGAGGCAGCATTGCAGCGTGAGCTGGCAAAGCAGAAGGAGCTTGAGGCGGAGAAGAGGCGAGTGGCGGAGCTGCAGAGGAGGCAGGAGGAGCAGCAGCAGTTCAGTGTGTTTGAGGAGATGATCCGACGCCAGGAGCTGGAGCGCGAGCGGCAACGCATCCTACAGGAGTTCAACACTCCCGTCTCCCCTCCACACGACTCCCCGCTCGTCCCTGGCATCCAGGGCCCGCCCCCACCTTACCCATCATCCCCTACATCACCCCGGAGCCCGGCATACCCTGCCACCAATCACAACACGGGGCCAGTACCGACCGCACCCACTTCAGTGCCGCCTCCTACGTTTGACCGCTCACTCAAACCAGGCTTGCTGAGCAGATCAGAAAACAGTGAGACGCACACCTCTTCCTCCTCCCACTCATCGTCACACCCTCAAGTCTGATCTCACAGACTTCCTCCCACCCACCGTCACACCCTCCTCCCCCTCAGCTCCCTTTTACAGCTTCCTCACATCTGATATCATACACCCCCTCCCGCTCATCACAGCCCCTTCACGTCTCCTCTCACACACCTCCTCCCCCTCATCACAGCGCCCTCATGTCTGATCTCACACACCTCCTCCCCCCTATCGCCACCGCACCATAACGTCTGACCTTGCACACCTCCTCCACCTCATTACTGAACCCTCATATCTACATTTATTAGTTTGTTTAACCTTCACATTTTTTCTTTCGTCCATCTTTTCTTCCTTCTTCCAACTTTCTTAATTCCAGTTATTCACATGGAGGATGTCGTTTTCTGTTACCATGCCTATCTGTACCGGTGTTTTGATGTGTTTCGTGCTCTGCTGCAGGTATGCCGGTGGATGGATTGCGGCAGGTCACGGTCCCTGCTGAGCTCTGCTCCAAGTTCCTTCAGCTGGCCAACAGCAACACGATGCGTGCCGTGGAGACGTGCGGGATCCTCTGCGGAAAACTGGTACCGCTTCTACATCAAAGTGTAGCGTACGATCATTCTGGCAAACTGTGTAAACTTCCTCATTCCTCCTTCAGACGAGGAACGCGTTCACAATAACACACGTGATTGTGCCAAAGCAGTGCGGCGGTCCTGATTACTGCGACACGGAGAATGAGGAGGAGCTGTTCCTGGTGCAGGACCAGCACAACCTCATCACACTCGGCTGGATACACGTGAGTATACGTGCATCGTTACAGACCAAGAGCCTTTATTATTGCCATTAGCGTTCATGCTTTTACATCCCTGTCCTTATCTAAAGACTCATCCAACTCAGACGGCCTTCCTCTCCAGCGTCGATCTTCACACTCACTGTTCCTACCAGCTTATGATGCCTGAGGCCATCGCCATTGTTTGCTCGCCCAAATTCAATGAGTCAGTGCCCCTTCCTCAGACAAGTCATGCTAAAGAAATCCATTTTGGAGTTTAAGGGAAAGATGATGTACATACCTTGTTTACCTTTTTAGGACGGGGTACTTCAGGTTAACCGACTACGGCATGGAGGAGATCTCCACCTGCACACAAAAAGGCTTTCACCCTCACCCCAAGGAACCCCCGCTCTTCATCGTAAGTGTTCCGTTAGCAATCCATGCTAAGTGTACGTACATTGTCATATTAGTCACATGAAGACTTGTCTCATAAATTTACCAGTATATGAGGTAGATGGTGACATTTGCGGTTATTTATACCATTTCTGCAGTCTCTGCATCTTTAGCAAGCTAGCAGTTCCACATTAATTTCAGTCTGTCTTTAGATCTGAGGTAAATGTTGACGTTCCCTGTAATTTCATCTTGTTTCTACATTTACTGTCTCTTTATAAGACTTGGGGCACACATGAAGCATTTCTCTTCCTAAACGTTGATGCTACTCAAAAACTCAGAGTTGTTTGGTTAGCAATCAATGCTGAGTAATCTTACAGCGCTTATATTAGCCCTTTTGTTATCTTGGCATTTTATCAACAAAGCTGAGATAAATGTTGACACTCAAACACATCTGTATCATTGTATCTTTACATTGTCCGTAAACTCACATTTTCCAGCTTGCTAAAGTGTTCGCCTCAATCAATAATTGGCATCTCTGGCTAGAGCATGTAATTATAGTGGGTTTTTTTTTTTATCTTTTCTTAGTATTTTTAGCAACAATTCTGAGGTAAATGTTGATGTTCTAAACACTTATCTCCTTTCCAGTGTCATTATAGGAAAGTTAACGACTGTGTGTTTAGCTTAATACATTGTTAGAATAAGTTTAAGCTAGCAATGGGAGTCCAAGACTTCTCATTCCACTATCACTATGTGCTAGTTTCATAAACTGCGAGTGTGTCATAAGCTAGCATGAGGGTTTTTTTTTTTTCCCTGCTGTTGATGCTAAATAAAACTACAATGTAATATTTTAGTTATGGAGTATTCTTCTTTGGCGTTTACTGACACTTGAGGTAAAAGTTGACGTTCCTAGTAGTTTTATATTTTTTCCACTTTCTTCAGCCAGCTAGCACATGGGTGTTAATCTTTTACAGAGTGTTAACCACAGTCATCAGTCAGCCTCTCATTTGTGAGAAAATTGATCTTACTAGAGCAGGTAATTTGGTTATTAGTTAATGCAAATTAAAACTATTTTTAGCCATGTGGAGTTTTTTCCCCTGAAAGGTCACCACCGCAAATAAGAATGCTACATGCTGAATTGTTTTGAATTGAGAGAAACATAGTTCTCTTAAGATGGAATTAAATTAGTTCTGAAGTTAAGATGTGCAAACCCAGTTTGTATTTATTTATTGGACACCATTCCTTTTCCTGTTTTCCAGAACGGCAGTCATGTCGCAATCACAGAAGGTGCTGTCACCATGGTAGATCTTCGCTGATTGGCTCTGACAGCGATACAAGAGCTTTCAACCCTGGACACCAACTGTAATCTCTTACCCTTAACATGCTACGTGGACCAGCATCGACAAGAAGTGAGACGAATGATTTCTGACGACTCAGCATTTATAGGTGGCGGGATCTGGGTTGAACAGGCGGTGGTGACTGTCTCCGTTAAGTGCTTTCGAAAAGCAAACGCTTGTTATACCTAACAAAGATCAACGTCAGGGATGTTTGCATACATCCAGAACTTTGAAGGACCCGACTGTTTTATTCATATTGTAAGTTATGTTTGTTGTCCAGTATCCTGTTGGCAATGTGTTTGACACTAACTCATTGATGTAAATAACATTAAAGCAACAAGGTGTTTTTAAACCCGCTTTCAGGCTCAAAGATGTGATTTATTTGTGTATGAAATTAGAACAAAGTGTGTTTAATATAAACCTGTGGTAGATAGCTGCATAAATGTCAGCTGTTGTAGAAAAATCAAAACACCCCCTTCTGACCAATCAGATTTGGGAATTTAGCAGCAGTGTAAATATTGGAAAGTTCAACAGGAGTGCTGACCTGGAAAATTATTGAAGTCATGACCATCAGATCCAGTGAAGGAGATGGTGGCTCACTGCAAACAACTGGCCCATGAATCATACTGGTACTTATTTGCTGAAGGCAAGTTGGATATTATTTCTAAAACTATTCAACATATCCAACAAGCCTGAGGTGGACATCTGTTTTAGGATATACTATATAGGAACACAAACTTTAAACGAGAGGTTGAGTTGACTTTTTTTTTTTTTAAGTGTTGCAATGCCCAATGCGTTCTCTATTATGGCATCTTTTGAAACTCAAAGTTGTGCTCAATGTGTTTTTTTTTTTTTTTTTTTTTTGGAGCAGCATTTTGTTGAATTTCTGGGATTCTTAAATTCAGTTAACATCAAAAACTGGGAGTGTTTGTCTGCCTTTTTAATTTAAGAACTATCCCAAGGTTGTGAGGCAAGTAATTATCAAATGAGACAAAATATGATAATTATTCAGTCAAGGTGGTATCATCAACCAAGGCCAAAGGCTATTGTTCATTCAGTAGCTTTTCTTGGTTTTGATTGGTGGAAAGCCAACAAATAATTCTTGATATTGCATTACTGCCATGGGATAAGTACAACACAGTAATACGAATCTACTCTTGAATCAATAATAAAACAATTATAGAATTCAGCTTTATGAAAAATTGTTTCCGAAGAGTGTTCTCCAACAAGACCAAATAATTCTTTATACTTCACCTCATTTAATAATCACTAATTATCCCCAAGATATCAAACCACTCAGACTACACCCGTTCCTGTATAGTATATATTACCGGTAATACAAAATGTCTGCAATATTAATATACAATTAATATAAAGTATTGGAATTTACATTTCCTGGAAGTGTTTTAGGAGAACGCAGGAAGATCAGCCAGCTCGTCTTTTATTACATTAATAATCCAGAACACCTTCGTGTTAGTAAAGAATACAAACTTCAGGATGTATTCATTCAGCAGCTCCAAGTCCACATTGTCATTATCGTTTTCACCCTCATCCATCATACCCCCTGATTCAGAGTGTAGCTAAAATGTCTTTTAAAAAAAAATCTGGAATTTTTGATGCCACAAATGTAATCTGGTTCGGGAGGAAAAAGTGATTGTGTTAAAAAAATTGGACTTTCAGTCAGATGAAATACAGGACATGTTGCCCTCCTGGATAGGAATGATGAGTTTAGGGAAAGGGGAGTACTTCAGACTCCTTGGACTAACTGCTTTATTCTGTCTTCCTGGCGACTGTTGTCCGTGTTACCCAGGAGACAAACGGGGTGGTTTTCAGGTTCTTGGTGGAGGGTGTAGTCAGGTCAGCTCAGCCAATCCAGATCATCATCGTCGCTATCGTCTCCGAACAGAGGAGTGGGAGGAGGCCGCCCTTTTAAACTCTAATAATCAATCAGACAGCAAAAAGTGTCAAATTTACAAACATTTAGCAAATAAAAAGTTGCTGGGAGTATCCACAGAAATGCTTTGGTTGAGTAACACCTAAAATAATGTTTTTTTGTTTTTAAGATTAGCTAATGTGTTAGCTAGTTTGTGCTCAAATTCTGGAAGCTTTTTCTGATTGGTGATTGAATAAAAATTGCTTTTTTTGGCTGGTGTTAACTTTTGGCTGATGGTTTCCAAATATCTGTTGATGGAAGCAGAGGGAAATGTAGATCTCATCTGACTCAACCTAAATTTTTAGTTCTTTAGTTTGTTGCGCTCGCCATTTCGTAGCTCATGAACTAGCCGAGTCTCTGTTGGAACGCTGTCATAGCACTGCGTTGCGAATTTAAGTCTAACGTCTACATCTACTTCATCACTACTAATACTACTACCACCACCACTATTACCAACACCACCACTACTTCCACCATTACTAAAACTACTACCAATACCACCACTACCTCCACCCTTACTAAGACTAAAAGTACTACCTACTAATAACACCACTACTAAAACTACTGTGATCACTAATACTATTACCACTATTGCCATGCACTTGTGCCACAATTTAAATTAACAAAATAATCTGTAGCAAGTATCAAGGCTTTTACCCCCGAGCCCAGTGGCTCATCAGGGATGGTGCGACTAGGAGTTCAACTCCTCCTGGATGGGACTCTGGTCCATTGCAGGTTATGTTACCAGTATTTTTACTGGTACCCATTTATACTGCTGGGTGAACAGAGGCACACTTTGGTTCAGACCTTGCCCAGGGGTCTTAGCACGGTGGGGGCCTCACTGGGATTCGAACACATGACCTCCTGATCATGAGCCCAGCACCCTAACCACTACATTAGCATCAGGTCAGCGCCGGACACAACTGCTACCCTTTCATCTGAATAATCAAAGTACCAATCAACGAAGGGAATCGAAATGCCACACTAACATCAACAGGAACCTCCTGCACTTTCGTTTTTGTGTTTAAGATTCTCTGTTACTTCTGCTCTGACCTCCAACCTTCATCAACGAAGCATAAATAAATGACAACATCATAGCATGGCGCTCGAGCGTCTACGAGATTAGTGAACGAACTCAACTGATTAGTTCAGGGACAGACAGACAGACATTTTAAGGTTATAATTATTCATTAAAGCGGTGTCATGATTTTTATTTATTTTTTTTAAATAACAGTGCAGTGCGGACTCAGAGTAAATCAGTTGGCTGAACCAAATTCATTTTTGCTAGCTTTCATAAACTAAATTTTCGTTTGTATATACTGCTTTGTTCTGTTTAATAAAACCAATGTTTTTTAAGCTACTTTCTTCAAACAACCATGACATCACCCCTTTAAACGGGTTGGTTATGACAGTAGGAAAAGGTGGGTTTATTTACAGCAAACAACAGTACATGGAAATAATCTGTGTGTGTGCGTGTGAAGGAAGCTCCTGGCTCACCAGCTCCTCCTCCTCCACTTCTTCTTCCTCCTCCTCATTGGTTGGTAATGGTGGGGGTTTTGTCAGGACGGGGCTCTGGAAAAATGGCCCCTCGGAATTCACCTGTTCTGGTGAACTAAGACATGGGGGGGAGGTGTCACCGCAAACGGACGGAGACAGGACAAACATGGAATCAAGAGGACACATGATTACATATAAATCATTGGTACAGCATCATCAGTTTAAATTTAAGGGTGGAGTCGGGATTGTTGGTGAGGGTGTGTTAGTCATTATCAGTCACCGGCATGCCATGATGACATTACAATTCAATGATCCAATGTGGATCATTTTCCTCCGCAGTGTTTTATTGTTCTTGGATTACATGATCATAATGATAATTAAAAAAAAAAAAAAAAAAAAAAAAAAAGAAAAAAAGTGTTGTAGTTATAGGTTTAAAATCAAACGTTCATTCCTGAGGGTTGGAGCTTGATTAGTCATAGGAAAGAGGTGTGTTAGCAGGCTGATGGTATATGTTTCCATGGCAACACAATGTTAAAATGGACAACGGTCATACATCAGTGACAAGGAGCAGTTCGTAAAGACACATTGGAATTTTTTTTGGTACATCACAGGTTTCTCTTATGAATAAATGTTATGATCTAAAAAGATATGACGTGTTCTGCAAACCTTGTGATAAAAGTATGGAACATTTGCTTAAACATAGCTGCCATTTTTGTTGTAACTTTCAGAAAATCTTTATCTAGTTTCGTGAACATTGGCGCTCAGAATTCAGACGACATTTTTTGTGTGATACTAACGCTAACACTGTTTACCTGCTGGGCCGTGCTGCCGTTCCTGCGCCGTCCTCTTCCACAGGGTTTGGGGGGGGTGGTGGTGGGTTTGTCGGGGGTCCGATGTGAATGATTTCATCCGGTTCCAGTTCATCTGTCAGCCCCAAAGTGCTCTCCTGCTTAGTCACGACTTCTTGTTCAGGTGTGATGTCACCCAGTGGATCTGTATTCACTTCCTCTTTGGAAATGACATCATTCTGTATCTGAATCTGTTTTGTGATGTCAGGGTGCACAAGATGTGCTTCAAGGCGATCCAATTCTTTTTCCTTCTCAGTCACTTCTTCTGTAGCATTTCTGACTTCCTGCTTACAACTACCTTCCTCTTCACCTCCAATGACTTCCTGTTTACAGCTACCTTCCTCTTCACCTCCAATGACTTCCTGTTTACAGCTACCTTCCTCTTCACCTCCAATGACTTCCTGTTCACTCTTCACTTCCTCATTACCTCCAGTAACTTCCTGTCCACCCTTCACTTCCTCTTTAGCACCAAGGACTTCCTGTCCATCCTTCTCTTCCTCCTTGTCCTCTTCCACAGTCTCTGCTTCTTCACTCTTTTCCTCAGTTACTCGTATCTGGCCATCCTTTTCCTCATCCACTTCCTCTTTCTTTCCATTTATATGCAACTCCTGCACATGATTCTCTTGCTCCTCTTCATCTTCATCCTCCTCTTCCTCCTTGTCCTCGGTGGAGGGTGGTTCAGATTTTGAAAGCAGCTGTAGGGTGACGTTCTGTGGAGATCAACAGCATGTGAGCGCTAAAAATGAGCTATAGTTGTGCCTTAGCCTTTTCTTGGGATTTTGATTTACAGTAATCTATGGAGTATATGTGGCAAGTGCCATTTTCTAACCTTGATGGTGTTGACCAGGACACTCAACACCACACTGCCGGTATACGTCTCATTGAGCTCAAACTCCGCTCGGAGAGAATGGAATACACCATTCATCACACGCTTCACCTACACACACACACACAATCATAAAAATATATCTACTGCATCATAGTTTTGGATATAATTAGTGCGTGTGTGTTTCTGACCTCTCCTGTAGTGTCTGGTTGTTGCCTCTGCTCGGTCAGTCTCCTCTCCAGCTCCAGAACTCGCTCCTCCCCCTGCTGTCTCAGTGACTCCGCCCTCTTACCCAGCTCAGAACACTGCAACACATCCACCCACGTATTCATAGCTATCACATTCTTAATTTTACTCACATTAGGAAAACTGATTTCTCGTTAAAATCCTCCGTCTGACCTTATCTCTCAGGGCCTGAAGCTCCTCCCCTTGATCGTGTTGCTGTAGTAACTGTTGCTCGTCTTCCTCTCTGGATTTCTTGATAGCAGACAACTGTTGAGAGACCGTAAGAAACAGGGAGAGAGAGGGTGTGTGTGTGTAGCTGGACCTTATTCAACTCTTCCCATCATCCCATCCTTTAACCAGCGAGAACTTTACTATATGAAACACACACACACACACACCCCCGCCTGAAGCACAGGTAGTGTGTCTCAAATCGTCTGACCCCACCTATATGGGATGGGCCAAATTAGGTCTGACTCCACCCCCTGGATTTTTGGTTCTGCACTGAGGTGTACATGGATTTGGTCAGTGATGCTTGATGTTATTTTATTATCTTTTGTTTGTTTTGGGAATGTATGGTGTGTGTGTGTGTGTGTGTGTGTGTGTGTGTGTGTGTGTGTGTGTGTGTGTACACTGTCCTGTATCTGGCCGAGTTTGAGCTGCAGGGTGTCTCTCTGCTCAATGAGCT
>JAQNCB010000012.1:5174947-5187350 GCA_030068295.1 Euristhmus nudiceps
TAATCCATTCCATAACTTCCATTTACCAGGAACAGCTCAGCAATGCCAAAAAAGTGTCCAGGATTTGGCGAATGACAAGTAGGCAATTTGTCTTAACTGACAGACAACAAACAGTGCAGTCAGTTTAAGAAAAACACAGGAATTAAACTAACAAAAAGAATAAAAACGAATAAAACTAGTGTACATACGAGTTTATATGTTAAATACTATAAAAAAAGGTTGAAATCATACAGAGCAGCTCTCATGAGAACCTTGTAGACACAACCTACACTTTCCCCACATGTGTTAGGCCAGCTACGGTGTGCATCAAGGGACATAAATTGCGTTTGCGGCACTGCATTAAGTACAAGACGCGTTCCTGACTCCCCCGGACCGTCAAGACACGTTCAGGGCTAGTTTAAGCACCTGGTGTGGGTGCTGGTTGTTACTTCAATCAAGCAGTAGCCAGACCTTCCATCTGCTTCAATCACTGATCTTTTTTTTAAAAAAAAAAAGACCAGATTGTCGATTAGCATTTCAATTTTGAAGTTGTCATACTGTTGAAAGTTGCACTCAAATAACATAAAGATATGAAAATAGAAAAAAATTACATCCAAGATGTACGTTTTTAGTGACAAATTTTAGCAGTTTCTTTCTTTCTTTTTTTTTCATTAATTTCAAATAAGTGAAATTATTAGTGAAGTTGTATGAATTTAAGGTTTTTTGCATGTAAACAAGAACATTTTTAAGGGTTTTCAAGATGTTTGCTTTCAACTGGTACATTTTGAGATCTTAAACATCTTGAGGTCTCACGAAGATGGCTGCCACCCGGCTTCAAAACTGAAACACTAATGCCTTATCTAGTTGGATAAGATTGGAGATCTCTGGTATAAACTTTTGCAAGTGGTGTGCCATTCCTCTGTTCTGTTGAATCAGATAGGGTTTGGTCTGAGAAGGGACTTGTAGTTTGAAACCTCAGCATGGAGGCCAAAGCAAGTCTCCGGTCCTCATTATGATGCCCCCTTGTGACTGATTCTGCAATTGTTTGAGCTCTGTGTTTTTGTTTGTTTGTTTATTTATCTTTCTGTCCTGGTGCAGTCGTTGATTTCTTCCTTGGAGTGCTTTTAGGAAATGTTTAATAAAAAAATCTAACATAACACTCCTACCTCCGGTTCTGGATCATGGCCAAAATTTTTAATCAGTTCTTAGTTGGCTCAAGACCCACTTTTGGTAAATTTAGTGGAAATTCATTTTTGAATTATCATGGTCACTGACAGACATGCACGACTAATCTCGTAACCTTGGTGGCAGTAATGAAATAGCTTCGCTCAAACTTGACAGCACCTTCAATGTGATCCAGTGATGCAGCTGTGCTAAGACTTGAGGCCAATCCGTGTTGAATCTTTCTGAAGGGTTTTTTTTTTTTTTTTTTTTTTTTTTTAAATGGAATTTCTATTAGGAATGCGAGTGCACAGGCGGTTCTCAACGAATGGGGTCTTAGCTTTGAGAGAAAGCTGCTGAACCTGACTGGAAGAGTTCTTCCTCCTGAAAGGATCATACAGGGAGCGAGAGCAGTAAGAGAACCACAGAAAACGCATACAAAGCAGAACTGTATGTACATGCATTACACTCGTTCTGAGACGCGTCTGTTTCACATGTGTAGTATGAGTACAACCCGTGGACTGCAGATTGGTCGAAAGAGATGCGAGGTCTTCCTCTGATCAGTAGCATGCCTCTCGAGCACTGGCTGCTGTTTTTTACAAGCCGTAATGCAGACCTCGCTCAGTCTCTGCTGCAGACGCTTAGCAAGGTGTCTGGGCCGATGGGCATCCGCATGCAGAGGGCCAGAATGTGAGACGTGTCTTTTATTAGTAACTTTATGAAGGAATTCTTGAACTCTGCAGAGATGTTTTCTTTTTCTTTTCTTTTTTTCCTCGGAGCAGGATCGAGTACGATGATCGGCAGGAGGCTTTGCTGAGAGCTTTGCAGCAGAATGTTGTGCAGCAAGTTCAGATGGTGGGTTTTGCACCCTGGGTAGAATCAAGTGCAATGATGTAACTGTTAGTGTATATCGGTACTCTTTCAGTGTTAAGATTGTGTATGTATTTTGTTGTTCTAAGGTGAGTATTATGGTTAGGTTATTTAATAAAGGTGGCACCAGGTTGTTACCTGATACAAGTTCAAATAAATAAAGTGGTGTTAAGATATGAGATATCTAATCTTTTATAATGAATGGCAAGTTGGGTTTGGAAAAGGAAAGGGGTTTTTTTTTTTTCCTCCCCCCCTCTGCCCCATAACAGGCATGAGGGATATTGTCGTCTTCAGCAATGTCCTTCCGTCTGTCCACAGTTGCTTTCCTCACACTAATTTAAAAATGTCAGTCAGACCTTTTCGACTTGGTAATAATACAAGCCTATCGATTTTTAGCTGTGGCCTGATATCCAATATGGTTGCCACAGCTGGTGTACCCACCTTCAGTTTGTATTTCACAGACTGCCTCAAAAATGGCATCTCTATTTTCTGTGTGGGTGTCAGGACTTGTTACCTACATAAAGTCATGCTCACTTCCCTGTCACTAAAGCGATCGCCAGCCAGTCACAGTCGTCTGAGCTCATTCATACAAGGGGCAGCCCCCAAATGCACATGGTGCCGGGGTTGGAAAAGATACGGGTGGCTAGCATCGCATGTCCCGGAAGGGGCACGTGCATGGTTTTGTCCTTCCCTGGTCGGTGGTGGTCGTGTGATAGGGAAGGCAATACCTGATGAATGGGAATTGGATATGAATAAATTGGAGAGAAAGTGGTGGCGGGGGGGCTCTACACAAAGCCTGTAGTTTTGTCATGGAAAGATATCCAATATGGCCTTTGAGCTTGTATTCCATGCAGTATATAATATGCCCTATATACTTGTGCATTTAACCTCATGGTATGGAGTTAATCTTTTACTGATTATCATTACACAGTGATGTCGTCAGACACTCGCTCTATAAATCTTGTTGGTGTCCGTTAGGTGGTGGTGATCCTTCCCACCAACCGTAAGGATAAATATGATTGTGTGAAGAAGTACCTGTGTGTGGATTGTCCCACTCCGAGCCAGTGTGTGGTTGCGCGTACCATCAGCAGACCTCAGGCCCTCATGACTATAGCCACAAAGATCGCCTTGCAGATGAACTGCAAGATGGGAGGAGAGCTGTGGAGCATCGATGTACCGGTACTGCTGTTTTATTAGAGCTGTTATTCCCATAACTGAAGTCAATCATGGATTCTAAGCTGTTCGAAGCTTTTTTTTTTTTTTCCCCTCTGTGAATTCTCCTGCACTTTCAGTTGAGGGAACTGATGATTGTGGGTATCGACTGCTACCACGACATTGTGGCAGGAAGACGATCCATCGGTGCACTGGTGGCCAGCCTCAACAAGAGCATGTCCAGGTAATTAAAGCATGCTTCTCTACATGTAGGGGTTCTGCATCACTCGGTCAGGATTTACACACCAGTAACGATCAGGTCGCTCTCTATTAAGCCTTTTTACCAGCAGACGCTCCGAGGTGGCACATTGACAAATATGCACTTTACCTCTAGGTGTGTTAAGCCCCCCTGACACTTGTGATGGGGATAATTGAAAGGAAGGGATTGGGTATGAGTAAATTAGGAGAGGAAAATTAGGGGAAATAAAAAGGAAATTCCCAAAAGAGTGAAATTCATCAATCCAATGGCATTTCATTTCAGACACTTTACTATTTGTAACTTGGGTTTCTTTCATTATTTTTTCTTTTCTTTTTAAGGCCCGAGCTGATTAATTAATCAATAGTTAGTTAGTTAGTTAGTTAGTTAATTAATTCATTAGTTAAGTTAATTTAGTCCTGAATCCTCTGAAAGTTTTTCTTTTACTGATAAAAGGTTTGGAGGTATGTAATTTTGGTCTAAAACATGGGTGTCGAACTCTGGCCTGTGGGCCAAATCCGGCCCGTTATCTCATTTTCTGTGGCCCACAAGAGCTTTCTGAGAATATGGTTATTGTACATTCTTTACGTCAGCCATTACCATGAAACCTTATTCTTCATCCTTCCACTAGGTGGCAGCAGCCCATTTCAAGTCAACAGCTTGTCATTCATGACTCAAAGATTGCATGCTAGCTTGTAGCTGTTAAGCGCTTTTAGAGTACATGTCCAGTGATTTATTCGGCTTTCGATCACCTTTAAATTTCGTGATGTGGCCCTCACTGAAAATGAGTTTGACACCCCTGCTCTAAAATAAAATACCATACTGTCCTTCCTGCAGATGGTTTTCGAAGTGTGTCCTGCAGAGTCCTGGTCAAGAGATCATCGATGGACTTAAAGTGGCTCTGCAGGGTATGTAAAGCTCTCAGTGATAAAAGTTCTCCAAGCTTTATAATGTGAATTAAGGTGGAATAAATACCGTCTGTCATGTGACCAAATGTGATACATAAACAAGGCGATTTCCATTTACATGAACACTGCGATGGTGTAGTAACTGGTAATTTACCTTTTTCTGGTTCTCACATTTTATTATTTTTTTTTCTCCCTTCAGCTGCACTTAAGGCCTACTGTAGATACAACAAATGTTTGCCGTCTCGTATCGTTGTGTACCGAGATGGAGTGGGCGACGGCATGCTGCAGAGCGTTGTCAACTACGAAGTGCCCCAAATCATCCAGTGCATCAAGGACATTGGCAAAGATTATGCGTGAGATTTGACACATCTCAGTAACACAGACGGACACTCACTGGGTGCTTCTCTCATCCGTAACAGTTTCTGTGCACAGGCCCAAGCTGTCCATGGTGGTGGTGAAGAAACGCATTGCTTCCAGATTCTTCGCTCTTCTCGACACCAAACTGGGCAATGCTCCTCCCGGGACGGTCATCGACACTGAGGTCACGCGACCTGAATGGTGCGTTTAACCCAGGACACAGTGATCACTCGCGTCAAAAGCTTACGACTGTATTTGGTGTTTTTGAAACGCCGATATGTTGGTTTTTCAGGTACGACTTCTTCATCGTGAGTCAGGCAGTGCGCTCGGGCAGCGTTTCCCCGACTCACTACAATGTGGTGTATGATACCAGTGGCCTGAAACCAGACCACATGCAGAGACTCACCTACAAACTCTGCCACATGTATTACAACTGGCAGGTACAGGCTGTACACACTCACAGACACAGAGGTTTGTTTATATATGAGCACCGCAAGGGGCCGGTGTGGGTGCAGGTTTTCATTTCAACCAAATAGTAGCCACACCTTCCATCTGTTTCAATCACTGATCTCCAATTAAAAAAAAAAAAAAGAGAGAGAGATTGCGCATTAATGTTTGTGTCGAAGCCGGGTGGCAGTCATCTTGGTGAGACCTCAAGATGTCTATGATGCTTTAAGATCTCAAAATGTACCAGTTGAAAGCCAACACATCTTAAAAACCCTCAAAAATGTTACTGTTTACATGCAGGATTCCTTAAATTCATTTAATTTATATTTGAAATGAATTGAAAAAAATTAAACTCTGCTGAAATTTGTCACTAAAAATGTACATCTTGGATGTAATTTTTTTTCTATTTTTATATCTTTTTGTGCTATTTGAGTGTAATTTTCAACAGTCTATGACTCAACTCAGTGATTGAAACAGATGGAAGGTGTGGCTACTGCTTGGTTGAAGTCAAAACGTGCACCCACACCGGCCCTTTGAGGATAAGATTGGAGATCCCTGATGTAGGCGGAATGTGGATATTTTCTTTAATAATCTGTCTGTAATTGGAGAATCGGCATCCAGTTTAAAATGGAGAGCACACATTATTGCATGACCTGTCACTCAATTCACGGCTGGGACTTTCAGATGTTTTGGCGTTTCTGACCCCAGTTTTCCACTGGTTGCTATGGCTTTGTCTTGTACTGGTTTGACCTGTTTATGTCCGCATAGTGATCTTTCTGTGAAAAACCTTTAAAGTCGTTTATGTTAACGCAATCAACAGTTTATGCAAATGTTTTTTCCCCTCCTGAATCTCACATGCCACATCTGTCTGTTTTCCTTTTTTTTTTTCCCCTATGAAGGGGGTTGTGCGAGTTCCTGCGCCGTGTCAGTATGCGCACAAACTGGCCTTCCTGGTTGGTCAGAGCATCCACAGAGAACCCAACATCAACCTGGATGACTTGCTTTACTATCTGTAGGAGGACACACATCTATTTCCTGATTTGATGACATTATCATAAGTCAAGCTTGAATTATGATTATTGAAAAAAGTATGTGGGGCATTTTTTTTCTCAAGTGGTAAAATGCAGATGACATTTTCTTTTAAATTGAAAATCTGTTCTTTTATTTAGCCCACCTGTTAAGGGTGTACCCCACCTACTGGCAGAAAGTTTTTGATTTTGATATACCGTACTGTATTCATTCCACAGGGTAAGTTATTGCCTCTGCATTTAATCCATCCAAAGTGAGCACACACACACTCGGAGCAGTGAGCTGCCGCACACGTTGGGGCACCTGGAGAGCTGGGGGTGAGGTGCTTTGTTCAAGGGCACTTCAGCCATGAATAAGTGCAGAGGTGATAATTTCTCCACCTCTGGCCTCAACGGAGAAGTGCTATGGCTTGATGAGTGTTTTATTTAATGTTTTTTGGTGTCCAAGGGGTTGTTAGTTTATGTTAAATATAAATGGCAGGGTTTTTGAGACCAAGTCTTGGTGTGGAATTTTGAAGACAAGGTTCTCAAATTAAGCACCTAAATATACGAAATAAAATAAATACTTCTGTTATGTGTCTGAATGCCCCATTCCATGCACTTTTGTGCCCATTTGGTGATCTTCCTTATTTTTCATTGAGGTTGAACTATATGAATTACTTAATAATATTACATTATAAGCAACACTAGTCTGCAGCCAAAATGCTTCTGAAATAAGTCTAGTCAAACTGTACTATGTTTGGACCAGTGGGAATGAAAAGGATGTTTACAATTGTTGATTGGTTCTAGTTTTCAAGATGATGGTACTGGGTCATGTACCACTTTTACTTAGGAATCGTAAAGGACAGCTGTGTGATGGAGGGACTGGATCCTGAATTTAAAGCAGAAGTCATGGAATGATTTTTCTCTGAATGGTGCATTAAATCTCGATCAAATTGTGTTCACTGATTGGGGAAAAAAAAAAAAAGCATTTTATTCTTCAGGTCTCAAGGGAAACATTAGTTGAGGCCAAGACATACCTTGTGTGAACAGTGCAGGTAACTATGTAGTGACTTGCAGCACAAAAGTGCAGTATAACTGCTGTGGCTACACCAGCCGACTTTTCTTTTAGGTGCAAATTTCGGCTTCGGGATGACATGTGTCGAAGCACATCTTCACCAGTGAGGAGGAAAAGGAAATCAATGCTTTTTATTGTGCCAATGATATCAACCATTGTTACTTCTGCATGGTGGGTGGATAGATACTACACTAATCCCAGAGGGGAAACTCAAGTATTACATCCAAGTGATGCTGCCACCTGGGAAATATTAGACAGAAGACGATTGGCTGTGTAGTTCCATTTAATAAATACAAGAGACATGCCAAGAGGTACCAAGTAAACACTGAGCCGATAAATGTTCTCAGAATTTACAGTATATATGCCTGTTCATTCATTTTCTAAGCCGTTTAATCCTAAGGCTCATGGTAATGCTGGTGCTTCTCTGCCAACTCCAGGTGAAGGTAGGGTACACCCTTGACAGCTCAACAGACCGCTGTAGGACCCGCACCAAGGAGCGAGTAAGAACAGTCAATTACTACGTGTTTTTAGACTGGGAGGAAACAATGCAAGCTCAGGGAGAACATACAAACTCCACACCGAAACGCCCGGGAATTGAGCCCAGGTCTTGTGAGGTGGACGTGCGAACCACTGCGCCGCCGTGCAATCCCTCCACCTATTAATAATGATTTTTTTTTTCACTTTTAAAATTATATATATATATATATATATATATATAAACATTTCAAGCACTTTTAAACTTACAAAAAGAGAACAGGTGACATAAATAATCAGAGGGACAATTTTGATATTAAAATTATATTAAAAAAAAAATTGATCTTGAACATTTTAGTGTTGCTATCGACACGATATAATTATGCATACGTCAGATGTCATTCATTCATTTATTTATTTTCTAAACCACTTTATCTTAATTAAGGTCACGGGGAGGCTGGTGCCCAGCTCAACAGACTCTGGGCGAGGGCCCAGATTTTGAAAAGCTAAAATTGTTTAGAAACAGTAGCCAATATGTTTATGTGCAAGTCTTAGTTGTTTGCAGTATTATAGCATTATTTAAAAAAACTAGTTGTTTAATCTGGCAACAAGAAGTTTGTACATGTAGTAATGCGATAAAAGTGAGGAGAGAAACGTATTCTCTCAAATAACATTTACGGTAAAAATATTAATTTATATGGGTTGGAAAAAAAACTAAAAAAAAAAAAAGTCATCCCAGCATTTGATTATTTATCTGTTTCTCTCTCTCTCTCTTTCTTTCTTTGAGTATGTCCAGTAGGCGGCGCTCTTAACCTATTTTGCTTTGCTGACCCATCCCGTCTCCGATGCAGAGGGACTCCAAATGAAATGATAGAAATGCTCTCTTCCCAAACATCTTCAACATGTCCAATAATCAAAGTTTGTCCGATAAAGTAGTCAGGAAGAATTGAAATTCAAAAGTTAAGTTTATGACAATACCATGTGAAAAAAATAACACCATAAATTATTAAGTCTGGTCAAAAGAGACTGATTGTTTTTTATTGTGGTGATATTTTTGTCCTTTGTGCCTTTTTTTATGTATCTGTTACTGGAGATGTGGACGTATGCACATAAAAATATATTCAAAGTAAATAAGTGCAATTTATTTTTTAATCATATGCTATGTGGACTTTTCGAAGTGTATTTTTGAGAAAACTATAGATGTCATAAGTTAGAATTAAGCAGTGAGGAATCAGGCAGAAAGGAATTACAATGAGATTTAATTTTTGGCATCAATTTCTGAGGGATTCCTACTCCCTCCCTCCCTCCCAACAAACAACAATCTGAGAGTTAAGGAGTAAACTGTAACAAAGTGGACTCCCCACATAGCAACAAGATCCCAACCATCCATACTAACACACACCTTTGAAAGGACCAATTAGCCTACTGTGCATGTTTTTGGTAAATGAGTATCAGGGGGCAGGCTCAGGGAAAACATGGAAACGCTACACAGAAACACCCAAGCTGGGACTCGAACCCAGAACCTTCTTGGTGTAAAGCAGACATGCTGATCACTACACCACTGTCCCACCTTTTTGGGAGTGTGTTGCCCTTCTCTGGTCTATTGAGCTTGCCTCCCTGTGACCCTAAAAGGATTAAGTATTAGAGAAGCCAAAAGAGTAGTAATAGTAGTAGGTTTGCAAGGTGCTGTTAAGGTGGTGGTGGTTCACTGGATAATGCTTTGGTGAACCAGTCTAAAGGTTGAAGTCTTAGTCCCATCAATCAACCTCTGCTAGGCCCTTCACCCCATCTTATCAGCTGTCATTAATGTAAGTTTCTCTGGATAGTGCTCTTTTTATTTATGTATATCTTATTTTTTATTACTTATATTATTAGTTATAAATATTAATTAATATTAATGTGAATTCTATGTTTGCCTTCAACCAACCGTTGAATAAATCATGATTATACGTCCAGTTAAATTTGAGATGTACCGGGAGTCTATTATCTCTGGAAAGCAGTTGCGACAGCATCCCCCCGCCCCCCCGGAGTGCACGTTTATTCCTCCTGGATGTGCGGCGCGCGCTCATGCTCACGGCAGGAAGCGTCACAGAGACCGTTACCGTCATCACTGTTACGTTACAGCCGAAACTTTGGACTCCGTGCCACCTTGTAACGTTCAGTTGATTGTTATTTTTGTTGTTGGTTTTATTGAAGTGTCCGCCTGTTGAGGTGTTACTCGGAGTTGGGATGGACTTTGGTGTTTTTATTAGCAGGAAGATAACTTGTTTATTTGGATATTATTAAAGATGAGGGACCGTCTGGCTGAATTGAAATCGGTAAGTAAACCAAGTTTAATTACAAAACCAGGAGGATTTTTTTAGGTTTAAGATCATCTCAAACTGTTAATTTCAGACGCTGGCGTCAGGGCAGCGGGATTCCCGCTCAAAAGACGGCCATGATGACTGGGTAGTGCACTTAATAGTGCACAGACAGCGCTGTCTGTATACAGAGTGTGTTAAGGTTCTGTAGGAATTATCGAGTTGTTTGGGATTTGGCATTGGGTGTGTTGGAGTCGCGCAGCTTTTACGCAGATCAGGGCAGCGCGGGTTTTACGCAGGACAAAGCGACCTACATTGTAATACATTATATTCGATCATTCAGGATATCGGATTTAAAGGACATAAAGTTTGTGGTCTAGTGACTTTATTTGTACTTTTTAAAATATCTTGTTTTCAGTTTATAGAATGTTATGTGTTGGATAAAATGTATTTTCCCATCTTAGTGTCTGATTAACTTACTTTAAAACTGTTTGATTTCTGAGTAATTCTTAATTCTGTCTGATTTACTTTTTGAATGACTGACCGACTTTTTGATGTTCCGACCGACTTTCTGATCTTTCGATCGAATTTTTCTAATCTTTTGACCGACTTCCTGAAGTTCTGACCAACGTCCTGTTCTGCTGACCGACTCCAATGTTTTAATTGACTTTCTGATCTCCTGACCAAATTTTTTTTATCTTCTTACTGACTTTCTGATGTTCTTACTGGTTCCTGATAGTCTGACAGAATTTCTGAAGTTCTTACTGACTTAATGATGTTTTAACTGACTTTCTGATCTTTTGACCAACTAATCTTCTGATCAAATCTTGCTGATGTTCCGACGGACTTGCTGATGATTTCACTGACTTTCTGATCTGCTGACCCATCTGTTGATCTTCTGCCTGACTTTGTGGTGTTTTTGACCTAATGTCTGACATTTTAACTGGTTAACTTAGTGTATGACTTTGAGGTTCTGATGGACCGAAATTTTTGTGACCCACTGCCTTTCCTACTTTCCGATGTTCTGAACACCTTAAAAAATACAGAAATTATCTTCTTTGCTCCAGTGATTTGCTTGATGTTACATAATCCTGTTAGGGAGCAGGATAGTGAGTTTTGAGTGTTTAATTTAAACAAAACCACAGTGTTTGAAGATATCTAATATATTTTCTGGATTTTAGGTGAGGCCAAACGATGAGGAGGATGGCACGGTGGCGGTTTCTGTGGATGGAGGCAGCTTTATGGAGGGCTTTTTCAGAAAGGTACATCTCTATCACACATCTTGGTTTACATTTGTCCTGAAATTAACTTGCAAATCTGTCAGATCTCATTTGTCAAATTGGAGGAAATGGACACCAGATGACAATCTTTGTAATGGCATCATGACTGATGTGCATAAAATTGAATGGATAGTGTTAGAGAATGGGATGTGGTGAGATGGGGTGATAAAGGAACTTGCGCTGCCTATATGTGGGGTTTCAGGTGGAGGAGGTCAGGAGCATCATTGAAAATATTTCCTCACATGTGGAAGAGGTGAAGAAGAAGCACAGCACCATCCTCTCAGCTCCCAACCCTGATGAAAGTGCGTATACACTCAATATCTCACACACACATACACACACACACGTGTATATATAATATATACACACACCTCACCGATTCTCTTGTTCGTTGATGTGTGAATGGCCAAGCTGATTCGATCGGTTCCCAATTTAGTAAAGTATATGTAAATAAGTACAAAAACACGTGCTCTTGCGTCATGGCCATGGGCTTCATTCCGTCTCAGTCCAAACCACCTTCTCCTCGCAACCAGAGCCCCGTCCCCTCACCTGACTCCCACTTTTGCTGTTTGCATTTCCATTTTTCTATCTTCAGGCCACACCTACACACGTCTGGTGCCGTTAGGGGACTCCGTGGTGGATCTTTTCTGAACGCCACAGGACTTATGTTTCAGATGATATGCTGCGAGTGACAATATCTACAGAACAACATGCATCCTGCCTCACAAAACAGAAACCCGGCTCACCTCTACACATTCTTGTCATGTATTTTGACACTCAGCATAGTTTAACGGATTTTTATCACTAAAGATACAATAGAAACTGCTGTTTTTACACATAGGATTGGATTACACATACAGTTGTGTTCAAATATGGTAATGATTCTACAGACATATCGACACATAAATACTTCTAAATTATAGGTAAAAGAATAACACTCTCTTATTAATTTGGATGAATTGAATGAATGGTAAAAAAGGATCAGAACAGATTACAGCTGCTTCAGGTCACGATAGGAGCTGATATCCTAGGAGTAGATTAGCCAATCAGAGCACAGAACTGCTAATATCTAGGGGGAAGTGTGTGTGTGTGTGTGTGTGTGTGTGTGTGTGTGTGTGTATGTATGTATATATA
>JAQNCB010000012.1:5273604-5304560 GCA_030068295.1 Euristhmus nudiceps
CACACACAGACACACACAGACAAGCACACACACACACACACACTCACACACACACACACACACACACACTCACACACACACAGACAAGCACACACACACACATACTCAAACACACATACACATACATACTCACAAACACAGACACACACATACTCACACACACAGATACACATACATACTCTCACACACAGACACACACAAACACTCACTCACACTCACACACAGACACACACACACATATACACAGACACACACACATACATACTCACACACAAGCACACATACTCACACACTCACACACAGACACACACAGACAAGCACACACACACATACTCACACACACATACATACTCACAAACACAGACACACACTCACACACACATACTCACACACACACATACACATACATACTCACACACAGAGACACAAACTCTCACTCACACACACACACACACAGACACACACACTCACTCACACACTCACACACAGACACACACACACATACACATACACACACACACACACAGACACATTAATACTCACACACACACAGACAAGCACATACACACACATACTCACACACACATACAAATACATACTCACTCACACACACACATACACTGAAATACACTCACAGACACAAGCATACATACGCACACATACACACACACAAGCACACACATACACACACACACACATATGCATACTTACTCAGACACACACACAGTCACATACATACACACACACACACACACACACACACACACACAAGCACATATATGCATACTCACACACACACAAGCCCACATACGCACACAAACACACACACACACAAGCACACATACACACACATACACACACACAAACACACATACGCACACTCACACACACACGCACACATACACACACACGCACATATGCATACATACTCATACACACATACACACACACACACATCAGCATTCACACACACACACACACACACAAGCACACATACGCACACATACATAATCACACACACATATGGATACATACTCATACACACACACATCCGCATACATACTCATACACATGCACACACACACACACACACACACACACACACACCCACACACACACACACACACACACACACACACACACACGCACAGACACACAGTGCTGATGTTACATAATTCTCAGCCTCTTCCATTGATCTCTGATCTCTGATGGTTAGGGATTAGTCTGCGTCTGAACCTGTGATGTCAGTTGTCTTTTTCCTTCGAGTGTTGCACATGAAAGCTTGTCTATTACGCAGGTTACAGAAATCAATCCGATCAACATTACAGTAAAATGATAAATCTGACCAGTCAGGTGGAATCTAAACACCGGAACGGAGCAATGTGATTGGTCCGCGATCAGAAAATTGAAAAAAGTTATCCTGGGTGTATAATGTTTGATGTAAAGCGAGTTTCCAACTGTCACTTTGAGTAAAATGGCGTCATTGTCATCAACATGCTTTAAAATGGAAAAATAAACCATAAAAGTCTTGTTTTAGTTTTTTTTCTGTGTAGTATATCCTGAAACACATGTACGGATTTACATGGTTTACTTTCGTTTCAGAAAGCAACGAGTAGTCTAAACTTAGCATTTAGCTCGGCTTGAAGCACACAGCTCACCTGACATCTCCATCCTGGTTAAAATATGTTCAAACCCCCCCTCCCCCATATTTTTATCCCGAATTTATTCGCATCCAATGCCCACCCATCAGGTGTTGCCTTCCCTGTCACACAACTACCACCATCCAGGGAGGGGCGAAAGCATGCACACGCCCTCTCTGTGACAATGCTATCCACCCACCTGTTTTCAAACTGCGCATTTGGGAACGATCTAACACACTCTGAGGGAAAGCGCTATCCGCCCCCTTCTCCGAATGAGCTCACAGACGCCCATGATTGGCTGGCGATTGCTGTGAGTGACAGGGAAGTGAACGTATGCTTATACATATGAGAGCTCGGCCAATCAGCTCCCATGGACTCCTGGCACGGACGGGTGTGGCATTAAACCGGATTCAATCCTGCGATCTCTGGGTTAATAGTCACACACTTCATCGGTGCGCCACTCAGGAGCCCTAAAATATGTGCATTTTTAAACGGGAGTTAAAATGATGCTGTTGGCTCCGAGCTCACCTGCGTCCATTAGTACTCAACCATTTGCTGAACCGCTTAATCTTATTAGGGTTGTGGGGAGACTGGAGCTTATCTCATCCAACACTGGGTGAAGGAGAGGTACACCCTGAACAGCTCTCCAGGCCATTGTATTACCAACACACACACACACACACACACACACACACACACACACACACACACACGCGCACACACAAACCATTCACACTCACACCTTCACTCTCACTCACAGCTAGGGGCAATTTGAAACATTCAATGCATATCTTTGGTCTGTGGGAGGAGACCACAGTAGGAGTACCCGAAGAAAACCCACACGAGGATACGAAGAACATATAAACTCCACACAGAAATGCCCTCGCTGAGCCCGGGGATCAAACCCAGGACCTTTTTTGCTGTGAAGCAGACATGATAATGTGTCCTTCATGATTAAAAAAAAGTAAGGATTTGACGATAACCAGAGGGGCTGTCATATCTACGGCACAAGTGGCACAAATGGATAATGATAACAAGTGCATTGATGAACCTGAAAAATCTGCCTAAAACTGCAGGTTTTATTATAGCTTGGCATAGATATAATGAAATATCTCCCCTAGTGGTCATTTGATGAACCACCCTCCCCATGTTAAAAATAGGGATCTCTGAATTCTTTTTCAACATGATCCCATGCATGGATCACCTCCAAAATGTAATGGTTTGGTACTTGTTCCACATCTTACACTCAAGGAAAATTTCATCGAGATCCATGGATAACTTTTTGAGTTATGTTGCACGCAAACAAACAAACAAACAGAAGTGAGAATATAACCTCCCGACAGGGGAACCCGATCTGTTAGTACTCGATCTTTCGCCGTCGTAGTCCATCTTCCTTGAAGTTCTGTGTTGTGTTATACTTTTCTCTCTCTGTGTGTGTGTGTGTGTGTGTGTGTGTGTGTGTGTGTTTGAGTTTGAGACAGATTTGCTGTAATTGTTCAGTCAAATGTTTATTCATTTGTTTTTGTTGTAATATCTTGTTGAATTACCATTCGGTCGGTGAGCTTGTTTGTTTTTTGAAGTGATTTCCTCCCACACACAGGTGGACAGTGTGTGTGTGTGTGTGTGTGTGTGTGTGTGTGTGTGTGTGTGTGTGTGTGTGTGTGTGTGTGTGTTGTACAGACAGGACAGTGTCAGTGACCAATCTTTTAGCCCTAAGCCTTTGTTGTTGCCGTTAAATAGACAGTCCGGCTGGGTCGTCTCCATGACGTCGGTTGCTAGGATGCCACCCAATCCGAGCTGGAGTGTGTCCCAGGCATATTAAATTACCGATATTAAATTTCCATAGCCATAACGTTCATAACTGCCGAACACCTACCTAATAATCGTGGTGTACGATATCATTGCGGCATTCCATTATGAACCGACAGATTATCACTGATTTATGAGTCTGCCTTCCAGCAGTAGGAGGCTGCTGATGCTGGCTTTAAATCTAAATATACTTTTTTTATGTAAATATATTCGCATCCCGTACCATGCAAAAACAGGCGGCACGGTGGTGTAGCGGCCTCACAGTAAGAAGGCCCTGGGTGCCAGTCCCAGGCTTCGTGTGGGTGTAGTCTGTGTGTTCTCGCATGCTTGTAAGGGTTTCCTCTGGGTACTCTGGTTTCCTCTGACAGTCATGCACATCATTAGCGAAATTGACAGTTACAAGTTGCCCCGAGGTGAGAGTTTGATTGTGATTTGCTGTGTGTGTGTGTGTGTGTGTGTGTGTGTGTGTGTGTGTTTTGGCCCTGCAATCGAGTGGGTCCCCTGCTTTTACCCAGAACTGGCTGAGATAGGCTCCAGCCTCTTCATGACCCTAATAAGAAGAATGAACTTTGATGGCATCCCTGGATAAAACTGGTTTGACTCTAAAGTCTGCTATTCTTCCGTGTCGCTCCGTCCCAGACTTTTGAGCGCAGCCAGTTGTGATGTATGGATGTCGCGTGACCCGTCGGGCATCGCCTGTCTCTCGTCGAGGCTCTCGGGGTGTTAATTGAGCAACAACAGTTCGTTCGAGACAAATAGCTACTGGGAGACTCGGGTGGGCCATACGAGAGATAAATATTCATCACAGCATTAACTGCACGTCCCAACGACCCACTGCACCACGGCGGCCATTTAACACCAGTACCGGCATCTACAAGCAGGCGGAAAGAAAATAAACACGACCCAGAGCTAAAACACACCACCAGCCGACAATCAGCGCCGTGATACGTCATGCATCCAGGGTGGAAGTTTAAAAGAACAGTAGGTGATTTCGGAAGTGCTTCACTTCTTACATATCACTCACTCACTCACTCCCTCATTTGCCAAACCGCTCACTCCTACTACTTGGGGCGAAGGCAGGGTACACCATGAACAGCTCACCAGACCATCGCAAAGGCCGAGACACACAACCATTCACACGCACACACATACTCACAGCTTGGGGCACTTTGGTACAGCCAGTTTGCCTAATGTACATGTCTTTGGAGTGTAGGAGGAAACCAGAGTACACTGAGGAAACCCAAGCAGCACAGGGGGAACATCCAAACCCCACACAGAAACACCAGAGCACGGGAATCGACATGCTAACCACTAGGAAACCATACAACCCGATTCATTCATTGATTGAACCACTTAATCGTAATTTGGGTCGCGGAGAGGTTGGCGACCATCTTAACCGACTCTGGGTGAGGGCAGAGTACACCCTGGACAGCTCGCCAGGCCATCGCAGGGCAGAAACTGGCCTCCTCCTTACAAAAGTCAGCAGTGGTTGCTTTACCTCCCTCTCACCACAGACAGTGAGAGACATGGCCAGCCTTTGATAACCCAGTTAGTGGCACTGGGGGGGACAGCAGTGACAACACCCCGACCACTTAATTTCTTACTTATTTCTAAATATTCCCATCGGTATGTCTGAAGCATCATACCTTCCTTCTTTTCCGACACGTTTTGCTTCTCGTCCCGGTGTGATTCGGCAGAACATCGGCGTGTGTTTGAGTTGGTGCTGTTGAGGTTTGAGGACTGCGCAGTCCTTCACACGTTTCAGCCAACAGGATGACATCGTCCTCGGATACGTGTTCGTGCTGTTTATGTTCCATTCTCCGCAAATGTGTGCGTCTGTGTGTGTGTGTGTGTGTGCGGGACTGTAGCTGCCATTACAAGGACAGAACGCCATCTGTAGCCTCCCCCACACACACTCCTACACTCACTCTCTCACACACACACACACACACACACACACACAGACACACACACACACACACACACACTCAGGTTTTACCTGGCTCTCCAGGGACTGTGGCGTAAACCATTAGTTGATTCACCATGTTGTGGAACGCTGTTATGGTTAGAGGGTTGGAAAATTGATGCATATGTGTGTGTGTGTGTGTGTGTGTGTGTGTGTGTGTGTGTCATAATAGGACATTAGTAATTAAAGAGTGATATTAGCATTGGAGATTCATCAGTCTTGTGAGGGCTTAGAGAGCTGATGCTGACACAAAGACATAGAAACATGACACGGATCATTTCAGCTGTACGCGGTGAGAAGGAAAGAGAGGGAAAGAATGTGGAGGACTAAAATCTGTTTTTCCAGAATATATATAAACGGGGAAAAAATAAATGCAAATGTCCCACCAGAACTTTAGGAAAGACCCCCCACCATTAGATAAATAATTAAACATGCAACTAAATAAATAAATAAATACAAGGGCAGTGGTGACCTGGTGGTATCACCAGGTTGTCCCTGCTGCCCCCCCAGTGCCACTAACTGGGTTATCAAAGCCCGGCGGTGTCTCTCACTGTCTGTGGTGAGAGGGATGTAAAAGAACCATCACTGACTTTCGTCAAGAGTAGCTGCATAGCCGTCAGCATGTTTCTGCCCTGTGATGGCCTGGCGAGCTGTCCAGGGTGTACTCTTCCCCCACTCAGAGTCGGCTAAGATGAGCGCCAGCCTCCCCGTGACCCAAATTAGGATTAAACGGTTCAGAAAATGAATGAATGAATGAATGAATAAATGCATAAATTAATACATAATAAAAATCAGGGTGGTAGGATGGTATAGTGATTGGCATGTTCACCTCATAGTAGGAAGGTCCTGGGTTCGGGTGCCAGTTTTCATGCTTTCTATATGCTCATGTGGGTTTCCTCTGGGTACTCCGGTTTCCTCCGACAGTCCAAAGACATGCACATTAGGTCAACAGGTTGTTTCAAACTGACTCTCGGTGTGAGTGTGAATACTCGTGAATGTATTGGCCTACGATGGCCAGGTGACCTGTTCCGGGTGTACCAAGCTTCGTCCAGGGTTGGCTAAGATAGGCTCCAGGCTTTCTGCAACCATAGTATGATTCAGCGGTTCAGCAAACAAACAAATGAAGGAATATTAAAGGTTATGCTAGAAATGAAAGGTAAAAACAAAAGAAAGATCTGCAACCAGGCAGGAAACTGGGATCTTTAAGTTTAGGAAAGAAAAAAAAAAGATAATTAAATTTTTTTTCCCTTTGCTATTTTTCCTTCCTATTTTTTTTTAGTCATATCCAATTTCCCACCCATCATGTGTTGCCATCCTATCACATACAACCACCTCTAACCAGGGAGGGACGTAAGCATGCAGATTCACCCTCTGTGACATGCAATGCTGCCACACATCTCTTTACAAACTGCCGCGAAGCGAATTTGAAGGCGGCTTAACACGCTCAGAGTTAAAGCGCTCTCCGCCCCCTTTTTGTATGAATGAGCTTGGCTGGTGTGTGCTGTGAGTGACAGGGGGGGCGTATACCGTCCTGTAAAAGCTCAGCCAGTTAGAAGGCATAGATTGTCGGTCACATATTGCTGCAGCATCAACCTGAATTTCGAACCGGTGATCTGTCCAGGTTGATAGTCACACACTTTGTCAATGCACCATTTGGGAGCCCTGTAGATAACAGATTAAAAAAAAAAACCACAACGTCAATATTTGCAGGAGTTATTTTTAGATCCTTGTCTCTTCACATCGTTAAACCCAAGACGCCGGGAATCTTCAGTTTGCCTTGTTTTTATTCTGATAAAAGAAAAGCAAGTAAAAGCTGTTTGAAGCCTTGTTATTTCCCTGTGTGTGTGTGTGTGTGTGTGTGTGTGTGTGTGTGTTCACTCAGGAGACGGAGATCAGCAAGAAGAGAAACGAGTGCAGCGTTCACAAGGAGGAGGTGAAGAAAAAGAGCCAGTCATGTCAAACCTTGGTAAGAGGCCGTGAAATGAAATCTCTGAACTTCACCGTCACACTTACAGACAGAAGCGTCGTATTCGGGGCTCTTCAGGGAGCTGTTCCCTGCAGAGGTGTCGATAAAGTTCTCCAACGTTGAAGCGATGTGTCAGCTGCCTGTGCACGGGGGAAATAAATGGCCACTTTATTCTCTGATCACGGAGTCCATGTGGACTGTCAGCGAAAGGATTATAATCAATTAATGACGAGTTAAAATGGAAATCTTTCTACAATATTGAAATATTTAATAACGTTCACGTCACTTAACAGCACCGAGTCTAAGTGGCACGTTGAATCGAGGCCGTGTGAAACCTCTGTTGCGAAACAAGTTGGAAGTTGTAAATATTTGATCATATTGGGAAAACATGAAAGTAAAAGGAAAGCTTTAGGTCGGAGTTGTTATAGCCTGTTTTTAGCAGATATGGTATGGATGGATGGATGGATGGAAGGATGGATGGAAGGATGGATGATTGAGTGGCTAGATGGATGAATAGATTACCTGTATGACTGGTTGTATAAATAGGAGGTTGGTGGGTGGGTTGTTTAGATTAGTGGATGGGTGAAAGGATGGATAGAATGAATGGATAGGTGAATTAATAAATAGGTTCTGGGATATGTGGATGAATGGGTGGATGGGTGAATGGATTAATTACAGTCAGTATCCGAGTTACGACGTACGCGAGTTACGACCACCCGTACTTACGGCCACGTCTAGCAGATGCTTATTGTGAGTTTACTGTATATATCTGGCAGCTCAGAGCGTAAGATAGTTGTGGCCGCCCAGCATCCCTGCATCTCACACTCACACCATTCTACCACTTCACTCAGTGACTAGATACCGTCGCAGTAACATGTCTTTTACAGTACAATTTTAAATGGATGGATGAGTAAATGGATGGGTCGTAAATGGATAGATGAGTAAATGGATGGGTGAGTAAGTGGATGGATGGATAGATGAGTAAATGGATGGGTGGTTAAATGGATGTATGAGTAAATGGATGGGTGAGTAAGTGGATGGATGGATGAGTAAATGGCTGGATGAGTAAATGGATCGATAAGTAAATGGATAGATGAATACATGGCTGGATGAATAAATGGATGGATGGATAGATGGGTAAATTGATGGGTGATTAAATGGATGGATGAATAGATGAGTAAATGGATGGATGGAAAGATGAGTAAAAGGATGGGTGAGTAATGGATAGATGAGTAAATGGATAGATGAATAAATGGATGGGTGAGTAAGTGGATGGATGGACGGATGGATGAGTAAATGGATGGATGAGCAAATGGATAGATAAGTAAATGGATAGATGAGTACATGGCTGGATGAGTAAATGGATTGATATATAGATGAGTAAATGGATGGGTGATTAAATGGATGGATGAGTAAATGGATGGATGAATAAATCGAGAGATGAGTAAATGGATGGATGAGTAAGTGGATGGATGGATGGATGGATGAGTAAATGGATGGATGAGTAAATGGATGGGTGAGTAAGTGGATGGATGGATGAGTAAATGGATAGATAAGTACTGGTAAATGGATTGATGAGTACATGGCTGGATGAGTAAATGGATGGATGGATAGAAGAGTAAATGGATGGATGGATAGATGAGTAAATAGATGGATGGATAGACGAGTAAATGGATGGATTAGTAAGTGGATAGATGAGTAAATGGATGGATGATCTTTCTGCACTACTCTCCCACTTGCTCTCTCACTCTGTCTCACTCTCATTTGATCTGTCTTGGTCTCTCTCTCGATGTTTTCTCTCTCTCGCTCTCTCTCTCTCTCTCTCTCTCTCTCTCTCTCTCTCTCTCTCTGTTTATTGTCCCCATCCTCCCACACACCAGAAATGTTGCTCTGCCTCATGGGTGTGCTGTCATGGCAAAGCAAAGGAGCAGCAGTGTGAGAGAAGCAGAGGGGAGATGGAGGCAGTTGAGATGTTGGGGTGGAGGTATGGAGGAGGAGGAGAGGGAGAGAGAGAGAGAGAGAGAGAGAGAGAGAGAGAGAGAGGATGAGAGAGAGACAGAGACGATTCCGAGAGAACTCTGGATGTGTTTTTTCTTTTATTTACTAAGGAAAAGCCTTTGGGGTGGACGGGCGCTGTGCTGTGGCCTTCCCTTCACTCCGCATCCATATTGTATGATGTTTTGACTTTTATGTCATATTGTTGTACATGTTCCGTATCCAATAAATAAATAATGCACTTAAACAATACACACTGGCGAATGGAAATCTTTGGATGTCATAAAGAATTACAGTGTAATTTACTAAATCAGGTTTTATCTCTTCGAACACGTAGACTATATTTTTTTGCGAGCACACCCTTGTGGATGTATAGTGTACAGAATCAATCCCACGGGTGCATGCTGTTCAAGGAAAATAATCAAACATGGGGTGTAGCTCTCAGATCACTTTAAAAATGTAGAGTTTTGGAAGGAGACTCCAGTTAGCAGTTTGTTGCAGTCAGAGGTGACGATATAAAGTTATATTTTAGGATACAGGAGCATTCTACTGTCTGAAATGTAGCTAGAAATTGATAAACGTGTTTTTAGTACGGTATATAAAACTTCATGGAGTATTGCTGTGATATAAAACAAATAAAAAGACTTGAGACATTTTGTCGTTAGAAAATATGGAACTTCATCCTTAGAAAATGCAAAAAAAAAAGAAAAGATTGAGTTTCGAACGGTAGATTAGTTAATTGATAAAAAGTTTCTGGGTTGATTAGGCTAATTTGAGGTTTGAAACTTTAAAGCTGTAAGGGATCACAGGGATGATAATCAATCATAGATTAATGGATGGATGAATAATGAATAAATGGAAAAATAGGAGGGTTGGGAATAAATGGATGGCTGGGATGGATGGACGGATAAATAGATACCTGAGGGAGGGGATGGAGACACAAATGAGTGGAAGGAAGAGTGGGATATGGGTAGAAGGATATCTCAGTGGATGGACAGATTAATGAATGGATAAATAGATGAAATATGGATGGATTAAGGTATAAAATGATTAATAGGATGATGTAAGCGATGGAAGGAAGGATGATTAGATGGACAGAGGGATAGTGGGATGGATAGATAAATGATAAGATAAATGGATGGATGGAAGAAAGGATCAATGGATATATGGATGGATGCATAGATGGAAGAATGGATAAATGAATGCATAGATGGACAAATTGTTGGAGGGATAGATGGATGACAGGATGGATGGAACGAGAGTTGGAGGATGAAGGATGGATGGAGAGAAAGATAGATGAAAGGATAAATGGATGAGGGATAGGTGGATGGATGGATGGATGGAAGGAAGGATGGATGGAAGGATAGATAAAAGGATCGATGAAAGGATAGATAGCTAGAGGGGTAGGCAGATGGATGGATGGAAGGATAGATGGAGAGATAGGTGGATGGATGGATGTATGAATAGAGAGATGGATGGATTAATGGATAGATGGAGGGAAGGATAGATGAATGAAAGGATTGATGGATGAAGGAATAAATAAATGGATAGATGGATGGAAGGATGGATGGAGGAAAGGATAGATAAATGGATGGACAGATGGAAGGATAGATGGATGGATAGATGGATGGATGGATAGGTGAAGGAAAAGATAGATGGTAAAGGGATAGATGGATGGATTAATAGATGGATGAATGCATGGATGGCAGTATAGATTGATAAAGGGATAAATGGATGGATTGATGCACAGATGGATTGATGGAAAGGTAGATGAAAGGATAGATGGCTGAATTAATAGACAGATGGATGGATGGAAGGATAGATTGATCAAGGGATAAATTGATGGACAGATGGAAGGGTGGAAGGTTAGATGGAAGGATAAATGGCTGGATTAATGGACAGATGGATGGATGGAAAGGCAGTTGTATGGAAGGGAAGGATTGTTGTATTGATGGATGTATGCATGGATGGGTGGATGGAAGAATAGGTCAATGGAAGGATAGATAGAGGGATGGATGGAGGGATTGTTATATTCTGCTATATTATATTTATTATTGTAATAATGTTAATATTATGATCTAACAAACATTTCACATATTGTGTTAATATCACTCTTGGGTGTGTGTGTGTGTGTGTGTGTGTGTGTGTGTGTGTTACATAACAGTGTATATTGCATAACACGCGACTTTGCTGATTAATGAGCGAAGTTGAGTTCTATGACATGAACATTAAAGCCCTGACTGGTTGTGGTTCCTCCATTGGTTTCTCAGCTGCAGAATCAACCGAAGCTTCCTTTGGATGATTTATGTAATTAGGACGAGGCGGCCACAGCGTCAGCGCTGCAGGTTTGCGGTGTTAAAATCGGATTTCTGTCCTGCAGCCTGTGTGCATATGTTAATGCAATTATCGCGTTGAGCCGTGTAAAACTTGATGTTGTGCGTATGTGAGTGTGTGTGTGTGTGTGTGTCTGTGTGTGGGAGGGATGGAACTCTGTGGGAGTCAGCAGTATAAATGTGGCTCTCCTCTGGGATTCTCGACTGAAACCACAAGCGGCGGCGTTCTCGCAGTAATAACTGCAAAGCTGCTGAACTTAACCACACACAGATGTACACCCACAGACGCTGAGTTATTCACACACCTTTATATACCAGCAGGGGACTAATTGAAGAAGGAAAAACAATGTAAAGTGCGTTAGCACAGTTTTTGACCACCACAAGCCACTCGAACAGCTTCCATGGTGCCAAAACCATAAAAAACACCCCACCTGGACTTCCTTTAATCCGTTCCACGTCTGTATGTAAATGCTGGTGCATGCAAGAGTCTCTCGTAAGACTGGCAACAACATCATCAATCCCAAGAGGATCACAATCACAATTAAAGGGAAGCATCACAATCAAGGTAGAACCTCTTGAAAGGAAGATGAGGAAGCTTCTGTATAGCCAGACAATGTTGAAGAAGTTCTCAAGACCTGAAGAAGAATCTGGGGAACGGCTTCTCAAGTTTGAAGAGGATGAAGAAGAGCTTGGTTGTGTTGCAGTGGTTTTTTGTGTGTGTGTGTGTGTGTGTGTTGACCCTGCGATGGACTGCCAGGATGTTCGGGTTATGCTCTGCCTTTTCCCAAAGTCGGCTGGGATAGGCTCCACTCTCTGTGTGACCCTATTAGGATCAGATGGTTTAGCAAATAAATGAATGAAGAATAATTTGACTAAACTTGTGATAATGAAATGCCATTCAAAGCACCATTTAAAACAATTGACATTTTCTGGGATTTCAGGATTTTTTTAAAGTCAATGGGGCAATGGGAACAGGCTGCTCTTGAACCAACTTTCGTTTGGAACAGGTTGCTCCCACTTTCCTACATATTTATGTAATCACTCTCAAATCGGTGACAAGGCAAAAGCTGGAGGGACAACAGGCACAAAACCACTGTGGAACAACCGACCATCTGCCGGGAAAGCCTGCGAAAATCCTTACAAAGCCCGTGAAACTACCTGGTACCCCTGGTAGATGCTACTGCATCTATCCTTCATTTTTGACACTGATTGCGTACTGACGACAAGCGGCCGCTGGAACAAGATGATCCTGGACAATTGTTCCACGTTGGAAAGTTGCTCCCATTGTTGTCAAGTTGTGCCAACTTGTTCAGCTAGTAGGGGAACTTGTTTCAGGTGCGAGTTGTCCCAATGCAAATGCAACTTCGGTGTTCATTTAAACCCCAGGGCTGATAATGTACGAGTCCAGCTACAAGAGCAAATATTTTACTAGTTACACTGGCTGAGTAAAACACTTTGATTGGCTAAAACGAAACAGATGATGAAACCCGGGGGAATAAAGAGCAAGAAAGGGGAAAAGAAGTCTCGTCTCAGAGGTCAGACTGAGTAATTTCCAGGAATCTACGGACATCCATTAACCCTGCTCTCTGATTGGACGAGATCCACAGAGCCACGGTGTCTACATAAAGAAATACACTCTGGTGTGATGGATGAGTAACTTAATCAGAAACGTTGAGCCCAAACAAGCCAAGACTCGCTGCACACCGCACACACACACACACACACACACACACACACACACACACACAAACACTGTGATTAACATTCGCAAAGAACAGCGGTACGGAATTCTCGCTTCTGATTGGTCGGGACGGCGTTGATTCGTTTTCCGTGACAGCAGCTGGGAGAGAAGTGCAGCTGCAAATCACAGGCGATTGGATCGCAAGCTCATAAGAATTGGATGGAGCCACACGAGAGCCCGAGAATATTACTCTCCAGTAATCTCTTTATCTCATTGAGCCTTCTTTTCGTCTTTTGCTTCCTCCCGCCCACATCTTTCGCATCATCTATCATTCACTGCCGTCTCATTTCATTTCGAACGAGGGACAGACATTGCTCTGTCTCCGAGTGTTCCTCTTCCTTATCTCTTCTCCTCACATCTTATCACCCTGCTGCCATCTCCCTTGCTCACTCTCCCTCCCTCCCTCCCCCCCTTCACTCCCACAGAGTCCAACTCTCAGTCTATCGCGTGTTCGGAGTAATTCTTGATCGATGCGCTGCGAGTAGGATGCCAATGCAATCATGGTTTAGTGCAGAACAGATTGGAAGTGACTGCAGGGAATACAGGCCACTGTCCGTTTATGAGGCTTCGCCGTGTGTTTCGATGGAAGTGGTGCATTTGTCTGTGTGTGTTTGTGTCTTTGTATGTTTGCTTCCTTTTTTTCCTCGCTTGGTGTTTTTGCGTCTCCTCTCACTTCTCCTCCTCAGCCTAAACAGACAAGTCTACTCATTGCTATGATGAGGTAGCGTAACTCTTGCTATCTTAGTTACTAAGAGTTCAGCTAAAGTTAAGCTAGCTCGCTAACAAATTCATTTTAGATGACGCTGCATAATGTACAAGCCTAATATTTGCTCATTGACGAGAGAACTCGGCTGTCTGCTCGCATCAAACCAATGGGCTGTCGGAACGTAGAGCTATCCCGACAGCTCATTGTCCAGACAGCCCGACTCATATAAGATGAGCACCTTGCTTTAATCAGATGGTCACCCAACACAGTTCAGTTTGTTTAGGGCTGTCGGACCAGTGAGCTGCTACTGTTGAAGCAATAGGTAAATTCAGACCAATAGGCTGTCGGAGTATAGGGCGGTAACCGGTAGCTAGCATGACTGCAGACGCTACACTGCTATATTGGGCTCATTAAAGCCTGTTTTTTATGCTACGCAGCATTTCATGCAGAAGAAATAAACATGAAGGCATTATTCATTCATTCATTGATTCAGGGGAGGCTGCCGCCCATCTCAGCTGACTCTGGGCGAGGGCAAGGGACACCCGGAAAGCTTGCCAGGCCATTGCAGGGCCAACACTCACACAACCATTCACAGCTATGGGAGATTTGGAACGGCCAATCAGCCTACTGTGCATGTTTTTATTTTTTGGACTGTGGGAGGAAACCGGAGTACCCGGAGGAAACCCACCCAAGCACGGGGAGCACATGCACGCCACACCAAAACACCCAGGCTGGGAATTGAACCCAGGCCTTCTTGCTGTGAGGCAAATGTGCTAACGATTACACCACCGTGCCGGCCACTCGTCTTCTCGCTTTTCCTTTTTCCTTCCGTTTGCATTGTTTCCTGCCCTCATTCCTTTCATCTCTTTTCCTTTACTCTTACCTTCAATTTGCATTTTTTTCTTTTCTCATTAATTTCTTTTTGTTTCCCTTTCCTTTCCCCTCCTTTCCTTTTCTTCCCTTCCCATTTGTTTCTATTTCTTTTCTTCCCTTAACTTAATTTTCCTTTCCTTTCCATTCATTTTGTTTCCTTTTGTTTTCCTTTCTTTTCTTCTCTTTCCTTTTTTCCCATTTCATTTCTTTCCTTTTGTTTCACTCTTTTTACTTTTTTCTTTCCTTTCCGTTCCATTCCTTTTGTTTTCTTTCATTTACTTTTCCTTCCTGAAGCCTTTTCTTTCTTTTCCTTTGTTTTCTATCCTTTTCTTTCCATTGTTTCCCCCCCACTTTCCTTTTCTTTTCCTTTTTCCATTCCATGCCTCTGCATTCCTTTCCTCTCCCCTCCATTCATTTCCTTCCCTTACCTGTTTAGGTGTTGCTTTTAAATGATTTCAACTTTAAATCCGTGCTGGAATTTCCAGCCTGCAAATTCCGTTTCCTGGAACAAACCGCTGATTCTATATGCAGTTTATCGCCTGCTTACAACAGTAATACATAAATATACCGGTAAGCAATAAGTACAGTTGTTGCCATGGTTACATACACCCATTGGACAAAAAAAAATATTTTATGTGCCATTTCTTCTCTAATTCTAGTGTACCCCGCCGCTCGCTTTAATAACCGCGTCAGTCCCGTCAGGTGAGGATCCCAGCAGTATCCTCGGGGACTTCCTGTCAGTTTTAGTGCTCTCTTCCTCTCATTAGATTGTAAGGGGTTCGTGGTGGCTATTTCCGAGTCCCTCCTGCTCTTCCTAATAATCCCACAAGGATTTTTCAGGCCAGTGTTGCAGTGCTCCGTCAGGTTCATTTAACAAGTCAGACATCACACTCGTCTTCCTGGAACATGGGCGTGTCTCAGAGGTGTGCTGCGAGAAAACATTCTCAGTCTGACTGACACTGTACAGGAACACACACACACACACACACGCGCACACACACACACACACACACACACACACACGCACACACACACACACACACACACACACACACACACACACACACAGTATTTTATCATCACATGGCTGCTTGTGACTTAAGCTGAAGAGCGGCGGCTGTCAGGAGTTTAAGTGGTGTTACAGACGGGCCGTCTGGTTGTTGATAGCGTGTAATTAAGTTCCCCTCGGCATTAAGGAGCACCGCTTAATCTCTCCATCCATGCTGAGAGAGAGAGAGAGACAGAGATAGAGAGACAAAGAAAGAGAGGCAGACAGAGACAGAAAGAGAAAGAGTGCGACAGAATGACAGAGAGGAGGAAAGAGAGATGTAGGTGGGAGGGGAGAGAGATGGAGAGAAAGAGAGGCAGAGAGAGAGTGAGCGATAGAGAGAAAGGAGCAAGAGAGAGCAAGAGAGAAAGACAGTGAGAGAAAGGAGAGAGAGGGAAGCAAAAGAGAGAGAGAAGGGCGAGAGAGACAGAGAAAGACAGAGACAGATAGAGAGAGAGAGGAATCAAATAGAGAGAGGAGAAAGACAGAGAGAGTAGGAGAGAGTGAGAGAGAAATTAGAGAGAGAAAGAGCGAGAGTAAGACAGCGAGAGAAAGGAGACAGAAGGAAAGGAGCAAAAGAGGGAGAGAGAGAGAGAAAGACAGAGAAAGATAGATAGAGAGAAATGAAAGAGAGAGGAGAGAAAGACAGAGAGAGAAAACAAAGACAGAGAGAGAGAGAGAGAAAGACAGAGAGAGAGAGAGAAAGTTACAGGACAAGAGAGAAAGTGAGAAAAAGAGAAATTGAGGGCGAGATATACAGAGAGGGAGAGACAGCGAAAGAGAGAATGAGAAAGAGAGACAAACAGAGAGAGAGAGACAGAAAGAGAGAGAGGGAGAGAGAGAGAGGGTGTGAGAGAGAGTGAGTGATCCCGAGCCCAGTGTTTTGGACGGTACATTAATTACATGGCGCTGCTCAAGGCCCACACTGTGATTCCCAAATGTTAGTTTTGTTCCTTTCTTTTCCTTTTCTTCTGTCACTCCTTTCATTTTTTTCTTTTCTTCTTTTATTTTAGTTCCGCATCATTACCCCTTCATTTATTTTTTTTTCCGTTTTACCCCTTTCCTTACTTTTTACTATTTTTGTGTGTGTCACTCTCCCCTCCTTTTCTTTCCTCTTTTCCCAGTTTCTATTCTATTCCTGTTTCCCCTTTTTCTTTTTATTTAATTCTCTTTCATTTCATTTCCCTCATATTTTTTGTTTTGTTTTCTCTAATTTTATCCCCTATTTCTTACTTTTTCATTTTGTTTTGCCTGCGTTTATTTTCTTTTCCTTTCTTTTGCTTTGTCACCATCGCTTTCTCTTCTTTTTTAATTTCAGTTTTCCTCAAGTTTAGTTCTCACTTCTGTCCTTTTCGCTGTGCTGTGATTTATTTTATTCTTTTCTTACTTTTCTGTTTCACTTTCCTCACTTCTGTCTTTTTTCTTTCTTTTTCACTTCCCTTCCTTTTGTTTGAATAACTGAGAATCTGTGTGTGTGTGTGTGTGTGTGTGTGTGTGTGTGTGTGTGTGTGTGTTCTCTCAGGAGAGTGAGCTCCAGAATGGTTTGCATTTAAATGTGCGCTCACTCACCGACATCCAGAAGACCACAGAGTGTGAGCAGGTAAGCAGCTGGACTATTCAACCCCATACCTCTCTGGATCCTCTTGTCCAATGAGGTTGCTTTCTATGGCCCTGTGCAGCATGGGACTGGTCGCCCACTCACTCTCAGATGGGGAAGTTTATTACACGGGTAGATGATGTGTATCAGCTGAAAATAGAGGCAGGAAGTAATATGCCATCCTTCAACTCAAATTTTTAACTTTTACAATACTGTATACTGAAATTATTGCCTCCAAATTTAACCCATCAAAAGTGAGAGCACACACACACACACACCCACACACACACACACACACACACGCACACACACTCACATATGTGTAAACAGTGAGCACACACACTCGGAGCATATTGGTTGCGCCCGGAGAGCAGTTGGGGGTTCGGTGCCTTGCTTAAGGGCACTTCAGGAGGAAGGGAAGGTGCAGCTCACTCCCTCTCCGCCACACATTTTTCCTGCCAGTTCGGGAATCACACCAGCAACCTTTCGGTCCCAAACCTGTTTTCTAACCACTAGGCCTCGGCTGCCCCAGTATACCTAAGGCAGTAAATACACTACAGGTGCGATAGAAAAGCAATTGAAGTGCATGCCAATTCGCAGCTGTCGCTTTTCATTCTCAAATTTGTTGCGCAACATTTCCAGCATTGCATTTGGTCACATGTTTGCAATTTCAACGAATGCCATAAAACGAGGTTCTGACGCGGTGTAGTCTGAAACCCTTCTCAAACAGTTAACAATCACGAGTTGTGAGTGACAACATGTCACGGGTTGTTTCGCTCACAAATTATTCATTTTTTTGTCCTCAAGGAAATGCGACAAGTTGGGGACTTTCACATGGAAAGTTGGAGACTTGCTGGCATCCGCCATATTCTGTATATTTTGTCACCGTTCATATTTTATTCATATTTGTTCACGCTCATGATATGCAGATAAAAAGCAAATGGTTTGAGAACAAGAAGTGAACAGGACAGGAGATTTACGACAGGAGATTCAATTTTTTTTCTCTCTCTCTGTCACTTGTCTGTCGATGGGTGTAACATCGACAAGGTGAGCAAGTATTAACCTGGAGATTGCAAGTTTGAATCCAGGTAAATGCCACAGCCATCCGTGACCTGGAGTCCATGGGAGCTAATTGGTCGAGCTGTCACAGGAGGGAGGGACGGCATACGCTCACTTCCCTGTCACTCATAGCAATCGCCAGCCAATCATGGGCGTCTGCGAGCTCATTCATACGAGGGGGCGGATAGCGTTTTCCCTCCGAGTGTGTCAGACCGCCCCAAATACACATGGCGATGCAATTCAAAAAAAGGCGGGGTCGCTAGCATTGCATGTCTTAGAGGGGGCGTGTCCATGCTTTCACCCCTCCCTGGTTGGTGGTGGTTATGTAACAGGGAAGGCAACACCTGATGGGTGGGAACTGGATAAGACTAAATTAGGGAGAAGAATGGGGATTTTTTTTTTAATCCGCAAAGCAATTGTACAATACTTATAAGTTAATGGTCGTGCGACCTTCTCACGACTTTCACATGATATATGTATTTAAACCACAAAATATTTTTCATGTGTAGTCGCAAAGCAAGACGGGAATTTCAAAATTCACAAAATGATCAATTGTCGACAGTCGCTTTTCTATCGCACATCTTGTCTGTGTCATGGCGTGTCAGGATTCTGCCACCAGAGGTCGGTGTTGAGGCACTCAGTGCTGCTGGAAGTGATCCCTCTCCCGTTTTTTTTTTTCTCAGAAAAAAAAATCTTTATTACAATATAAAACCCCTTTTTAATATATAAAACCCCTTTTCCTTCCAAAGGGGGAATCTCACAGACAAACTGACAGAAAACTGAAAACAAACCGACCGAATAGTAAACGGGAAATGCAACGTGAAGCAACGAAATGAACCGACAAACATACATGAAAACACAAGGGCTAAATATAGCCCTTCTAAACTCAAAACAGCTGAAACCAATAACTCAGAGAAGGGAGGGGGAACACTTCCAGCAGCATTGAGTGCCTCAACAGTGCTCTCTGGCGGAGGAATCCTGACACGCCATGACAGTCAGATCACCCCAAATAACGACTTCAACAACAACAACAAAGCATACACTAAAGTGTGGAATTATTACTGCTGCATAGTGAGGTCATAAGGGCCACACTGTTGCTCTGAGAGGCTCTGAGGGAGGAAAGAAAGAGAAAAAGAGAACTAGCGAACGAGAAACTCAATTTCCTGACTGCTGGGTTAGGTTTGTGTGTGTGTGTGTGTGTGTGTGCATCTGTGTGTGTGTGTGTGTGTGTGTGTGTTTGCTTGTTACCACCCCCCCCCAGCTCTTGAACTGATATGAGGCATTATCAGACAGACGGATATGAGTCTGCTGCTCTCTACACAGATGGATAATGCACTTTTGTTCGAACCGAGTGCTCATCATCATGATAAGCACAAAAATAAAACCTTTTTCTTTTTCAAAGCATCGAGGTCCATGTGTGGAGCGGTGCAGTGGTATAGTGGTTGCACATCCACCTCACAGCAAGAAGGTTCTGGGTGCAAGTCCCGAGCTCGGCAAGCGTTTTTCTTGCATGTTTTCCTCATAGTACCCATGGGTTTCCTATGGGTACTAAGGTTTCCTCCAACAGGCTAATTGGCGGTTCCACAATGTCCCTAAGTATGTGTATATGTGTGTGTGTGTGTGTGTGTGTTTATATGTATTTGTGTGTAACAGTATGAATGGGAGCGCACGTCCGACTCACAGCAAGAAGGCCTGGGTTCGATTCCCAGCCTGGGTGTTTCTGTGTGAAGTTTGCATGTTCTCCCTGTGCTTGTGTGGGTTTCCTCCGGGTACTCCGGTTTCCTCCTACAGTCCAAAAACATGCACAGTAGGCTAATTGGCTGTTCCAAATCTCCCTTAGGTGTGAGTGTGTGTGTGAATGGTTGTGTAAGTGTCAGCCATGCGATGGCCTGGCGAGCTGTCCAGGGTGTACCTCGCCCAGAGCCAGCTGAGATGGGTGCCAGCCTCCCTGTGACCCTAATTAGGATTAAGAGGTTCAGAAAATGAATGAATGAATGAGTATGAATAATTGTGTGTGCTGGCTCTGCGATGGTCTGCCGAGCTGTTCAGGGTGTACCCTGCCTTGGTCCCGAGTCAGCTGAGATAGGCTCCAGACTTTTCGTAACCCGAGTAAGACTAAGCAGGTTCAGCAGATGAACGAATGAATGATTTGTATCCTTAGTAGATATTCAGCGATATCCACCTCGCCTGAGGTGAATAATTGTTTTAGTATACGGCACACTACACAGGAACATCAAAAAAGGAAACTAAAACCAGATCTTGGGGTTTTGGGGATTTTTTAAAAAACATTTTTAAAGCATGACAGGGATCACTTGCATTTTATTACGCCGTCTTCATTTGAAAAAGCGTAAAAGTCATATAAGCACCATCCTGAATTTACAAGGTGGATAATATCCATTATCCTCAAATAGCCAACCGATCAGATCACGCTATTTCCGAGGAGTTTATGCTAATTTTGGTATTCTATGCACCAGGTTAGATTTGATCTTTTCTAAATGTCTGGAAGCTTCACCTTTATCCACAGCTAGCCTCAGCATTCCTTCATCTCGCTCCATTACTTTTGCTTTCCGGCTCCCCGGCTCATGTCTCGATGGTATTCCATGCAGCATTCGATTTGGTTAGTTCTGACTCCTGCCATCTTCAGTCATGTTGTTCTGTCTGTTTACCTGTAGCACTGGCTGAGTCACACTTTTTTGGGGAGGGGGGGTATGGGTGGGGGTGGGGGGGGATTGGTGGTGGTAAACATGTCTCGATGTCTGGCTGAGAGAGAGAAAGCACAACTGAAGCTGGTGTGTTGACAAACGTCAGTGTTGCTAAAAAGATCCCCTTATTACACATTTATGAATCATCCAAGAACGCGAGACACAGAGAGAGAGAGAGAGAGAGAGAGAGAGAGAGAGAGAGAGAGAGAGAGAGAGAGAGAGAAACACAGGGATGGAGTCACTTGGAAAGGGACTGTAACAGCTCCCTGATGCCCTGCTAGGCAGCAGGTTTTAGTGAGCTCCTGGGAAATGGGATATCATTAGAGATATATTTCACGCTAGATTGATGATATTTATTGGTTGCTTTCACGTGATTGGTTGGGAAGTGCTGACACCAGGACTTCAGATAGCAATCTAGATTATTAAATGTAGTTCGTGCATCTTATTTACACAAGGGATTATATCATAGGAATTTCACAACAGTGATGACATTTTTATTCATTAAAACAACAAGATAGTTCCTGGAGCTCCCAAGTGGCACAGTGACCACGTGTGTTGCTGCCACACGCTGACGAATGCAGCTGTCCGCAGCCGGGAGCTCGAGTGAGCTAATTTGCCGAGTTTTCAGGAAGGGAGGGATGGCATATTTTCCCTTTCTTGTCACTCATACGTAACCCTGGCCAATCAGGCTGTGAGTTTGTGCATACAAAGGGACAGATAGTGCTTTCCTTGCTGCCCTTGCATATGCGCGTCCAGCGGTCGGCTGGCATCACAGCCCTTCTTTGTTTGTTGGTGTCATGTGATAGGGAATAATTTCATGATGGGTGGGCATTGCCTATGAATAAGTTATAGAGAAAATAGTAGAAACAAGGGAATAAATAAACCGAGAAAAAAAAATACAAGGTAGTTCCTGTTATCAGTGATGTAACAGCTATTAGTGTGAGAAATACGCTTTCCTTTGAAGAAGATACTGTGACTCCTCACGCTTACCAGAAAACATAAAGTGAGAGCTTTATCTTTGACTTTTAAAGGCGCTAGCACCGGCGACGTCCAGAAATGTTACCTGCACGTCGCATTAACAGTGATTTGTTTCAGTTTGCTGCATGACGACACACAAATCTTTTTTGGTCTCTGTGTAATTAGGCTTAAATCATGTCCGACGTCAACAGTACAAGTCTCTATGTCAGCTGTCCTCGTGTTGTAGTTCAATACAGGTGGGAAAAACACACGGGGTTTGGAAAGCACTCTTATCCGAAGCAAAAAAAAAAAATTTGATATTTAGGGGCGGCACGGTGGTATAGTCGTTAGTGCCGCTTCCTCACAGCAGAAAGGTCCTTTGGGTTTGACTGTGCGGGGTTTACATGTTCTCCCCATGGGTTTTCTCGGGGTACTCTGGATGGAGATCAGGCTAATTGGCTGCACCAAATTAACCTTAGGCGTGAGTATGAGTGTGAATGGGTGTGTGTGTGTATGTGTGTGTTGCAGGGTGTACGCCGCCTTCACCCAGTGTTGGCTGAGCTAGGCACCAGCCTTCCCACAACAGTAGTAGGAGTAAGCGGTTCAGCCAAATGAGTGAGGGAGTGAATAAATCCATGGGCGGCAAGGTGACACAGTGGTTAGCTCACCCACCCCACAGTAAGAAGGGTCCTGGGGTCAAATCCTGGGCGTGGTGGAGTTTGTATGTTCTCCCTGTGCCTGTGTGGGTTTCCTCTTGGTGCTCCGGTTTCCTCCAGCAGCCCAAAGGCATGCTCATGAGGGTAGCTGGCTGTTCGAAATGGTTCAGGAAAAGACACAAGAAGGCAAGAAGTTTAATTTAGGATTTTGAGGAGCAAAAACACCAAAAAAACAAAAGAAAACAAAAAAACAAAAACTCTGCACTGAGGTGCATTTTTACTAAAATTAGACTGGTTGTGTCAGAGCGTCAGCAGGGAAGATATGAGAGCTTGGCATGAATATGGGTCACACATTTCAGCCCGTTGTCTGGGACGAGAGATTCACAGCCAAGCACTAAAGACTTTGAGAAGGACTTTAAAAGGAATAAACCGTCTGAACGTGTGAGAGGATGTAGCGCGTGGTCTGATATGTAAGAACGACTTAGCGTTGGCAATAATCTATTTTTAATAGACAAGGGTGGCGGGGAGGCTGGAGCCTATCTCAGCCAACTCTGGGCAAGGAGTGTACACGTCGAACAGTTCCCCAGTCCGTCACAGGAAAACCACAAACACACATAACCGTTCACATTCACACTCACACCAAGGGGCAATTTGGAACAGCCAGTTAGCCTAATGTGGATGTCTTTGGACTTTTGGAGGAAACCAGGATGAAACCCACATAAGCACACAGAAGATCATGCACACTCCTCACAGAAACGCCCCTGCCGAGAACAGGGCTCCAACCCAGGACCTTCTTGCGGTGAGTTGGGCGTGCTAACCACTGCACCATCTACGCTATGTGTGTGCTGTATGTAGGTTGTGTGTGTGTGTGTGTGTGTGTGTGTGTTGCCCTGTGGTGGACTGGGAAACTGTTCAGGGTGTACCCCATTTTGCCCAGAGTTACCTGAGACAGGCTCCACCCTGAACGTGACACTAAGAGGATTAAAAAGTTCGGCAAATTAGTGGATGCCAGAGTCCACTTGTCCGTTCAGTGATTTAAATTTTTGTTCACTTTCTATTTCTAATAATTAAAAATTTCGCCTCACTGCAAAAGGGTCCAGGGAACGAATCCCACGCTTGGCGAGGGCGTTTGTGTGTTCTTTTTTTTTTTGACACACTAGTGTGTCACACTGTGCTGGACCACTGACCCCCGCCCCAAGCTCAGCTGTATCTCCGCCCATTATGGCCTGTCGCTCAGTGCACTGAAAGTAAAGGCAACCTCCTCCAGGGAGCCAACCAATCAGAGCAGAGGAAACCCATGCAAACACAAGGAGGACATGCAGACTCCATACGGAGACGTCCTCGCCAAGCCCGGGACTCAAACCCAGGACCTTGGTGGATGTATGGTGGACGTGCTAACCACTACACCACCGTACCTCCTACAGATCTGGATTCCTACAACATGTTAGGTAATAAGGGCTGCTTCGTGCTTTACTGAGACACTTGTTCCACACATTCTCAACATTTGCTATCAGGATACTGGATGATTTTTTTTTCAGGGGAACAGATGCAGCGTCGCTTTGAACAGTTGGAGGCAGGCGGTGGAGGTTGAAATCCCTTTCTCACTTTGGCATGCTTCAAAGTAAAGCCTATTCATCCTTAGAGAGAGAGAGAGAGAGAGAGAGAGAGAGAGAGAGCGAGCGAGAGGGGGGGAGTGAGACCCTCTATAAATATTTGTAATCAGCAAGCACATTCCTGGGTTCGAGTTCTGGACTTGACAAGGATGTTCCCAGTGGAGTTTGCATGTTCTCCCTGTGCTTGTGTGGGCTTTCTCAGGGTGCCCTGGTTTCCTCCCTCAAGAAAAAGACATGCACATCAGGCTCCCTGACTGCTCCAAAGTACCCCTAGTTGTTGGTGTGGGTATAAAACGTTGTGTGTGTTTGGCACTGCGATGGTCTGGTGAGCCGTTCAGCATATACCCGACCTTCACCCAGTGTCGGCTGAGATAGGCTCCTCCAGCCACTCCATGATCGTAACAGCAGGATTAATCGGTTTGGCCGATGGGTAAATGAGAGAGAGTTGTATGTGGTACTCGGTGATGTGTGGAGGTTTTCCATAGTGTTGCACACTGAGATAAGGATGCTGGACTGAAGCACTGAGGATCAGCCCTGTGTGTGTGTGTGTGTGTGTGTGTGTGTGTGTGTGTGTGTGTGTGTGTCCCAGCTCTTTTATCATCACTTACTCCCTGGTCAATAGAGATCTTGAACCTCCTGCCGTCTTTGCTTTCAACCACTTCTAAGTGCACTTGAAAGGGTGGAAGGTTCTATTTTTGTTTCAGTCCATGTTTTTCTATGTACAGCGGAAACTTATTGAGGAGTTTGAGTGATCGTCTGTGTGAGGAGAATCCCTCTTTGATTGATTTTCAGACGTCAGTACAAGAGACACCATCGAGGTTCGAGATAGTTGATCCAGACCCAAATCGACTCTGAGTGCGAGGCTGCGACGGCGAATGAGGACACGGACGGCGAGTAACATCAACGCTATCGCCTGCTGGGATTTAGCAGGAGGATGAGCTTGCTAGCGGATAAAAGCTAACGAGCTAACGATGTTACAGTGCTTCTGTTATCCCTTCGTTCACCGCAGAGGAGGACGGGCCTAATTAATCGAGCCAGTGTGGTAATTAAACGAGGTCATGTGACATCACCGCTCGGTGGAACTGCACCGCGTAGAAGATCTCCCTCTCAGCAGGCCTGTGATGTAATTATTGTAGTATTACAGCACAACATCAGGGGGTCATGTGGTGTTTTCTGATCACAGTGTAGCGTCTCACTGTCAGTCAGCCGTCCTGCACACTGCTGAAATCCCTCGCTTCTTTCCATCAGATCCGCGGTGATGTCACAAAACAGGGACACGAGCGAAATGCTGTAACTTCGTCAGAGTTCAGAGCGAGATTTAGAGAAAAAAGGGCCAATTTATGGAATATTAACCCCCATCTTTATCCCTCTCTCACTCTCTCTCTCTCTCTCTCGCTCTCTCACACACTCACACACGTTATATCTCTATTTATCTATCAATTACACACTCTTTCCCTCTGTCTCTCTCTCTCTCTCTCTCTCTCTCTGTCACTCTCTCTATATATATCTCCATTTATCTATCAATCACACACTCTTTCCCCTTCTCTATCTATTTATCAATCAAACACTCTTCCCTCTGTCTCTTGCTTTCTCTCTCTTTCTCTCTCTCTGCATCACTCTCTCTTCCCTCTCTCTCCCTCTATCTCTCCCCTGTCTCTCTTTTCTATTATCTGTCAATTACACCCTCTTTCCCTTTCTCTCTCTCTTTCTCTGTCTATTCATTTATCAATCGCACACTCTTCCCTTTCTCTCTTGCTTACTTGCTTTCTCTCTCTTTCTCTCTCTATCTCTCCATCACACACTCTTCCCTCTTTCTCTGTCTATTCATTTATCAATCACACACTGTTCCCTCTCTCTCTCTCTCTCTTCTTGCTTTCTCTCTCTTTCTCTCACTATCTTTCTATCACACTCTTCCCTCTCTCTCTCTCTCTCCCTCTTTCTTTATCTATCTATCACACACTCCCCCTCTCCCTTCCCCGTCTCTCTCTCTCTCTCTCTCTCTCTCTCTCTCTCTCTCTCTCTCTCTCTCTCTCTCTCTCTCTCTCGGCAGGTGAAGTATGAGTATGAGCGCCTGTGGGAGGCTCTGTGTGCAGTGACTGTGGAGAGAGATTGTGCTCTGTGGGAGAATACTCAGCTCCGAGGCAAGCTGGAGAACCTAGAGCAGGTGTTGAAGGTAAGACCCGTCCTCCTCTGCCTGACCCCTCACCGACTCCGCCCCCTCCAGTTTACTTCTGATTATTATTTTTTTTTTGTTATGTCTGTCTATCATTCCAGTACGTTACCGTGCATTCATGTTTAGTTGTTTTCTTGTTCACTCTGGTGTTTGACTTTTTCTCTTATTTTGATCATGATGATCGATTACTGTTGCCATTCACTCATTCATTCAGTCATTTGCCAAACGGCCTAATCCTGAAAGGGTCGTGGGGAGGCTGGAGCCTATCTCAGCCGACTCTAGGGCGAAGGTGGGATCCACCCTGGACAGTTCGGCAGTCGATCATATATACAAGTATTCACACTCACTACCGGGAGCAATTTCGAACAGCCTGATGTGTATGTCTTTGGATTGTGGGAGAAAACCGGAGTACCTGGAGTAAACCCACACATGCACACACAGGGTGAACATACAAACTCGGGCTCAGAATTCAAACCTGGGAACATCCTGCTGTGAGGCAGATGCACTAATTACTATTGCACCATAGCGCCCACGTCACTGTTTCATTACTTAAAAATTTTTTTATTCAATTTATATTTTTATTCATTAAAAAATTTCTTGTTCACTTTTATAATTATTAGGGCAGTATGGTGACATAGGGGGTTACGACCCAGGACCGGTGAAGGCATTTCTGGGGGTTTTTTTCCTCCTTCTGATTAGGTTCCAGTGTCACGGTGGCGTATCCACCTCACTGTAAGAAGGCCTGGGTTCGATTCCCAGCCTGGGTGTTTCTGTGTGGAGTTTGCATGTTCTCCCCGTGCTTACGTGGGTTTCCTCTGGGTACTGTGGTTTCTTCCCACAGTCCAAAAAATGCAGAGTTGGCTAATTGGCTGCTCCAAATCTACCTTAGGTGTGAATGGTTGTGTGAGTGTTGGCTCTGCAATGGCCTGGCGAGCAGTCCAGGGTGTACCCCGCCCTCGCCCAGAGTCAGCTGAGATGGGCGCTAGCCTCCCCGCCACCCTAATTAAGCCAAAAAAAACCCCTTTGTTTCCGGTAAAATTGCAGAATAATTTTGAGTCGGTCGGTAGGTAAAAGTTGTCCCCCCCGCCCCGCTCCGCTCCGCTCGCAGCGTGCGCACCCCCCTTCTTGTCTCTCAGCACCACTCAAGTGAACGTTCCCGCTTCAGACTCTTAAAGAGACAGTGCACCTATTGACACTGAATAACAGTAACCACTGGGTTACAAAAACACATGAAAAAAACTTGAGAGTCTTTTTTTTTTGGCCTTAGGATTAAGTGGTTCAGAAAATGAATAAATTGTTAGCTTTCCCTCCATGTTCAGTGGCACACTGAAAGGAATAATCCCTTCACTTTACTGATTACATGATCAGAATGTGGCCAAATGAAGTGACCTTTTTTTTTTGGTTCCCAATAATCCACATCATGTGGTTCGGATCATGTGGGACTGATGTACATATTTAAATGAAGTAAAGTGAAGGGATTATTCTTTTCAGTGTATCTCCACCCAGCACGCTCTGCCTTTTAGCCAACTAATCAGAGCTGAGTAGGCACAGAGAGTGGAAAGACCATAAATCGGAGGAGGAAGCCAAACAGGCCGTCCAGCATGCACATTCAGTATCAGCGTTTTTTTTTTGGGGGGGGGGGGTTCATAGGGAAGCGGCTTCCTAAAGAGCTATGGCGTATTCTGGAGCTTCACCGATGTCCAAAATAAAAAGTAAAGGCGTGGGAATAAGGATAATATTTGACCTTTAACTTTCTTAGACAGCCGTCTCAGACACCCAGCGCAAATTCATCCTGCTCTTCTATAAGGATTTTTTCAGATTGATTTTTGATGATATGTGTATTAGCCTTAATTACTTATTCCTTTTTTTTTTGTTAAATGACTGCAATTACAGTAAATGGGAAGAAAACTTGAAATTACTTTTTTTTTTTCTGGGGGGGGGGGTAGTTGGGCCAGGCTGTTCCTCCGGATGTGCCCTGGTGCTGTATTTAGCGACTCTAGCGTAATGCTTTTTATTCGAGAGTTGGACTCTAATTCGACTCTGTAGGTACTAATAAATGTCGAGCAATTAGAGGAGCAATCCTGGTGAAGTTGGAGAGCTCAGAAGAGAGTTGGAGAGTCTTCTTCTCCACTCCTAAAGGCCGCAAAGAGACGGATGAGTGTGTGAAATGAACAGGTTTTCAGTGGCAGATGTAGATGAGATGATGGAGATACAGTCATAGGCGTTTGGAGATGATTCTGCTGGCATTTCAGGAGGACTGGAAATGCTCTTAGTGTGTGGGTTAGGAATCGCTTTATCATCATTGACTCAGTGAGAGAGAGAGAGAGAGAGAGAGAAAGAGAGAAAGAGAGAGTGATTCCTCTCGTGTTTATTCCCAACATTCTTTCCGTTTGTTCAGTTTTCTCCTCATTGTTCCACAAATCTGTGACTCTTGTCCTCCTGCTGATGTCTCTCTCTCTCTCTCTCTCTCTCTCTCTCTGTTTCTGTCTGGTTCTCTGTCTCCCTCTCTCTGTTGCTATCTCTTTTTCTTTCTCTCTCTTTCTGTCTGGCTGTCTGTCTCTCTTGCTCTCTCTCTCTCGCTCTCTCTTTCTGTCTGGCTCGCTCTCTTTCTCTCTCTGTCTCTTTCTTTCTCTATCTCGCTGTCTTTCTCCTTTTCTCTTTCTCTCTCCCTGTCTCACTATGTCTATCTCTCTCACTCTCTCCTTATTTGTCTCTCTCTTTCTTTTTCTCTCTTTCTGTCTTTGTCTCTCTTTTTCTCATTCCCTGGCTCTCTTTCTGTCTGTTTGTCTCTCTCTTTTTCTCTCTCTATTTTTCTGCCCCTCATTCTCTATGTCTGTCTCTCTCTTGCTCTCTCTCACTCTCTTGCTTTCCACGTCTCTCTCTCTCTTTCTCCATCCTGCAGCATATGCGCGAGGCTGCTGAGAGGCGGCAGCAGTTAGAGTTGGAACATGAACAGGCCCTGGCCGTCCTCAGTGCCAAGCAGCAGGAGATTGACCTTCTGCAGAAGGTGAGAGGTCAGAGATCACAGCACCTGAGCGTCGGTGCTGCTTTGGGTTAAGCAGTTAAGCAGCTTTGCGACACAATCCATACTGTGTGTAAATCCTTGACAGCAGATATGTTTGTGACAGACTGACGTATAATGTATACCGCATGGCTATAGGACGTGGATGGAATATCAGCAGGAGAAAGAGAATTAAATGGAATCTGATTGGTTAAAACCAAAAAACGGAATAGAGCACAATAACAAACAGCATGTAAACAAACTTTACTCGTCCCATCTCTTCCCCTGTTCCCGGGCTTTGGTTTGGTACCTGACTGTGTTCACCTGTTCTGTTTTTAACTCCAGTATATTTGTCCATCCGTACCCTGTCGTGTCATTTTACATCGAGTCTTACCATGCGTCTTTATACGGGACATACCGTGACGTTGTGGTCGTCACGTCTATCTTACAGCAAAGAATTCCTAAATTGGATTGGACGTTTTTTGTTCTCACTGAACCTGCATAGGGTTTATCTGGGTTCACCGGTTTTCTCCCACTATCCAAAGACATGCAAGTTCGGCCAATTGGCTGTTTGAAGTTGCCCCTAAGGTGTGAGTGTGAGTTGTAGTGTTGGTGTTGGCCGAGCTATTCAGGCTGTACCCTGCCGTTGCCCAGGGTCGGCTGAGATGGGCTCCACCCTCAGTAGGATTGAGCAATTGAATGAAAATGAATGAATGAATCTGTCTAAACCTTGTTTTGTTGTGTCCTCATTCATTCTGGGTTGCGACTCTTTTCTGGGTTATCCTTGTTTACCTTCACCTGCCTGTGGTTTAACACTTTGAATTTGCATCCTAAGTATAGATTGTGGTTTCAATTTCTCAGTGTTTGGTTTGCGGGTCGTACGAGTTGGCACGCCTTGGTTCACGCCACAATGCCCGATGCTTCCCCTAGATCAAAGTGATCCCTAGGTTCCACTGAAGATCATTTCTCAGGAAAGGAAAGGTGTAGAGGACGGTGGTGAGAGCAGTGATGTTGTACAGTTTAGAGACAGCAGCACTGAAGAGCAGACAGGAGGCAGAGCTGGAGGTCGCAGAGATGAAGATGCTGAGGTTCTCTTTGGGAGTGACGTGGTTGGACAGGAT
>JAQNCB010000012.1:5345513-5358081 GCA_030068295.1 Euristhmus nudiceps
AGATCTGCAACTATTTTTGTATTTTTTGTACAGAATTACATTGTTGCTTAGTCAGTTTCTAGTCCAATGTGAAGTACAGTAGTAAAGTAAATATCTTTTTTAATTGATGCATTTTTACAGCATCATGAAATTGCCTGGACCATTCTGCATTCTGTTTTCACTAATATAATAATTTCCAAATACATATACATATATTTATATATTGAAACGTTAGGTAAAAGGCCCGGGGAAACATTCTGTATATGTTTTGAATTAGTATTATGTTTGGCTTTAAATTCTGGTTCTCAATTTGATTTTTTATTTAACACTCATTTGCCAAGTTTTGCAATATCAATTATTTTTTATTTTATTTTGGTGCTCTGAGTTGTTTCATTGTGGTAGCTTTGTTAGGTAACTAGTCCAGCAGGCTGGTTTAAAAAAAAAATTCGAGCCCTGTTATAATGAACATAATTATGTGTAAAAATTTCAAATATAAGTCGCACTGGAGTATAAGTCACACCCCTGGCCAAACTATGAAAAAAACTGCGACTTATAGTCGGAAAATACGGTATGTTTTTTCAGGTACTGGCTAACTATTTGCCGTCTTGGCCGAAAGCCAGTCCTCTTTTTTCTTGGCTGTGCATCATCTCAGAAACAGCATTTGTCCTGTCTGAAGTCTCGAGCAGGTTTTTCCTCAAGGATCTCTTCATCCTCCCATAAATCCTGCCATACCTCCCAGACACAGGCATGTCATGATGCAGCCATCACTCTGCCTCTCTGCAGGGCATTCCTCCAGACATCCCACTTCGACTTTAGAGCAGGGGCTCCTGGCATCGACAGGGTGCGCGACTATTAACCTGGAGATTGCAAGTTCGAATCTGGTTTAATGCACGCAGTCGTTTGTGGACAGGAGTCCATGGGAGCTGATTGTCCAAGCTCTCACAGGAGGGAGGGACAACATATGCTCACTTCCCTGTCACTCATAGCGATTGTCAGCCAATCGTGGGTGTCTGTAAGCTCATTCGTATGACGGGGCGGATAGCGCGTTCCCTCCGGAGTTTAGGGACTTTGGGGGAAGATTTTCCATTTGAAAAGCAGAATCTTTGGAGACCCATTAGAGAGACCAGCCATTTTTTTTGGGGGGGAAAAAGGAATACAGTTTGTTTTTAAAGCTACAGATTGTCCCCATAGTGTATCTCATCTCCCCACACAATCATTATGATCCAATAGCTTGTTCTTTGCTGTGATCTTCACCATCAGTTGGGGCTTTAAATAGACTGGGCAGCCGCAATAACCAAAATCTAATCTAAACTGAGTTTTTTGGGGGGTTTTTTAACGCCAAATACTGTTGAGTAATTTTCGCATTGGTATGCAGTGGAATCATTGAAGTAGGATGTGATTGGAGCAGAAGGTGAAGAGAAGCTTGAGTAGGTAGTATTAGCCGATGAAAGCCACTCACTTGATTGCTAGACACTCCTTATGGATGCTGCGGTACTTTACTTTACTCACAGACAGCTGTTAACTGATATACAGCACCAGGCGCAGTAAAAAGGGGAAGAATAAAGGAAAGAGAATGCAGTAGCGACCTCCTACAGCGAACTGCCTTAACATGATTAAAAGCATTTAGGCAACGCTGTTGGCAATGTATCCTTAATGTGCCAGCTTTTTAGTGAGATTAGTCTAGCAGCAAGAGACCAAAATAGTAAAGGAGAGAACCTACGAGGACAGCCAGTCAGCCCCAGGAAGTCTCACACTACAGTTTTAGTATTGGGCAGGTAATATTATCTTATCTCATTTTCTGAATTGCTTTATCCTTTATTAGGGTCTCGGAGAGGTGGAGCCCATCAGAGCCAACTCTGATTGAAGGCAGGATACACACTGTTTAGGGTGTACAGCTCCCCAGACCATTGCACAGCAAAAAAAGCACATGTATTCACACTCAAACCCAGAGGAAATTTGGAAGAGTCAATTAGCCTTATGTGCATGTCTTTGGACTGTGGAATGAAGCCAGAGTACCCGAAGGAAACCCACGCAAGTACAGGGAGAACATGAAAACTTTACACTGAAACGCTGAGGCCCGGGACTCGAACCCGGGACTTTCCTCTATGAGGTGGACATGCTAACCACTACACCACCATGCTGCCCAAGTTATATAATCTTATCTCATTTTTCAGTTAGCCTAAAATGCATGACTTTGGAAGAAAGCTGGAGTCCCCAGAGGAAACCCACATAAACATGGAGAGAACATGCAAACCTTACTCAGCCTGGGACTCGAACCCAGGACCTTCTTGGTGTTGTGTGAATGTGCGAACCACTATGCCACCCTTGACATGTGCCTTATTTAGAAATGCATCAGTCCATTATCAGAGTTTAAGCTCAGAAACCACCAACTGTAATTATAACCACTACACTGCCCATCTCAGAACAGTCACCATGAGTTCTGTCTCACAAAACTCACACTCAGATCCTCTGTGTGCTGCAAATGGGTAATAATGTCCATGCTTTCAAAAATAAAGACTGCAGTCCATGATTCATTTACACCAATGTCAGCCATGATTTTAAAACCACTGAGAGCTAGCGTGAATAACAGTAATTATTATTAATTCAAAATATGTTCTGGTTTCTGACAGGTGGAATACCACAAACGAATTCTTGGTATCCTTTGATAACCCAATTTATCCATCACTGTCATTGGATAAATTACATAATTATTGCACAATTGGCACACCCCAATGTTCCTCCTCATAGATATCATACAAGATAGATAGGCTACACCTTGTAGCAGACGGCTCCGCATATCCGCCATCTTTAATTAGTTGGTTATTACAATTTACACTGAAGCATTGCGTCCACACACCTTAGGGTTCCTGCGGGCAAATTTTCAAATGTTTTATGCAGCAGTTCTTGAGAGATAGCCCGGACAAAATTTATAAGGTCAAGGTCATTGCGATAAGGTCAAACGTCAGATAAACAAAGCAACACTTTTATCGTAGAGGCCCAAGGACAGAGGACACACATATAAGTTTGCAAAAGGTTAGCATGTGTAGTTGTTGAGGTATTAGATGCTAAATTTGGGATCAGTGACGGGAATATGAACGGCAACGCAGATGCAGACACTCACAATAACCCAGCAGCCTGATGGCTGAGGGGTAAAAAGGAATTGTGACAGTGTGACCCTGGCAGATTTCATGAGCCAGAGGTCAGAAATCCAGTGTTGACTAGAAACAAGCAACATGCGACTGATCAAGCAGTTCATTTATTAGAAGGCAATCGATAAATGTAGACGTCCATTTTTAGTGTTATGCCACTTCTGGCAGCTGTGAAACAGCTACCCTGGAGTGTTCTGATGGAGCATTTGGTAGGAGCAGAAAACCTGGACTCACAACTGCGCAATTAGTACTTGCTGTGATGCGGAGAGTTGGTCTCTACAGGGAGGCAGAACTTCTCTCTCTCTAGATGTGGAATGCATTCACTCTGTCCGTTTGTCACCAACTCTCTGTGTAGAGAAAAAAGGAGTGAAAGCTCATAAGGTAGTCCAGCTCACTGATCTTGTCTGAAGTCTCACTGGAGCCTCTCTGCCCTCCCATCTGGGACATAAGCTGTGAATTGCTTCATCATCACATTGACTTGGCCAAACTTGTTGAGCATCAAAGGTCTGCAACAGTTGTCAGTGTTGATCAGTAGTCAGGCCAATGCACTGCGTGTGTGCAGTCTTCAGATTAGCATGCTTCTTCTGTATGTGTCTAAGCAGCTGCTAAGCCATGAGCTTTAACAGCCAGCAGGCAGACTACTCATTGTCTCATTGGCAACTCAGTGCTCATGTTAGGTGCACCTGCAGCTAGGTGTTTTCTGGTTGCAACAAAATCTGGAAAAAATCCATCCTGGGCAGCCGGGCAAGGACATTACTGGCTACCTAGCTGTAGAAGGGGGATACATTGGGTGGGTATGGTGACCTTTTCAGAATGGTTATCATCATACATGATTCTTTTGATTTACTCTACAGTCCAGCCTACTGAAGGAAAGAAGGCATACATGTAGGCTTCCATGGTCAGTGCACAATTGTAGACCTTGTTACATGATGGTCCTACTGGAATATTACTTGGCAACACATCAGGTCTCGTAGTGTTATTGTGGTTACCACAGTCACTTTACAGCAAGAAGGTTCTGGTTTGAAAACTCAGCCTAGAGCCTTTCTGTGTAGAGTTTGTGCACTTGCGTGCTTGCGTGGGTTTCCTCAAGGTATTCCAGTTTCCTCTGAAAGTCACATTAGGTTAATTGGACATTTTAAATTTCCCAGAGGATCGAATGGTTGTTTGTCTCTCCGTTAGCCATGCAGTAGACTCGTGACCTGCTTAGGGTGTAACGCTACCTCTTGCCTGAGGTTAGCTGGGATTGACTCCAGCTTCCAACCATGTCCCTGATGAGTAAGCAGTACAGATCAGAATGTGGAATGGAATGTGGCACCTCAAGGTTGGCCTCAGAATTTTGCTAGCCAGTGCTTGCGCTTCAGGGAGATTAATGGTAGCTTAATTAGGCTGTGCTGTGATTATGCTGTTCCTGTATTGTGATTATTGGTGGCTTGTTTGAGGTGTACACCAGCATCGTCTATAACATCTGTAAAGGGAGTCCGGAAAAAGGGAATTAAGAACGACACATTGTTAAATAATCAATCCATTTGTTCATTTGCCCAATTGCTTAATCCAACTAGGGCCACGGGGAGGCTAGTGCCTATCTCAACCGACTGTGGACTTGATAGCCTGCCAGTTCATCATATAGCCAACACATACAACCATTTACTAGGGGCAATTTCACACAGCCAATTAGCCTAATGTGCATGTCTTTGGTCTGTTGGAGGAAACTGGAGTACCCGAAGGAAACCCATGCAAACACCACACGAAACGCCACACAGAAACGCCCTGGCCCCATGAACGAACCCATGAACCCTTCTTGCTGGGAGGTAGACCTGTTAACCATTACCCTACAGTTCTTCCTCAGGACGTGTAGTTGTGTCAGTTAATTCAAACCTAGATTTGAAGATGAAAGTCGGTTTAAACTTCAAATGAAAAGAATCACTTTAAAACTGTTCAAATAAATTGCTGCTAGCTTTTCTTGACATCATCACTTGGTTGGTCTCATTTACATTTTAACATAGTTTTTCATTTTCGTTGCTTCTTATATTTGCGCCTTCATTCTCCTCAAGCCCATTTTTTCCTTTATATTTTGTTTACCATTCCTAAGCTCATTCATGCCTGTACACGGGATTATCTTTTAAGGATTTTCCTGTTACTTTATTGCCCTTGGTTTGAATAGGTCCTGCATCACGCGATCCTCCTTCAACCCATCTTTGGTATGGGTCCGCGTGCTCCTGACCAATTCCTTCCACAGATTCCCGTTTGCAGCATGCCACGCCCATCGCAGAATCAGACTGCATGTGTTTGCACTTCGGCCGCAGCCTCCTGGAACTAATTCTGTCTTTATTTTGTCTTTTCTTTTTTTCCCAATTTTGGTTCTCGTTTGTGAACGGTTTTATCTTCTCTGCCTGTCCTAACAACTTCAAACTAAAAATCAAACCCACACAATTTAAAATACAACAACTGAAAAAAAAAAAAAATCACCCGTGGATTTTTCCACTCCCGCTGGTACTTCAAAGGCATACTACAGACGGCAGGACCTGATGGAGGACCAGGATAGCTGTAACTGGGACCTGCAACGGGAGGTGGTTCGTCAGCGCTCTATGCGCTCCCCCAAGCGCCTCCACAGCATCCCAGAGGTGGCCGAGGAGGAGCAGGAGGCCGGTGCCGAGCAGAAAACATGGAAAGATGAGAAAACACGAGAAGCCGAACGGCTGTCTGCGAACACCCATATCCTGAAGCCATTCCAGCGGCGCCGATGCTTTTCAGTAGAGGACAGAGCGTCAATCTGGAGCATCAGGCAAAGCACCAAAAGCCCAGACAGTGGCCTGGACTGCGGGAGCGAAGACGAGAGCTTATTCGCATCCCGTGGAAGCTGGAGCTGGCATTGCAGCAGGGGCATTCACAGCGAGGATCCAGCAGAACGTCGTGCTTTGGCTACAGGCAGGAAGCGGATGCTGACGCGCCAGTGTGGTGTAGAGGAGGACTTCCTGGACACAGAGGGTGACCACCACTACTACCGTCCAAATATTTATCACCATCTTCACCACCTCCATCGGCCACGGCACAGGTTCCGGAGCGAGAGCAGGCTGAGTGAGGTTGGCAGGAGCTATAACAGGGACATTAGAGCTCACTCTGTGGCCAGACTCAACAGAGCTGTGGATGAACCTCTGGTGTGTGTCTACAAACCCCCCCCCCCCATCCCCACCTCTTACTCCTCTTCCTCTTCCTCTTCCAGTCTCCATCTCTCTCCCGCCACATCTTCCACCAGCTGCTTTGCCATTTCATTGATGAACAGTAAATCCATTTCTCTTTTCTCAGTCTTCTGCCATCTCATTCAACAGGCACCATTTCCTTGTTTTTTTGTTTCTTTTTCTTTTTTTCAGATGTTCCGAAGTTTAGAAAATGTGCTTCATCATCATTTATTGGTTGGTTCACCTGTATTTTTGTTTGTTTGTTTGTTTGTTGCTTTTTTGTATAATGTGAATTCCTACTAGAATGCGAAGTGAGTTTTCATTTATGGACGTGTAGCTTTATTATTACTATTATTATTATTATTATTATTATTATTATTATTATTATTATTTTGCAATTACCTAAAGGCCATTTCTGAGTGTTTCTTGTTCTTCTCGAGTGTGAGCAGCATCTCACATTACAGTGACAGTCCAGTTGTTCATATAACACACACACAAACACACACAAACACACACACACACACACACACACACACACACACACACAAACAACTCTAATTCTTATATGAGTCTCCAGGATTAGACTTGTAAGGCAGCAAAAATTAAAGATGGCTCAGGTAGATTTCTTCCTCCTTAAAGTTTCCCATTCATGTCCCAGGTATATTAAATAAAGATGAAATACAGTACTGTCTCTTTGTAATAGAATTATATTGACCACAATGTCTTTCTGAAACCATTTGCTTACTCCTGTATGCAAGCATTCGTGATCCCTGCACTGGGTGCCATTATATTAGTAAACATTATCACCTTTTTTATTTCCCCTAAAATCGTGTTTGCCTTCTTCTGTTTCTTAACATTTGATCTCAGCCTTTTTTAACTTTCTACTAACTAGTGTTGCGCTGCCAAGTTATCACACATGCACAAGATCGTCCCTCCGGTCACTTGGCCTGGATATTGTTGTAGGTATAGTAAGGAGAGAAAGAACCAAAACAAGATATAGGATTGGCGAATAAGAGAGACTAAGCCCATGAGCTGGATGGTGCCCAGGAAATGAACTGATGATGGAAGCTAAAACACGTCAGATACTCACTCATGAATGGGGAACTTTAATAGTAAGAAGTCTCCAGTATTATGTTTCTGTGTAATGTTCCACGAAGCCACAGAGAAAGTACTGAACAAAAACCTAAATGGTCTTTAGTTAAACATCTGGTTTGAAGCCCTGCCCATGTCGTTGTTGGGGTTTGTTTTGACAGTTTCTGTTCAATGTTTTCCGATGGGTTCATCCTCCTTGCTTTCTGAATCACTGGCAATAAGCATTTTAGATGAAGAATTGTTTTGTAAAAGCATAACATGACTGCTTATATATGGGTTCTGTTGTGCGCATGGTGTCATTTTGCCATTTTACGATTCTGCTTCTTCGTAAGCTGAATGCTTTAATCTCTACATCTGAAGATTTTAGGGAACTCTTCCTCCATGGGACGCTCGGATCGACTGGAGCAGTCCAGCCGTAGGACGAGTCATGGATGTCCTCCCCCCCAGAGAAGGCCCATGATGGTTCCTTCCATTGGTTAGTGAGGTCACATCCTGTGTGGGATAAGCCCTGCCTGTCCCCTTTCTCTTTCAGATTTCCATTGTCGTTCACTTTTTTTCCCTTGCTATGTGTTTACCGGCATGTCATTATTGACATGGACTATGAACAGCACTGCTTGATTTAGTGATATGTATCCTGTAAGACTGCACCATCTGCTCATATGCTAATCAGTCAGAACAGCTCCAGCCTTGCTGTCTTACTCATATGTAGCACTTGATTGCAGATCTGGGATCAGTTTTCTTCTTGCGGCTCATGATGCTAACAGCTAGCACTCATGTCGGAGGCAAACTGATCCCACTTACACGTCCACTACATGCTCCCATGCTTTCTTCATGATCAGACAGGTGGTGAGTAGAGGGGCGTGGCTGTAACGCTTTGATTGGTGTTTCCTTAGAGATCACAATGGAGAATAGCAGTGAGGGGAGTGAGGGGAACTTCTCACCTGTCAAGGATGATGTTTACTATGGCAGTGTAGTGCACCGCAGGAAATGCCCACCACTACGATCAGAGGAACGATATGGTACGTCCAGTGGAAAAGACGGACCGATGTAAACGAGATAAAACCAGCCGACCAGACAGAAGCTTGTAGTTCTATACTGGTAGAGGATGTACGGAGGTTTTAATAGTTCCTGAATAAAGAGCAGAGGAGAACTAGTGCTTCAGCCCTCCAGACATTTTATTCTGCTGTACCTTCTGTTCAGTGCTGACAGTGAGGGTAGTGTGATTGTCCTCGCCTTTCGTTTGTGCTCCTCTGTGGTCTTTAAAGCCCAAACAGTGCTTTTCTTCCTTTCTCTCTTCATCTCCATCACTGTTCCCCCTCCTTTTACTCATCCTGTCCCAGATTGACCCTTCTTACCCTGTCTTGCTCTTTCTACCCTTTCATGTTGCATGAGCATCCTACTGTATTGTATGGCTTACTCTGGCATTCTTCAAAATAAAAGTTCTTTAGAGCGACGCCATAGGCGACAGGTTTCCAACCCTGATCCCAGAGTACCCACTGTCTTCCCTACTGTTTGACTTTCTCAAATGCACCCACTTGAACTCGAGTCAGGCTGCAAATGGCATATTAATTCAACAGGGGCGGTGAAAGCACAAAATTATGCTACTCCAGGACCAGGTTGGGAGCCTGTGGCATTCTGATTCTTTACCCATAAAATATTTCGTTTTCAAGGAGTTTTAAACCCAATTATTGTGGTTGTTCTTCACCTGTGATAGCCTGGCGGGCTATCCAGGGTGCATTCTATCCTCGCCCAGAGTCGGCTGAGATGGGCGCCAGCCTCACCGCGACCCTAATTAGTGTTAAGCGGTTCAGCAAATGAATGTTTTTCACTACTGGATGGTGCGGGTTTTACTTTCCAAAAGCATATTGCGCACATCCACCTCACAGCAAGAAGACCTTGGGTTCGAGTCCCAGGCTCAGTGAGGGCGCTTCTTTCTGGAGTACACATGCTCTCCCCATGCTTGTGTGCGTTTTCTCAGGGTAATCTAGTTTCCTCCCATAGTTCAAAGACATGCACATAAGGCGAATTGGCTGTTCCAAATTGCCACTAGTTGTGAATGTGAATAGTTATGTATGTGTGTTTGCCCTGTGATGGGCTGGCAAGCTGTTCAGGATTTACCCCAACTTTGCCCAGAGTTGGCTGAGAAGGGCTTGAGCCTTCTTGTGACCCTAATAATCTAAAGTAGTGCGATAAATGATTGATTAATTGATTGATTGATTGATGGATGATATTGTGCACATCCCCTTCACACCAAGAAGGTCCTGGGCTTGAGTCCTGGACTCAGCGAGGCCATTTCTGGGCAAAGGTGGCATGTTCTCCCCATGCATGTGTGGGTTTTCTTTGGTTACGCTGGTTTCCTCCAGCAGTCCAAAGACATGCACATTAGGATAGTTTGCTGTTCCAAATTGCCCCCAGGTTTGAGTCTCAGTGGTTGTGTATGTGTGTTGGCCCTGCGATAGCCTGGCGAACTGTTCAGGGTGTATCCCACCTTCACCCAGATTCGGCTGAGATGTGCTCCAGCCTCCCCATGACCCCAAGAAGAGTAAGTGATTTGGCAGATGAATGAATGAATGAATGAATGAATGAATGAATGAAAGTGAGTGTGTGTGAGAGAGTGTGTTATTAGTCAATGGACTCCGTGTCCTGTAATGACCGTGTTTCCGTGGCCAGGGGCCATCAGAGCCAAATTGTCCATGCTATCTGAACAGGAGGGATGGCATACTCATGCTCCCCTGTCAGATACACTGGCTGTAGCCAATCACGAGTGTCTGTAAGCTAATGAGTGCAGAAGAGGGTAGACAGCGCTTTACTCTGAGTGGGTTACGTTGCTGATTTGAGGCTTCTCCCTCCTTAGTTGCTAGCTCTTGTTTGTTTAAGCAAATTAGTTAAAGAATGGGTAAGAATCTTCCATGGTATCACTCTAAAGAATAATTTCTCTCATCTTCACTTTTAAACATGTATCAAAGCTGTCATAAACATCAACAGCTGAAACGGGGCGATTAGGATTTGAAGCGAGGTCAGACAGTGATGCTAGAGTACAGATGCCATTAAATTCAACATGGTGGAACCATCTGGAACTTGCACGGTCTCACGGCTCTTCCCATCATGCACAGGGATTTTCAATCTTTCTTCTGTTACTTGAGCCATTCACTGTCATGTCTGTTGTTGTCTGTTTTAACGTAAACGTCATAGATAGGTGTTTTAAAGCTTCTGTTATTTCTTCCGTAGTGGAATAACTATTCAGGGGCAAATCTCGGTTAAATCTGAAATAGCTCCTGTTCACCTGGTTAAAGTGCTCGGGCTGAAACATCAGGCATGATAGTAAAAAGTGAAGTTATTTCTTTAAAGGAAAAGACAGCATTTATTAAAAGTTAATCTCAGCTTGGAGATGTAATCTTCCATTTTGATAAGGTGGATTATAAAGGAAGTATAATAACAAACGAAGAAGAGTGTAGGTCGTGCAAGAATCTGTGGGCTCAAAAGTGCCCTCTGCCATCAGTCTGGGTACTCTTTGCCTCACCGAGTAACTTTTTTACTGAGTTTTATGATTAATCTGCGATCCTAAATACCTTACAGAAATACATTTTATACATTATCCAGATTCCAAAAAGGCAAATTATACAATCTGAGTTTTTGAAAGCATTTCATTTGTGATATACAGAAGGACAGTGACACACTATTTGCATCGCATTACCAGCGCAGTTTGTGAGGGATTTACATAAACCACTGAGAGGCACAACAATGCGCTGCCTCACCGCGCATATCCTCCCTGTATCTGAACGGGACATGTGGAAATTCTGCTATTCTTTATTGAAAAAAAAATAATTATAATATTTAATTCGAACAGTAAAAGGGTTTGCAATACACACCAGCTGACAAATATTTACGTTTATTATCTTTTATGATGAACATTTTTTCTTTTCAAGATTGACAGGGGAGGCAGAGTGCTCAGCCTCCCCTTTACCTACCTTCCCTGAAAATCGCTTAGAGTGTTCCTGGAAGGATGTGAACACGAGGTGGCGACAGAGTCTAACTAACCGATTTAAAGTAATAACGCAATTATTTCACTTTAAAATGATGCTTTATGAAATATAATTTTTCGCATTTCCTGCAGGGATGGGGGCGGGGGGGCACTTTAATTTTTCCCACAAGGTAGGTAAGAGGCTAATTCACGTCACTGCAGTATAGAAACAACTAAAAACAAACTGTCTAAAAGTACAAGTCACCATCTCAATGAATTAGTGGGAAGCTCTCCAAAGACGTTTTTTTTTACTCATTTTTTCTTGCTTGCGGGTTTATTTTTTGATGTACCGCATCAGGTGACTGAGACGAGCGGTTGTTCAAAATAAAAGTTCTTCCAGACTCCGATAATTAATAAAATATTATTTTTATTCCGCCTTTGTGATGGCCCGGTACCAAACGATCCACGGATCGGTACCGGTTCACAGCCCGGTGGTTGGGGACCTCTGGTCTATGCATAGAATGTATGATAATCATATACTTAGAAAGCTCTCATTGACCACATCAAATGAATTGGCCGGCTGAGTTTGTCTCTCAGGCATCAGGGTTGACACATGTGATGTGTAGATTTGAATGAGATTAACGTTTAACAAGTGCTGTCGTTTCTTAATCTAATCGGTTGCTTTTTTATTTAATTTGATTTCCCTGTTAACCCCAGCCATGGCTACTATGCATGCTTATCAGTTTGTGAATTTTCTGTGCTGGTCTGAGTGTTAGATTACTGTTTGTATTTATTTATTTACTTATTTATTTATTACCCAAAGCAGATTCACTTATGACATGTTTAGTGTGTATAACAGGCTAACATTCAGTAATTAAAGGTTTTTATGAAAATTCTTCTGTCAATATCATATTCAAATACTCAAATATATAATGTATTTGTAATACAGTATAATATATACTCAAATCAGATTCCTTTTTATCAAAATGCAGCCCAAAATTTGAATGTTGCACTGTTGCCAAAAACCTGGGTCTGATGTGAGAGATGATACGGTTCCACTTAAATTTATAAATAATGAAACCTGTTACGTCGTGTCTGTCAGCTAAGTGTCTTCCTTTTTATTATATATTATTATTTTTTCATGCTTGCGTTCCCACCCTTATTTTGAAGTAGTTCCCTTTTTGTTTACAGTTCCTCTCCACTCTCCTTCC
>JAQNCB010000012.1:5360709-5370725 GCA_030068295.1 Euristhmus nudiceps
AGTTGTTCTTTTGTAAATAAAACTCTAGTCGTGCAATTGGGTCCTACCCGTGTCTCGCCCGTTACTGAATCCTGACAGAAACCAATGTCAGAAACAGCCTATATTTTAGACACCAAACATGATCGTGCTTGATCAACGACAAAATTATTCCGTGTGATTATTACTTTGTGCTGTTTTTAAATACTCAACGTTGTTTGTTCCTGCTTTCTTCACAAAATATCTTCATTATACATCACATGGCTAATAAATGTCCCCGTACGCTTGTCTGTACTGTTATAAGACAGTGGCGGTGATCGCGGTTCTGGTTCTGAGTGTGGAAGGTGCTGTGCTTTTGATATTTTTTAGGCGGTTACAGAGGACGAGAGAGACACTCGCCAGACTACTTTGACGGATCAGAACCAGACCATCTGGCAAGGATTTTTGTAGCTCTGTTTGATTATGACCCCCGGTCCATGTCCCCGAATCCTGATGCTGCAGTCGAGGAGCTTCCCTTCAAAGAGGGCCAGGTCATAAAGGTGAGCCATGATGTTCTGTTATGTGTCTGTGTGCTTGTAATTATTTCTGCAGTGGGACACATCACAACATTTCTAGGTCATCGCGGGTCAAATAATCACCGAATTCAGTCACTCTATTCAAAAAGGCCAACGATGATTGAGGCCATTTTTCCTTTTCTCACATTCATCCCACAGCAACAAGCTGGCATGCAATCTTTCTTGAGTCTTGAATGACTAGCCGTTTACTTGAAATAGGTTACTATTAGGGCAGCATGGTTGCATAGTGGTTAGCACGTCTGCATCACAGCAAAAAGGACCTGGGTTTAAGTCCTGGGCTTGATGAGGGCAATTCTGTGTGGAGTTTGCATGTTCTTCCTGTGCTGTATGGCTTTTTTCCAGGCACTCATGTTTTCTCCCACTGTCCAAATACATGCATATTAGGCTAAGTGGCTGTTCGAATTGGTGTAAGTGTGAGTGTGCATGATTGGTTGTGTGTGTGTGTGTGTGTTGTCCCTGTGATGGTCTGGTGAGCTGTTCAGGATGTTTCCGCCTTCACCAGTGTTGGCTGAGATAGGCCTCATTCTCCCCATGAGAATAATCAGAGTAAGCGGTTCAGTTGGTGCCACCTTGTGGATGGATGACATATTACATTTCATGGTAACGGTTGAAAGAAAGTGCGATAATCATATCCTTTGAAAGCTCTCATGGGCAACATCAAATGACTTGGTGGTGGCCATATTTGTTCTGTTGGCCTTGAATTTGGCACCTGGGATCAAGAACTATCATTATCATCATCTTCTTCCGATTAATCCTGGATCGGGTTGTGGGGGCAACAGCCTAAGCAGTGAGGTCCAGATGTCCCTCTCCCCGGCTACTTCCTCCAGCTCTTCCCGGGAGACACCCTCGGTGTCGACAACTATTATCTCTCCATTTCTATCTTCACGATTTTGTGAATGGAACGTTTTGTCTGCCAGGATTTGAGGATTTGTTCAATTCTGTTCAATGTTGCTTGATTTAAGTTCCTTTTTTTTTTTAACTGCCAATGATGTGACTGTTCTCTACTCTATACCCGAGCAAGCATTCAGGAAAAGGACCTTTTTACAACTTATCTAAAATGTCTCCATTTTCTATTTTTCCCCCATCATTACGTTCTGCTCTGGTATGTTTTATTTTATGTCCTGAGTTGTTTCCCCTCTTCTGCTTGTGCTTTAGGTGTTTGGTGAGAAGGACACGGACGGGTTCTACAGAGCCGAAGTCTGCGGCCGGAGAGGTCTCGTCCCGTGTAACATGATATCTGAGATCGAGACGGAGGACGGAGAGATGATGGACCAGCTTCTTCAACAGGGCTTCATACCGCTGAACACACCGGTCGAAAAAATTGGTATATTCACTTTTATCCTGCTGTGTTAGAAACTCCTCTCCAATTAGCATCCCTTTCCTCCTTCGTTATCTTCTAATTTGCTTGTTTTTTTTTTTTCTGACTTCCATGGCACTGAATATTTGTGGTATAAAAGTAGTGAGCTGTCCGATCCTAGGCTAGCTTGCACTTTTTATCCTCCTCTCCTTTTTCTTCCTTGCTTTTCTGTTTTCAAGTGAACTGTGATCGGTTTAAAGATGGCCGCTCACTAAATCGCAGGTTTCGGAAATCCAAGAGAGGTTTGTTCTCCCTGTGAGCTTTTCCCTTCTGGTTTTCTTTACCATCTCATTCCTAAAATGAAAATGAAAAAAATAAATAAATAAATAAACATTGCCCTTCATCCACCATATTACGTGTATCTCTTGTTTATTTCCTGAACAGTTATTGTTAAATAATAAGCAGTTTGCTTATTATTTTCATCACTTTTATGTTTCATTAGTGTTTGTTATAGTGGAGCTTTTGCACAGGGCACCAGTCATGGAATATGGTTTGCATGGTTGTCCCGTGTCCAACCGGTGTCCGCATGCGCCCACCACAGGAAAACTAATAAGGCCGCCATGTTGCTGAGTTGATGCTGATTGGCTGTTATGTGTCGCTGACTTGCATGATGAATGGCAGTGATAATAATTAAAATATATATACTTCCCAGCCCAAAAAGTTGCACAGTCTAATATTTTCATTTATCCTTATTTACAGCGTGACGATGTTGCTCCGGTTGGCTCGGTCGAGGCTCAGCAACATTAATGTGGCAATAAAATGAGGGCGCTGATGAGCTGAATGTACTGAATCAGCAGGTCATCACATCAATGCACTTTTTCTTCCCTGATGGCGTGGATATAAAGCAGGGACTCGAATAATGAGCGAGTGGTTCAGGGAGCATGAGGAATAATTTCCACATATGTATTGGCCCCCCCAGAGTCCCGAACTTAACCCTATTGAAAGTTTTCTGGATGTGCTGGAGAAGACTTTTTGGAGTGGTTCAGTTTTTCTCTCATTGATTCAAGATGTCAGTGAGAAATGAACCCGACACTGGAAGGGAATAAATGTTATGTTGCTTATGTTTTTTGAAACGATGCCATGACGATTACGTGCTGAAAGTAGGGATAAAGGTGGAAGAACAACATATTCGTGTGTGCAACTTTTTTTTTTAACTGGGCAGTGTATATAACGAAACCCAAAAAAAGAAGCTCATACACCACTGCTCAGATTCGCACAGAATAAAAAATTCACACTCTAACTCAGGGAGGGTGAAGGACCTTGCATGTAAATAAGTGTGAATAAAGAAACTCAACTCATTTATTTGAATTAATCCCTGAGATGGAGCAGCACATGGCGTAGTGGTTAGCATGTTCGCCTCACAGCAAGAAGGCTTGGGTTCGATTCCCAGCCTGGGTGTTTCTATGTGGAGTTTGCATGTTCTCCCCGTGCTTGTGTGGGTTTCCTCTGGGCGCTCCGGTTTCCTCCCACAGTCCAAAAACATGCACAGTAGGCTAATTGGCTGTTCCAAATCTCCCTTAGGTGTGACTGTGTGTGTGTGTGAATGGTTGTGTGAGTGTTGGCCTTGCGAAGGCCAGGCGAGCTGTCCAGGGTATACCCAGCCCTCGCCCAGAGTCAGCCAAGATGCGCGCCAGCCTCCCCGTCACCCTAATTAGGATTAATCGGTTTACAAAATGAATGAATGAATCCCTGAGATGAGTAGTAATTCCCCTCAATGGGCTGAAATCCCATTCCTAGGATTTGAACTCAGTCGTTGCGTTCTCATTTTCATATGCCATTCTTAGTTTTTTCCCCCCATATGACATTCATGATTTTTTTTTTTACATTTGTATCAATTTTCTTCATTGAGTTTCTGCATTCGTTTGTGTTTGTCTTTCTCTTCCTTCCTTTTCTTGGGTCCAACATTCTCTCTGTTCATCTGGCCTCAGAGCGGAACAGGAGGAGCGGACGGCATCCGATGTCCACACGCCGGATGGTGGCGCTGTACGACTACGACCCCAGGGAGAGCTCGCCAAACGTAGATGTCGAGGTAGCAAAAAATCTTCTCCATGCCTTCAGATATAAAATTCATTCTTTCGGGTTTTTTTTTTTTCGTTTTCAGTTTGTTAGCATTTTATTGATGAGCAGCCTGAATAATTCCGCTACGTTAGCTGGAGGACTTTCCTTCTTTTAGGTTTAATCAGACAAATCGGTTATTTACATTTTTTTTTAAATAGCTCGAGGAGAGCATTGATTACAGACAAGAAAACAACACTCATGGTTCAGCAGTTAAGCAGCTGAAACGATTTACGTACACAGCGTAGCGTAGTGGTTAGCATGTCTGTCTCACATCAAAAAGGTCCTGCATTTGGGTCTTGGGCTCGGGCAGTTCTGTGTGGAGTTTGCATGTTCTTTTCGTGTTTGTGTGGGTTTCCTCGGGGTACTTGTAACCTGCCTTCACCCAGAGTTAACAAGATAAGCTCCAACCTTCCGCTGACCCGAATAGTATAAACCAGTCGTTGAATGAATGAATTTGTGAGAGTCACTAATGTTTTTATAAACATTATGATGTTATTATAAACATTATGAATCAGTGTAATGCCGGTTGTGCTCATATTTACTGAGCTACAGTAACCTGTTACCCATTTTGTTATATTTACGGGCAAAAACGTAATGTCTAGCAAGTGAACCATGTTTATGCTCAAACTTTTGGTGATTAAAACATATGTTTTCACATAGTATTATTCAATATGATTATAAACACTTCAAACATTACATAGAAGAAAAAAATCTCTTGTGTCAACTTTGATTTTAGACATTATTAGTCAGTCAATCAAACTTTTTACAGCAATTTTCAGTTCATAACAACGTGTAGCAAAAATGGCCTCGCATGAGGGCTTGTAACACTCAAGCCTAGTGGCTCATCATAGACGGAGCCTATCCTGCCTTTTGTAGCGTGAATTAACTCGGAGTTCACCTTCTCCTGGATGGGGCGCTGGTCCATCACAGGTTACCTTCCCAATATTTTTTACTGGTACCCATTAGTACTGCTGGGTGAACAGAGGCGTACTTATGGTTGAGACCTTCGCCTAACAGAGATTCAGATTCAGAACCATGACCTGTCCAGGGTGTACATTCGCAAGCACAGAGAGAACACACAGAAACGCCTCGAGCTGGGAATTGAACCCAGGACCTTCTTGCTATGAGGCGGACGTCCTAACCTCTGTGCCGACCATGCTCACGAGCCGAGCTCCCTAACCACTACACCACTGGCCCCATGCTTTACATTCATTCATTCATTCATTTTCTAAGCCACTTCATCCAAAATAGAGTCTTGGAGAGGCTGGCACCCATCTCACCCGAATCTGGGCGAGGGTGGGGCACACCCCGCACAGTTCGTCAGGCCATCACAGGGCCAACACTCACACAACCATTCACGCACTCACACGTAGGGTTGATTTGGAACAGCCAGTTAGCCTACTGTGCATGTTTTTGGACTGTAGGAGGAAACTGGAGTACCCGGAGGAAACCCATGCAAACGCGAGGGGAACATGCAAACTTCACACAGGAACGTCCCGAGCTGGGAATCGAACCCAGGACCCTCTCGCTGTGAGACGGACGTGCTCACCACAGTGCTGCCCATGCTTTACATAAGCCATCATCTAAAAAATATCGATAAATAAATAAAAATTAAGGACATGCACACACTCGCACACTTTCTCTTAGTTAGAGCAGATACATATGCAGTTAAGAGAAGTGAAGGCCAAAAAGGAGATCACTTAAAAGCTGAGAAGGTGCTTATCTTACTCTCAGCAATTTACAGTGAGGAAACACGAGCAACTGGATAATAAAACGAAATAAATATAAAGAACTAACTGGATAAATAAGTCGCTGTATTCAGTGGATGAATAATATCCCGACCCTGGCTGTGTGCCGTTGTCCTTTCTCAGGCTGAGCTGACGTTCTGTGCCGGAGATGTGATAATGGTGTTTGGGGAAATTGATGAAGATGGATTTTACTATGTGAGTACACTTGTGTGTGATGTGTTCGAGTGGTTTAGTGTTTTGTGACCTGTACAGATGATCAGTATTTCATCAGTTTCTACCCAGAGGAAGTTAGGCGTATTCAGAGTTGGGTTCTGCACCTGCTTATGCTGTTTTACTGAACAACCCCAAAACATCAAATTATTTTACTTCTTTGTTATCAGAATGAATACAACATCGAATAACAACAAGGGGCAAATAATATTTACATACAGTTCTGTGTTTTACATTTACAGCATTTTACAGACGCCCTTATCCAGAGCAACTTGCATTTATCATCGTTATACAACTGAGCAATTGAGCAAGTTACTTGGTAATTAAGGGCCTCGCTCAAGGGCCCAACAGTGGTAACCTGGTGGTACTGGGGTTTGACGCCTCAACCTTTTGATCAGAAACCCAGAGCTTTAATCACTGATCCACCTCTGCCCCCTGTAAATAGATGAAAATGAGCCAGTTTAAAAAATCACTAACATTTTGCTTACAGTAGCTTCGGTTAAAAAGATTACGTTATTTACTATGTAAACCTTCTAACCATTCAAATTGCTGCTTGAGGACGAATTGCAGATAGAATAATATGGGGATAGAATAATGTGATTATAATAATGTGGTGCTCCCGAATGGAGTATCGACAAGGTGCACGACTATTAACCCAGAGTTCGAATACAAGTGCAAATCCAGGTTAATGCTACAGCCATCCTTGACCGGGAGTCTATGACAGCTAATTGGCCGAACCCTCACGGGAGGGTAGAACTGCATATGCTCCCTTCCCTGTTACTCACAACGATTGGCAGGCAATCATGGGCGTCTTTGAGCTCATTCATACGAGGGGCAGATAGCGCTTTCCCTCTGAGTGTGTTAGACCGCCCCCAAATACGCATGCGCCACAGTTCAAAAAGAGGCGGGTGACTAGCACTGCATGTTACGGAGGGGGCGTGTCCATGCTTTCGCCCCGCCCTGGTCAGTGGTGGTCGTGTGATAGGGAAGGCAATACTTGATGGGTGGGAATTGGATATGACTAAATTAGGGAGAAAATTGATGGGGGGGTAGTAAATAAACAAATAAATAATAATGCAGACTACCTAGTAACTAAAATCCCCTCCTATGTAGTTAGCTAGTAATTGATAACATCTCAAAACTCTTATTTGTTGTTTCCTCGCTCCTCGCTGGATCCAGAAGTTCTTCTGATCTGCCATCTTTGTCAGTCGTCCCAATATGCTTTTTTATTCTTTGAGGAGTGATGATCGAGGAGCGAGAATACACAAGAGCAGCCGTCCCGGAAGTGCTGCTCACCAGTGTATAAATAAGCCTCCTCTTATATGACGTTGGATGCTTTTACGCAGAAAGTCAACTGTGCCGCCTCATTTCTCTTAAAATACATTTCCACACTCCTCGTATCATTTCTCTCCTTGTTTCCTTGGCAGGAGGGTCAAAGATGCAAGGATAAGACATAAGTGAGAGAAACAAGGGTATTTCAAGGGCAATTCAAGGGTTTTGAGAAGCACCCTCAGTTGTTATTGTTGATCTCATAACAAAGAGAAAAGACTTTAATTTGAAGCTGTATCGGTGCCATCTTGGTGAGACCACTTTTCGCTTGAAAGCAGTGTGGAAGTCATAGATGTTATTCTCGAATGGAAAAATGGGAAGATGGAAATAATTACATTTGAGAAAAACATTATCTTGAAAAACTTTTCTTTGTGCCAACTTTCAGCTATGAGCACCAGGGTTTCTTTTCTTGGAAGCTATAATTCTTTAATCAGCTTGTTATTTACTTAGTAACATTATTGGTAAGGCTCTACGATTTTAAGACGCTGACCTTCATCAGTGAAATGTTCCAGATGTTTGAGATCCTGAGTACCGAAGTCTTATGGTAAGGTGGTCTCACCAAGATGGCCGTCATCCGGCTTCAAAATCAAAATAATGAAGCATGACCTAGCCTTTTTGTAACATCAGTGGTTGTTATGGTTACAGTGCACAAAAGCTGGCTTCTTCCGCTAAAATGTAAGAGGGCGTCCTCCTGCTACTTTTTGAACATTTTTGAATGGTGTATGCAACACTGCCCCCTAGTGATCACGTTTACCTGATTTGCACGATCCTTCGACTTTCCTCTTCAACACGGACTTGCTGTGTGTTTATTTGATTGGCTCTTGTGTTTCGTGTCCTGTCGTGTCATCCGACAGGGCGAACTGAACGGGCACAGAGGTCTGGTGCCCTCCAACTTTCTGGAAGAAGTGCCTGACGATGTGGAGGTTTTTCTCACCGAGCCACAGGATCACCCAGGCAGGACCAAGAGCAAAAGGGTACACCCTGTTTCACAGCACTAGCCCTCTGTCGTCCATCCACTATTTCCCTTTCTCAGTCTCTTTCTTCTCTCTCTCTCTCTCTCTTTTTTTATTTTTTACCTGTCCTGTCTTTGCAATTGGTTCTTTTCCTCCTGTGTGTGTCTGTGTTTTGTGTTGTGTGGAGGATGTTTATTATTATTATTATTATTATTATTATTATTATTATTATTATTATTATTATTTTGTTTTACTTTCTTTCAATTATAATTTTGTTGGATCCTTAAAGAAATGAACAAAATCTATAAGATGCTACAGAGATGTACCAAGTTTATATTTATGTTAAAATCTGTATGAAAGACTTTGTGGTTGGGGGGGTTTGTGTGGGTGGTGGGGGTTGTGGGATGGTGGTGGGGGTTGTTATAAAAGACTATACAGTATTCATAAAGCATTATGGAAGAAAATAACGACGAAGAATAATGTCCGTGGAAATTATTTTGTAAACGGGGTGGGCAGGGACGCACTTCAGGCTCCTCATGATATTTATTCAGGATTGGAACAGATGCTTTATGAATATGCGCGTGTTTGATCTGAAACTTTCTAATAGAGGTAATAGTTTTGATGTACAGACAGAGATGAACCCATGTAGAACTGCATGCCCCTTTTTCTTCCAAAATGCTCGACTTCCTTCATGAATCTGTTTTTTTTGTTATGCAAAAGGTTGAGACCCGTGAAAAAAAAAGACTTTTTTGTACATGTTTCCAAAGTAACTTGTCTTTTGTATATTGCTGATATTAAAACTTCTGGGCTGGAACTAATTGTAAGTAGACACAGAGATATACTTTGGGGAGTGATTGTATCTGTAGATTTATGAGTAATGTAGATACTGTGTCCTGATTTATGAGAGAAAATGAAATGATTGTTCTTGTACTTTGCGTTTACTTTGCGTTTCTCTCATATTCATTGTATACACTGTTAAGATGCATTGCATCATGCAGGTGTTGTTGTTTTCTTTTTTTGCTTTTTTTCCTTTCTCCTCCACCCGCTTGGCAAACCAGAAGAAGAGCGTTCATTTCACTCCGTAACGGCTCAGTGCATCTCACGTAAGTGAGCGACTGACGATACCAAGACTAACACTGGCCTCGTCTAATGCAGTTGACATGGGTAGCCTTTAATTTTAAACCCCTGACAACGGGGCACACACACACACACACACACACACACAGGCACACCAGTCAGGTCAGTACAGAACAGTACGTTTTACATGCATAGAGCATTAAAGTTAGGGTTGGTGTATTTTTTATCTTTAAACCCATATAGCAATCAGTATCTTTTGAGACCTGAAAAATAAATTCTGAAAAAATCTGTCCTCTGTAGCCCCTATAATCCTGTAAAAACACCAACCAATCACTGCCTTGCAGTCCTTTGGAAAATATCCAATCAAATGCACCCATGACTTCCTGCTTTTGTGTGAGCCTCCAATGCATGAATCTGCAATCAGAGTGAAGGGGTGTGGTTTTTGACGGCGCTCTAAGGGCAGGGGAGGGTTTAGAGTAGGCCTTGTAAACACATTACTTTCAAATTTTGCTCACCTTCCAGATTACCAATCCCAACTTTAAAGACACACGTTGCGAAGCAATAAAGAAAAGTTAGACAGTTCGTTTGTTACTCAGGTGTCGACACATCACTTGACCTCAGTAACAAAATGCAACTTTATGAGAATAACGTGAGGGTCATTGGAGCGATTCGCAGCGGAGTGCGAAGCGGCCGGGATGAGAATCAGCACCTCCAAGTCCGAGGCCATGGTTCT
>JAQNCB010000012.1:5425477-5444488 GCA_030068295.1 Euristhmus nudiceps
TCCTTTGTTTGCCCGACAGTGTGGCCAAGGACCCGTAAGTCACGTGGTATTTATGACGTAGTCACAGTTGCCTAATAAGGTTATGTAACCATGTGACAGGCTGGTGATGATGATGTCATGCTGTCTGTCGACACACCTTATGAAAGAATTGAGGTTGCATCATGACATAATGATTTACCTTCCAGATCTAAATTGAATAAGTGAAGGTACATAAACTAAATGTATGTTTCATTTTCGACAGAGGGCTTCGGGTGATTCCTTACCCATGTGGCCTTTTTCTTTTCCTTCTTTCTTTCTCTCTTTCACTGCTACTTGCTGTGGAAAGTGAGATACCACAGAGCTCTGTGCAATTTTCTAAGATCTCTGTTGTTAATAAAGTACTGGAGTGCCTTCAACCTCCGACAGCACACACTGAGCACTGCAAGGCAAAGGGAAGCAAAAAAGAAAGAAAAACACATAGCTCATTGAGCAGCACAAGTTATACCTGTCTGTGTAAGGGGGAACAGAGATGAATGGAGGACGAGGATAGGAGAGGGGGGCATGGAGTTATTCTCTCCTGTTGTCAGTGTAGCTGTTGAACGATGAGCCAGAGGCGTGATTGTCTGGTCACTGTCAATATGGGTCACAGTTCCCCCTCTCTCTACATTTCACACGTGGTAAATCCCTTCCTGCTACTGCAGCTGTCAGCATGGCAGTGCAAGCACTGTGGAGAAAAGATGGATGGAGATGCAAAGGATTGATACAGAGAACAACAGACAGACATCAGGATTGATACACAGAACAACAGACAGATATCTGTGGTTGACTGTGGCTGCCGAGGGAGGGACAGTGGATGATGAGAATATGTAGAGATTACAGAATATAGGATACGTGGATGGATGAAGGAGTGGATGGATAGATGGGAGGGTGGATGGATGGATGGATCGTTGATAAGGACGTGTGCAACTTTGTGAAGGGATGGTTGGATGAATGGGTCAGTGATAGGCATGTATAGAAAAATTTGTGCACCACCCAGGAGTCTTTCATAATTAACATGGATGAATAATTAATAAATGAATGGAGTAATGTTTCAATTAATAAGTGGATGGTGGATAGAGTAATAATTCAAATAATAAGTGGATGGATGGAGTAATAATTAAATTCGTAAGTGGATGGAGTAATTAAATTAATAAGTGGATGGATGGATGGATGGAATAATAATTAAATTAATAAGTGGACGGATGGAGTAATTAACTTAATAAGTGGATGGATGGAGGGTTGGCTGGATGGATGGAGTAATTAAATTAATAAGTTGATGGATGGATGGATGGAGTAATTAAATTAATAAGTGGTTGGATGGAGTGATAATTAAATTAATAAGAGGATGGATGGAATAATAATTAAATTAATAAGTGGATTGATGGATGAATGGAGTAATAATTAAATTAATAAATGGATGGATGGAGTAAAAGATAGATGACACTGCTGAGTAGATGAGGTGATTTCGAGATGAAGGACAGATGAAGGAGGAAATGTTGGTTATTTTGTAGTAATGGGTGGACAAACATCCTTTGTGTGTGTGTGTGTGTGTGTGTGTGTGTGTGTGAGTGTGTGTTGGGATGTGGCATGTGGTCCTACCCTCTTGCATCTGGAACTGCTTAACTCTAACACACAGACAGTCTTATGGAGCAGAGCAACGCAGTAATAAACTCAAACACTCGCACTTTCTCTCGCTCTCTCTCTCTCTCTCTCTCTCTCTCAATCTCTCTCTCTCTCTCTCTCACACATACACACACACACACACACAGGTTATAGTACATGCAAACCTCTGAATTCTGGAAGAGTAATTATAAGGCCATTACAGGCCAGAGAGCGAGAGTGATGAGATGATGTGAGATGAGACGAGATGAGACGAGGAGACTGCTGAGATGTGGTGCTCACATTTTCCATATCCATACATCTCCACCTTAATCACAGAGTCTGAGAATACAGGCTCAGCACCTGGATTTGTGAAGGTCCCACGTAGACATGTGATTATATTTTGTTTGTGGACACCCCCTCCCCCAAAAAATATATAAATAAATAAATAAATAAATTGGATTTGGAAATTAATTTTTCTTTTTTTTTTCCACAGTCAAAACATGTCCCAAGTGCTAATGGCCACACACACACACACACACACACACACACACACACACACACTCATACATTCCTCAGGCCATTAGCTCAGAGACTCCAGGGACCTGCTGGATCACATCACAAATATGATCTGGAAAAAATGATCAGTCCTCACTGAAAACGTACAGTGAAAATTAGAGAAAGGGAGAGAGAGAGTGTTTCATAACATATCAATAACACCCCCACTCCCTGTCTACTGTTTATTCCCCTTAATTTCGGTACATATCTGTCCAACACACACACACACACACTCTCTCTCTCTCTCACACAGTATTCCCAATCGAGCTTTAATTAGGCACGTAGCGTTCTTTAGATGTTTATAGCCGACTCTACACCCATCAGCCAATATAACTTAATCACAGCACAACAAAAGCAGTCGTGGGGTTGTTTATGCTGGCACCCACTTACGTTAAACAGACTCCACCTTCAGAGGGCACGGCTCTGCGGCTAATAGCCTCATTAAACACAGCTACGCGTCTGTAGAGCCAAGCTGAGGCATGGAAGATTTAGAAAATGCTGGAAGGAGAAGCTCGTTGTGTCATTACTTATTTCCAGTATTTGGAGCTGGCATGGTGCTTATTGAGAGCAGAGAGTTCCTGTGAGTTAAAGATGACCTGTGTGTGTGTGTGTGTGTGTGTGTGTGTGTGTGTGTGAGCACACTCCCTACATAATGGCTTGCCATTGAGTATTTGTCAACAGTTATTAAATATATATCCAAAATCTAATTTTGTTTGCATACAGTCTGCACTTATAATAATGGATAATAAGTGCCTTAATAACTTCCTTCCCGAGCCAATGCGATCATCTTCTTTTGTGGACTTTCAGTAGAGTTGGCTCATTTTTCTTCGCTCTCCCGATTTCGTCTTTACTTCGGCTGAGGGCTCCAGAGTGAGGCATCGACAAGGTGCGTGACTATTAACCCGGAGATCGCAAGTTCGAATCTGGGTTAATGACACAGCCATCCGTGACCGGGATGTCCACGGGAGATAATTGGCCGAGCTCTCGCTGTAGGGAGGGACGGCATACGCTCACTTCCCTGTCTCTCACAGCGATCACCAGCCAATCACGGGCGTCTGTGAGCTCATTCATATGAGCGCTTTCCCTCATGGTGTGTTAGACTGCCCCCAAATACGCATGGCGCCTCAGTTTGAAAAGAGGCGGGTGGCTAGCATTGCATATCACGGAGGGGGCGTGTGCATGCTTTCACCCCACCCTGGTTGGTGGTGGATGTGTGATAGGAAGGCAATACCTGATGGGTGGGAATTGGATACGAATAAATTAAGGAGAAAATGGGGAAAGATACCCCCCCAAAAAAATGTACTTCGGCTGAATTTTTGTTCCGCATTAAGAGATGAGCTCCAGCGACTGGGATGGCGTCTCTCCAGATATTTTCAGCTCGCTTCCATTTTAGCTCCACTCGTTCACGTACTAACTGCACGTTCCCGCCTGCTCCCTCCTGTGCTCTGGTCATTAAAAGATGATGTTTAGAAAGCCAAGAGATCTTTGGCTATACACACACTCCCGTTTGACACAAACACTGTCATGGTGATACACCATGTTTTGCCTCATTGCCTGGCTTCGTTTTCTTAGGATATGACAGCCTTACGGTCATCTCGCACCTCAGCTCCAGCAAGGGGAGTAGAGTAAATAACGCAAACACTTGGCACTGTTCTTCTCTCTCTCCTGTCTGATATGTTGGGTATGACATGATTCATCAGTTTGGGATTCAGAAGAACGAACACTCGTAATTCTATAATTTTATAGAAACCGTTTTAACGCTTCATTCTTTCTCAATCTCTTTCAGAGCAAAGAGCAACAACTTCAAGCCATGAACGAAAGCAACAAAGTCTTCCTGTACTGTGGATTCCTGGATTACAGGTAAGTTTGTCTCGCAACGAGTCAGACTGTGGTAACTGTGATAAAGTTAAAAGCGGTAAAGTGCAGGTTGCAGCTGCATTGTGTTCATAGGCACATGATTGCCTGCAGAGGGTTTCTTTCAGTTAGCAAGTGTTCCACTGTAGACCGGAAAAGATTACCTTTTACGGTTTCTCAACAATATATAAAAAAAAAAAGTTTCCTATCTTGATTTTTTTCAAGAGAGGAAAAAGAGAGGTTGGTGATAGAACCACTGTTACAGTGTAAATGTGGACTTATTTCACGGAGATTCCACAGTTAAACATAAGACTGTGACTGATTTTAACATACATGTAATTGTATCCCCAAAAAAGTGTGGGGGTGGCTGTGTTTTCAGGTGTTGTCTGCGTCCGTATCCACCGCCACCACAGACTCATCTTGTTAATACCCTGGCAGTGCTGGTTCTTTATGGATTTGTTTTATATTGATGTTGACTGGATGCAACAGATGGCATGGTGGCGTAGTGGTTAGCACGTCTGCCTCACAGCAAGCAGGCCTGGGTTCAACTCACAGCCTGGGCGTTTCTGTGTGGAGCTTGCATGTTTTCACCATGCTTGCGTGGGTTTCCTCTGGGTACTTCAGTTTCCTCCCATAGTCCAATAACATTCACAGTAGGCTAACTGGCCGTTACAAATCACACCTAGGGGTGAGTGTGAGTGGAAATGGTTGTTTGACTGTTAGCCCTGCGATGGCCTGGCGAGCTGTCCAAGGTGTACCCCGCCCTCACCCGGAGTCGGCTGAAATGGGCACCAGCCTCCCTGCAATCCTAATTAGGATTAAGCAGGTCAGAAAATCAATGCATGGATGGATGCTATGGCACGACCGAGAGTTAGATTGTGTTTATTAATCTAAGCAGTGATGTTTGAACCCTTTTGGCTCGTTTATTTATTTTTTGGAATCAGTTTTATTATTAATAATAAATGTTTTTTTTTATTGGTGATACGGCAGTCCTCATCCTGTGGTGACGTGGACACGGGACAGTCATCCAAGTCATCTTCCATGCCTTTGCTCAGGAGCTCCGCTGTAAATAAAGCAAGCTGTTATATCTATGAGTTTTTACATTCTTTTTTATTGTTGTTGTTATTATTTTGGTTAGTCACGTGCATTTTATTTATTAGGATCTTGTGTGAATATACTGAGAAATCACTTAAACGTAACAGTTGCAGCCAAATTTAGAATTGCAGGCAGGTTGTAAATTGCAAGGAGCGCAGCATGTTTATTTTGGAGGGAGACTCCTTCCTTCCTTCCACTCTTCTCTTTCTCTCTCTCTTTCTGAGGGTATCTCATGGAATTTCACTCACGCAAGATGGACAGGGGGCCAGATCTGAGAAATGGGGGAATGTCTGCACTCGGAAAGATAGCCTTGGCTGCAAATTAGATAAGACTAAATATGCACAAAAGCCTAAGCAGAGACTTGTTTCTGTATCTAATCATTGAAAATTAGGTATCAGCCCGACCTCATATTTCTTCCTGGTGTTGCTGGATTGCTGAGCTCAGAAGTCATACTCCTTTTCAGCATATACTTGTAATATTTAAGCCAAGTAAGGTAAAAGCCAACACAGCTTGAGGTAAATGTGTTTGTGTAATCCATGCTAACACTCCCCGCATTGTATTGTGTTGGTGAAGTGAAGATCTAACGTTTTGATTATCTGGTCAAAAAATGCCAAGATATGGAGACTTCGGAATGAAAATAGGTGGTCTTTCCAGAAAGAGGCCATGACTAGTGCTATAACAGTGGCAGTGTCTAGTGTCGACCAGTATTCGATGTTTGTTTATATGAAGAAAGCACTGCCGAGTGTACCTGATCTTTTATGTTTGTTTAATAACTGATAGCGATCCGTGTGCTTGCTAAACATGTGACACAAAACAATTTGGGGTGTAGTATGAATCCTTAACCAGCTGTGAATCCAAATAAAGAGTGTGATGTGTGTGTGTGTGTGTGTGTGTGTGTGTGTGTGTGTGTGTGTGTGTGTTTCAGCTCTAAGGAAGGCATATGGTCCAATAACGGCTGCCTGAGAGCTGGAGGCAACCTTTCTTACTCCGTCTGTGTGTGCAACCACTTGACCAACTTTGCCATCCTCATGCAGGTGGTTCCCGTGGAGGTGAGAACAATCCGGTTAAGCTCTTTTGAAGAAACAGGAAATGGGTGTATAATAGCTTACCTGAGTGTTAGCATAATAAAGTACAGGTTGTATTGGGACTTGGTTGGAGAGCAGTGGTTTCTGGATGGGCAATGCAGCCGGATGTGATAGTATTTGTATTAATTTTTACGGGCCACATGGCTGTAAATGTGCAGTCAGAGCTGGAATTAGCTTTTGTAGGTAAGGCATGGGGATTCATGGGTCAGCGGTGTTGCCTTTATGTGAAAAGGTTTGGGGCTCAAATCACAGCCCTTTGGTTTACCACTGTCTTGAGTTTGCATGTTCTCTCTGTGCTTACATTGATTTCTTCCTGGTATGCCAGTTTCGTCCCATAGTCCAAACCCATGCACATTAGGTCAACTGGTTATTTTAAATTACTCAGAAGTGTGAATGTATAGGAGATAGGCTGGAGACCTATTCAGGGTGTGCACCCGGGATCGGCGCTGTCATGGCCCATGACCCTGATGGATAAGCGGTGTAGATAATGTATGGATAGAGTTTGCTGATTTATTGTGTATATCCAGTCTTTTAAGACCACATGCTACCACATCCACATGATTAGTACGTCCACCTCACAGCAAAAAATTACCCCTAGATTGCCCTAGGTGTGAGTGTAAGTGTGTATTATTGTGTCTGTGTTAGTCATGCATCCTGTGACCTTCATATAAAAAATTTTCACTAGTCATTAGTCGGCTATGAGTAAAATGTTGTTTAATTTTTCAACTGGAGATCGCAAGTTCGAAGCCAGGTTGTCGGTGCAGCCACCTGCAACCGGAAGCTAATTGGCCGGGCTCTTACAGGCGGGAGGGCTGCAATACACTCCCCTGTCACTCACAGCAATCACCAGCCAATCCACAGGTATCTGTGAGCTCATTCGTACAAAATGGGCGGGTAGCACATTCCCTCAGAGTGCATTATCAAAATGTGCATGTGCAGCAATTCGTGAAAAGAGGCAGGTGGCAGTATCGTGCGTCACGGAGGGGGCATGTGCATGCGTATGCCCCTCCCATCGGTGGTAATCGTGATTTGTAGGCCACACTTGATGGAAGGGCATTGGACATGATTAGAATTTTGGGAGAAATACCAGGGGAAACTCAAAAAATATTAAATCTTGTTCAATTTTTTTCTTATTTATTTTATGTGATATTATTTATTTTAAATGGACTTAGAGCCGAATATTAGAGGTATAACTAAAATTATGAGAAGAATAGTTAGTGCTGCACTGTAAATGTTTACAGCAGCGCCAGGTTATATGTATATTTCAGGAAAAGTACATTTGACATTTGTTTTTTACATTCTCTTCCTCCCAATGCTCGTCTTTGGTGTTCATCCAGAAACCCGCCGCCTCCATGCTAATTGACATGGTTCGGTTGATTTTGGCATCAAGTCAGTGGTCCACCAACATGGTTGGAGCAGCGTTCCTGGGACCCACATGTCCTGAGGAAGGAAGGGGAGAGCATGTTTTTCTTGCGGCCTTAAGGGGATTTCTGTGGGCGAGCCTCCGTTAAGTGTGGTTCAGTGTGCACCATACGAACATGGAATTTAAAATTCTGCTAAGATTATTACTGCAGAGCCACATTACTCTGTAACGATGGCCTATTTTTAAGCCCTTTTAAATTGGTGAGAAACAGTAAGGTACAGCCTTTGCGACTCCCGTCTGTCTTAGCCAGGCTCACTTTCTCGGACAAGGTCGGCCTCAGGAGGACTGCAAAAAAAAAAGAAAAGAATTAAAATGAAATAGAAAAAAAACAAAGTTTCATTGCTGAATCACATGCTTGACTTTGTTTTCAGTCGGCAACCATCCAAAAGCTTTCGGGTTATGATTGGCTGAAGAGGTTATTAAATCTTGCCGAGTCTTTAAAGAAGATGACATTTTGGAAGAAGATGAGAAGCCGGGTGAGGGAGAGAGGGAGTACGTTTTGTATCTGGTACATTGAAGCTCAGCGTTGTATGCGAGCGTGTCTCACTGGGGGCCGAGTGTGTGGGCTGAGTAGAGCAGACAAGAACAGATTATGTCAACTCGTAAATAACAAAGTGGTTAAAAGACACTGAATAAGCACAACGGCATGCTTGCCTGGGTGTCAGGTTATCCTTTTTTCAGACCAACAGCAGATATATACTCAACGTACTGTCTGAACACTCTTATTTATGTATCTATCCATCATCCTTACTAATTATTCGATAGGGGAAGCTGGAGCCAATCCCGGTTGACATCATGCAAAAGGCGGGGTTACACCCCAAACAGGCCACCAGACACAGACACAGACCACCATTTACACAATTATGGACAGTTCAAGATGTCAGTTGGCCTGATGTGACAGCCTTTGGACTGTCGGAGGAAATCAGAGCACCCTGAGGAAACCCCCGGCAGAGCAGAAAGAGCATGTGAGCTCCACTGAGAAAGCTTCAAACCCCAAACCTTCACAGTGCTGCCTTGTTTTATTTATATATCTATCCATTTATTTTTTACTCACCGATCACTGATTGTGGATTCTCACCTGCAGCTCATGTTTTTAATATTTATTCAGATGATACGATTTCATTTATTGTGAAATAAATCAAGAATGATGTGTTGTCGCTTTGTTAGCGTGGTATCCTCATAGGTTTATTTCTCATAGTATCACTTAGTTTTGTATGTTGGTGTCCCAGCATTTCTTCAAATGTTTAACTAAATGCACGTGGTGTTGATGTATCGCACATCGGTTTTGAGGCATCCCTTCAATAGTCAACCACCCCACCCCAAAAAAAAAAAAACATGCAATGAATTGCTAGTTTTATTTTAGATGCCCAGGTGCAGTGCAGCTTGCCTTTTTTGGATTTGTAAATAAAATATGTCACTAATCAGGCCTGTTCCAGCTGCGATTCTAAACTCTGCCTGTCCTCAGGCTTTAATTAGTGGCTTGCCACAGTCTCCCAAGCTGAGGGATCATCCTCTTTGGACGCACACCAAGATATTCTGGGCCCTTCATAATCACGAAACAGAAGGAAGCTTTAGTTTGTACAACGTCCTGCTATGGGAACAATCGTTTCATGAGAACATGGTGCCACCTCAAAGGAACAGCTGTTTATTTTGTAGGGTTGTTTGTTTGTTAAACATGAATTTAGGATGCTAGTGTGAACTTTTGTGGACTTTGGTATTGCTGAGACTCCAACAGAATGTAGTTCAATGTGTTTGTTTTTACAACAGCGTTTTTTGAACCGAGGATCGTTATTTGCATGCAGACGAGCCTGAAGGAAGTCTCCGGGTGATCCTATTTCTCTGAAGCCCACCAGGCAAACAACAAAAAAAAAAGCTGATAATCAGATTTCTTTCGGTTCATGGTCCGTGTACCTGAGCTTGAATGATGATCAAAGCAGAGACAGTTTGGAATGTAATTCATTTCACAGCGACGTTCTGTGGGTGATTCGGGTTGATATTTCACCCTCTGCATAATTCGTCTTGAAGTGCTGCTGTTAGCGCAGAATGTATTTTTCTGTGCAGTTCATAATGATGGATTGACCAGATGTTAGGTTACGATTAAACATCTTTGGTTTGAAATGGACTTCACAGTTAACTTTATCATTACAGTGATGTAACATGGTAAAGCTTTCACATAAATTTTGGTAGAGTGGTGCTCCGGGGAGCAGATGGAGGCTCAGTGTGAAGTGTTTTAAGGCAAAGGCAACACTCAAACCAAACCTACCGTCAGTATGCAGAGGGGGGAAAGGTTTCTGGTCTGGTCTTGAATGCTTTGACCTTTTTGATAGTTTTGTTTTGGTTGTGTAAGTTGTGAGCTACAAGTTTACCTACAAGCCCCTGTTACTAATATTACTTGTCACCTCCGCCGCTCAGTGTGACAGGAAACCTATTCACCAGCATCTGTTCATTTGTTTGTCTGCACGCAGGATTGAGCAAAAAATTTTCACCATACTTGGTGGAGGGAAGGGGTATGGGCCTGGCAAGAACCATAACCAAGAACCATTTTGGAGCAGATCTGGATCATGACCTGCATCCAGGAATTTATTAAAGTCTTTTTAACAAGCACAAAGGTTTTTTCCATTCGCCAGATTACGCAAAACTACTGACCTTGGTGGAGGGGTGGGGCCCGGGCCTGGAAAGAACCCATTACGTTTTTTAGGTTATTAAAGCAGGGAATTCATTCATTCATTCATTCATTTTCTGAACCGCTTAATCCTAAATAGGGTCATGGGGAAGATGGCGCCCATCCCAGCCGACTCTGCGCGAGAGCAAAGTACACCCTGGACAGCTCGCCAGGCCATCGCAGAGTAGAAACACTGACGGCTATGCAGCTACTCTTGATGAAAGTCAGAAATGGTTCTTTTACATCCCTCTCACCACACACAGTGAGAGACATGGCCGGCCTTTGATAACCCAGTTAGCTGCACTGGGGGGACAGCAGTGACAGCCCGTTGATAGTTGGGCTTGAACCCCCTACTTTGTGATCGGTAATCCAGCTCTCTACCACCAGGCCACCACTGCCCCCGAGCAGGGAATCATTTTTTATTATTATTTTTTTAATCCAGAAGGTCTGACACCCACTAGGGGGAGACATTTCAAGCATGTCAAGTTATGATTAAAGTGCCCCGCTTGGTTTCATCTTGGCTCTGTGTGGAAACGATAGAGATTAAGATGTGGTGTCTTATTCCATCTTATTTCTCTGGTCATTTTATAGAAGTGTAATCTTTGTTACTCTGTTTTGTCTTGAACAGCTCACGAAGGGCCATCAGATGGCACTTACCACCATCACCTATGTGGGTTGCTCCATCTCCATCTTCTGTCTGGCCATCACACTGGTCACCTTCGCTGTGCTCTCGTGAGTATAGTCATTTTGCCTAAAGAGACTTAAAGAGTGGATGACACCACAAAAATACACAAACTTGAAACCAAAAAAAATTAAAAGTATATATAAAATAAAAGAGTGAGATAATATCAGTAACACCCCAAACATGATGTAAACACAGCATCATCGTTTCACGATTGATGTTTATCGCCACCTGCTGAGGGACCAAAAATTATAATAATCCGCCATTTTGTTGTGACGTCATTGGAGGAATGTATTTCTGCTTACGACGGCGACAGAATGCAGCAAGGATACCGAGAGATATTTCGAATTTTCGGACAGTTGTCCTCTGTTATGCAAGTTATACGTACATCCTGTGCATAATGTTATGATATGAAATGCTTGTCGATGATCGTATGTAGTTTATTGTATCATGTAGACCAGAGGTCTCCAACCACTGGGCCACGGACCGGTACCAGTCCTTGGGTACTTTGGTACCGGACCCTCACAAAGGCTGAATAAAAAATATATTTTATTAATTATTGGAGTCTGAAAGATCTTTTATTTTGAAAATCACTCGTCCCGTCACCTGAACCTGTCCATCAAAAAATAAACCAATAAGCTCACAAACATGAGTAAAAACAAACGCCTTTGGAGAGCTTCGCACTAATTTACTGGGATGGTTAGTCGTATTTCTACGTACTTTGTGTTTAGTTGTTTCTATGCCATTCCATGAAAGTATTGTTTTACATGAAAGCGGTCCGTTGTACAAAAAAGGTTGGGGACCGCCGGTGTAGTGTAACGGAGTATCATCTCGTGGTTGGGTCAGTCAGAGCAGAATGATGGGCAAATGCAACAGAAAAAAAAAAATAGATCTTTTCTTCTAGGCTAACGACAGGTTAATAAAGATGAAAAAGACAAACAAAAATCTGATTCAAAAGACAAATACTGGGACAATATGAATAAACAAGCTCCAGCACAGTCAAACAGTCAAACACGTCCTCTCACTTCAAAGGCAAAACTCCACACTGAACCACGCAGCTCATATTTAAAACACCAGGTGCATCCATTGAATGTTTTTAAAATCAGTCAACTGCTACACACATCATTTTACCATTTTAAACATTTTACCTGAACCTAGCACATTTTAGAATCAATGTGCCCTTATTGAATATAAAAAAGCGCTCTGTTATTAAAATAACGAAAATTATTTTGAACCCAGGGCGGCACGGTGGTGTAGTGGTTAGCACGTCCGCCTCCCAGGCCTGGGTTCAATTCCCAGCTCAGGTGCTTCTGTGTGGAGTTTGCATGTTCTCCCCGTGCTTGCATGGGTTTACTCAGGGTACTCCGATTTCCTCACACAGTCCAAAAACATGCACAGTAGGCTAATTGGCTGTTCCAAATCTCCCTGAGGCGTGAATGTGAGTGTCAATGGTAGTGTGAGTGTAGGCCCTGCGATGGCCTGGTGCGTTGTCCAGGGTGTACCAGTCCCCCACCCAGAGTCAGCTGAGATGTGCGCTAGCCTCCCCACGACCCTAATTAGGATTAAGTGGCTTAGAGAATGAATGATGAATGGATGCTTTGAAATACCCCCCCCCCCGCTGAAGCACTGAAAAGCATCTCTGACCTTCACTCCGGTTTCATCAAGCATCAAGCACACCCGGAATACGGACACGGGTGAATGGATACAAACATTTTAAGAGAAGTAAATCTGAGCAAACTAAAGTATGAAAGTGTTCTGAGGTTAAATTGTGCGTATTTAAAGAACTTTTACTCTGCTATTGTTTACCGTGAACTTGAATAAATGGTTGTAATACGGACAATACCGTTTTTTTAACGTCTTTATTTTAACAATCAACACATGCGTTTAACAATCAAAACACTGCCACAGGAGACAATCAAACCACAACCGCAACTGCGGCCTCCTGAGACTGGACTTCTGCCAATTTCCGCCTTCTTCTCCGGTGCACTTTTAGTGCAACAGTTATCGATTTTTTAATGGTACGAAATTCAACCTTTCCATGCAATTGCGCTTCACTGTGTAACGTTATATTTGCTTCAATCCGATAAAATATGCCGATTTTAGGGCTCCCGAGTGGCGCATCGACAGGATCGATAATATTTAATGCACAGCCCTCTGTGACCGGGTGTCTATGGCAGCTAATTACACGCTGAGTTCCCTGTCACTCATAGCGATCGGCAGCCAATCATGGGCATCTGTGAGGTCATTCGTACGAGGGCGGCAGATAGCGCTTTCCCTCTGAATGTGTTAAAGCAGCTCGAAAAGAGGCGGGTGGTTAGCATCGAATATCACGGAGGGGGCGTGTGCATGCTTTCACCCCTCCCTGGTCGGCGGTGGTGATGGGTGGGAATTGAATACGAATAAATTGGGGAGAAAATGGGGGGAAAATCTTTTTAAAAATAAATAAAAATATGCAGATTTTAAAGAAATAAACATGAAAAATATTCTCTGTCTCTGTGCATGGTTATAATGTTTATGAGCATGTGTTTAGGTCTGTGAGCACCATCAGGAACCAGCGCTATCACATCCATGCTAACTTGTCCTTCGCCATCCTGGTAGCCCAGATCCTTCTGCTCATCAGCTTCCACTTTGACCCCGGGACGGTAAGTCATTTCTGACATGTTCCTGAGTGTTGCTACCTCAGCATTGAATGGTGTAACGTCTGTGATTCCAGATGCCAGGAAAAAGTAAGAGTCTCAGGAATCCCTGAACTTCCTGGGAGGTTTTGACCCGATGCTTCCTTCCATATTAGGGGCATGGGAAAAAAAACAGTTGCCTCCCGGGAGATTAATTACGCTAAAAGTAAAAGTGGAAAAAAGAAAAAAAAAATCAAGATCCATGAGAGTCATGGTGTCTTTGTTTCCATGGTGTTTATGTGACGGCCGTAGAGATAAATCCCATAGGAGTTCACGGTCAGCGACCCAGTTAAAACAGACCTGCTTTTCCTTCCACTCAGACTCCATCCTGAAATGCGCTCCGACTGACTAGATGACAGGAACGACCAGACGGTCGTAATCAGAATTTCCCCGGTTATAATGCCTGTTATTATGGAGTCCTCACAGCAAATACAATTAAGTTTTCTCTTGTAGCAGGATGATTTGGTCCAATCGAGATAACAGGAGACGTCTCGTTTCGGTGAATTGTCCAGGCCAAAAAAAACGTAGAGTCAGACGAACACGCCAATTTGATGTGATCTCGCAGTGCCTCCAGGAGGGCTGTCAAACGAATTGAATTAAACACCAAAGGACGCGACCGGTGTATCGCCAGTGGAGCAGAACATTACCCATGCTGGATATCAACTCTATTTCACCAAAAAATACACACACCACCATGTTTGAGCATCACTATTCAACCAGGAATGCAAATAGCGTTCAGTGAGAAGTGGTCCTCTGGTGCCCGGTTTCCTTTTTAAGGTTTGGACAGGATCAGTAATGTATGGACTCAATAATTTTACACCTTTTGAAAATCACACACACACACACACACCTTAGTTTTGCACCCCCATGGCTGTATAATTGTGTGTTGACCTTTGACCCTTCTTCTCTGTCCTAAAGTTGCCGTGTAAGGTGATGGCAGTCCTGCTTCACTTCTTCTTCCTCTGTGCATTCACCTGGATGCTGGTTGAGGGGCTTCATCTCTACAGCATGGTGATTAAAGTGTTCGGCTCTGAGGATAGCAAGCACTTCTACTACTACGCCATAGGCTGGGGTGGGTGAGCTTGATTTGTTGTTGTTGTAGTTGTACACCAGTAGAAAGAACTTGAATAATAAAGTAATTTTAAGATTGGCACTGGTTTGTTGACGCTTCTGTTTGAAATTGTGAGTTTGGTTCATTAAAAACTACTGATCTGAATCACCAGAGCAGTGTAGGGGTAAATAACCTGATGTCCTGTATTACGTACATTATGACATTTTTAAAAATGCAGGTTAAAGGACATTACATTTTTGTTTATTTTTATTTATTTGTTTTGCTTTGCCACCTTTTTTTATTTAGAGTCAATATTTGGACTGACTTTGTATTGTATAAATAAATCGGAATCAGCCACAAATAATATCATCAGTCTCACAAAACAGGAATACAGACGCTCCCCAACTTACAAACTTTCGTTTTACGAACATTCAGAGATACGAACAGAGTTGCCTGTAAAGTCAGATTTTGTATTTAGCGCCTTTTCCTGTGTAGTACGTCTTTCCGCCGCTGATACCAACGCCCGGTGCTGTGATCATAAACAAACCCTCCACTTTTTTTTTGGCATACTGTACTAGAATTAAGTGTAATTTCACATCCACTACAGTAGTCGGAAGTGGCACTCTCATTGTCACGCTATGGTATCGGGGATTTCTGCAGCGAGCAAGCAATATGAAGTGGAAAAAAAAAGAATGTTAATAAAGTTTTTCTTTGTTGTAAGTTGAATGTTCTTTTTTTGTTTTTAATGTTAATAAGGATACACTGTTATGAAGAGGTGTACTAATAATAACTTTATACACAAATAATATTATTTATAGTCACGCATGCTGGGGGGGGGCGTCACAGAAAATAATTGAGAAGCACTGCGTTACTTATACACATACGAACAACTTATGAGCAAATTCACCGTTCGGCCGTTCGGAACGTAACTCGTTTGTAAACTGGGGTGCATCTGTACGTGTTGTGCTCAGACAAACTTAAAATGTCTGTTTTGAATAAGATACAGCTGAGACGGTATGCCTCTAAAATTATTATAACGTCGCTTTTATATGTGATCGATCACAGCAAAGTGGGTATCATTATCCGTTTTCGTTTTCTGAACCGTTTAATACTAATTAGGATCGCGAGGAGGCTGGTGCCCATCTCAGCCAACTCCGGGCGAGGGCAGAGTACACCCTGGACAGCTCGCCAGGCAGGGTATAAAGTGGGTATCAATTCAGAAATTATTAAAACACCTTGTTGAACTTTAAACACAGTCACTTTCTCAAGAGGCTGAAAGTTATGTCGAGGTCATGAGGTCAATTATGAGTAGAATAAATGCAGGCTATAATGAAACAGGTATTAAATAAAGGAAGTGTTAAAATGATACTGTGTGCGGTTTGTGAACAGTCTGTACCACAGGCGTGGGTTTTATTTTTACAGTTTTAGGTTGAAGAGCATGATGTATACACCATAAGGTGTAAAAGTGAGAAGTGAAATGAAGTAGGTCCAACATCGGTGTGTGTGTGTGTGTGTGTGTGTGTGTGTGTGTGTGTGTGTGTGTGTGTGTGTGTGTGTGAGGGTGTGAGATCGAGAGAGAGTGCCTGAGTGGGAGGTCATTCCTCATTATGGCCTGTCTGAGATGTCACTACTCTAAGAACACTAAACTGCGGAGGAATGTTTTGCTAATCCTGCTGTCAGTGTTAATCACTCAGATGTCCTCAACCGTGCAGATGATTTCATGCACATGCTCTCTTCCTGCATATCTCTCAGCCTGGTTCTCTCATCTCTTTCTCACTCTGTCTCACTTTCTTTTCTTACAAACACACACACACACACACAGTCACACAGTCGTCTCTTGTTCTTAAAAGGATTCATTTGATTTGTCCAAAAAAAAAAAAACACAATAATTGCATACATATGTTCACAATAGCTGTGAAATCTACGATGTTCATACTGTAAGTAAACCTATTATAAATTGTGAAATAGCTAAAAGTATTTATCGGTTGCTATGGTTACACACGAGAATGAGTCAGTAAAATGTTCCTACTTAGACCTTTAGTCATTCCCTCAGAATGGAGGCTCCCCCTCTCTAAATGTCGTCTGGCAAACACTTGCAGCTCTTTACTCGCTACAGCACAGACCGAGCCGGCACTGTTCCAGCGGTTCCTATTATAGTTATTAGGACATGATCGTAAAAGCCCCGATCGTTCTTAAGCAGTTTCGGCATGGTATTTTTAGCTTTGGGAATGTATTTGCTCCTTCAAATTTAATTTCCGCCCCTTCGCGTCACCGTCCATCGAGCCACCCGAGAGACGGCTCCGTCTGTCCGCCGACTTGTCACCACGCACCTATTTAGGACACAAAAGAGACGCAGAGAACAAAGGGGCCTGTTTTCCTCAAGGCAAATAATGATCTTGGGGGGAAAAAAATGTCTGCGTAGTCTCACAAGCAGTGAAATCTCCTGTTATGCTTCTCTCCTCGGGTTTGTTTAGAGTTGACATTTTACACATCTGGGGTGCAAAAGGGGAAATTCTGTCTTGTTGTTTGTCCTCAGGGTCCCCGGTGCTCATATGCGTTGTGTCCATAACATCGTCGCTGAGCAGTTACGGAGAAGACGGAAAGTGAGTAACCATGGAAATGTGAATTCGGAATGTGGCAATGTGGAAGAGTTTATCGTAATCACGTAACTATTATCCCTCGCTGCGCACACTTGCGTGTTTGTGCTTTTCCGGCTGTAGCTGAGGTTATCAGTGTATCATTCGAAAAGGTAAAATAAATCGATGTTTCCGTTTGATTTATTGTACTCATAAAGCTATTCATCCTTTAGAACACAATATGTGTGTGCGTGCATGTGTGTTGAAAAGCGGTGATACATAGACATAGACGTGTTTACATTTACGTTTATTTCAACCTTATAAATACAGCATGCTTTTGTGAGGCTCTGTTGATCAGTGTACATGTTATGGTTTAGAGACAGGAGATGGAAAGTATCTAATATCTAAGACAGAAGGCTTAACTGCTTTACAGTTCTCGTCCTGTCAGCCAAACCTGTATTAGCTCGATACAGCATCATGTGCCTGGTAAATATAGTCAGATCTCTTGTTGATGCATGATGCAGGCATCAAATACAGGAAAGAACTAATGAACGAAAAATTCCACAGAGAATAATCAGTAGTTTGTTCTTGGTGTTGCAGTGTATATTTAAAACTGAGGAGATAAATTGATGTGAAAGTGTACAGATCTGATTGTGTTGTCTTTCTCTGCCACGGCTCTTTTGCTCTCCAGCTGCTGGCTGTCTCTGAAGAATGGCGCTGTTTGGGCGTTCGTGGCTCCTGCTCTGTTTGTCATTATGGTAAGTGTGAGCGCAGTCTTACTTGCTCTATACGTGCTTGTGTAGATACGTATTTATGTGTTTATGATAAGTCGAAAATAAATGAAATAAAAAGGAGTGTGTCATGACCCAACATAATGAAAACGGTACTGTTACAGGTAAATCCTGTCTCCTGGTAACACATTACAGGGTATTAAATTTATTTTATCTTTACAGCTAGAGTATACAGTTGAACCTCGCTCGTACGGACTAAGAGGGGTGCTGGGGTGTCCGGATTAGTGAATAGTCAGGTCGAGTGAAGTTGGTTTTTTTTTTTTTTTTTTTTTTTAGGTGGGGCTATACTCCATACTGAATACTGTACAAGTAAAAGTAAAAGTCCAGTAGAACTGAATGTATATATATAATGTAAATGTATATTGTACCTGTACAGTAAATACATGTAATACATATTGTAATACATAATACAGTAATTAATTTAACTGGTGCCTGAAAAGCTCAACAGCACCGTCGTTAGCACTACCCGCTTCACCGTGCTCCACCTTATTCCATATACCGTGAGGATTTCTAAACCGCTACAACCAACCTGTGGAAGCCTTACAGTTTATTCCAATGTGGCGAGCAAGTTTATCGGCAGCGGACATTATTTCCACGGCTCAGATAGTACTACACGCTTCTTCTTCTTCTTCCGCGACACTTGATCTTAGGTTATAAACACTGGCGTGCTCATGACACCTAGTGGACAAAGTCTATTATGACACCTACTGAATCCATATAACCGATCGAGCGGACTGAAGGGGATTTTGATCGGACGGGCGGGTTAAGTCCGGATAATCCGAAATCCGGTCCATTGAGGTCCGGTTTACCGAGGTTCAACTGTAGTTGCTTTTAATGGTGTGGAGCATTATCATCAGGATTAGACAGTAAGGAGCAGGTGGAGGGAAACCTTGAGAGGTGGAGGTATGCCCTGGAAAGGAGAGGAATGAAGATTAGCCGAAC
>JAQNCB010000012.1:5516651-5528723 GCA_030068295.1 Euristhmus nudiceps
GGTGTGGCTACTGTTTGGTTGAAGTGAAAACCTGCACCCACACCGGCCCTTTGCGGATAAGATTGGAGATCCCTGGTCTAAATAAATAAATCATATCTCCCCTTTCATGGTAGAAAATCTGTAGAATTTCTTTATCTAGTTGTTTTAAATGGATAAATAGTGAATTAAATGTTTCTGCGGTATCCCAGACTTGGTCTCCTGCATGATCTCTCTCTCTCTCTCTGTCTTTCACACACATTTTCTGGTTGGTTGATTCACTTAAAAAAGCAACTCTTTTAACCTTTCCTCTCACTCGCCTCTTCAGCACCGGTTCTTCTGTTCATGAACTAATTATTTTCTTTATCCAGCTCAGCTCAAGGATGCTGCACAGAGTGACTTTGCTCCTCTGGTCTCTCCCCTTGTGTTTTGTTCACAAGTTTCCTTCCAGTGTCCTCCCGCAGCAAGTGCACGTCAGCATGGTCTCTTCACCCTGCACTTTTTTGTTTGTTTAAACTTTACCTTCTCTTTTAAAACTTTTTTCTTTTTCTTTATTTTTTCAATGCTTTCATGCATGAAACACGACTGTCTTCCTTTCAGGTTCCAGTTATGAAACATCACCCCATATTGAATTCAGATTAAATTAAATTAGTGTTTTAATTGTTGATTTTTCCCATCACAGCACATTCTGCTATAATAAGTAATAAAACACTAAGAGAGTCTGTGAGTGGAAAAATAAACTCATAAATCTGGCATCAGGGACTCAACGTGGTGATGGGTAAATCCTGAAGTAGACGTTTTAAGTTTGACATTTTAGGTACGTGGGAGCTCATAGTGTGTGTGTGTGTGTGTGTGTGTGTGTGTGTGTGTGTGCGCGTGTGCGTGCTGTTCTGCAGGTGGAGATGTGGTGAAAGTGGCTCAGTTGGCGTCTATAGCAAGCACGCCGAATCGGATCGCGCAGACCGAGACCCCGGTCACGCTGCAGTTCCAGGGCAACAAGTTCACCTTGTCACCCAGCCAACTGCGTCAGCTCACCACGGGACAGCCGCTCCAGCTCCAAGGTACTGTCACAGCGCGTCTACACCCACAGTGCATTGGGGGATTCAAGAGCCAGTGCTCTGCTTTCCTCCCATCTGGGGTATTATGACAAATTTCCATTGTATGATGGATCAACGGCTTTATTTTTTATTTATCTGATCCAGCTTATCCGTCCCAAAGCTGCCTCGAGCCCTGAAAATCTGATATGTATGATGTCTGAAAATGATGAGTATGATAAACTGGCAAGTCAAGTCATGAGCTCATTTTTCAGTTGAGTGATCGCATCTGAGTTTTAAGCAGTGTTGAAAAGTAAAACCTGGAGCAGATGGCACAGGGCGACACTGATGTGTGGGTTAGAAATCCTGTTTTTTTTTTTATTCATTTTTTTAAAAAATTTTAAATAATACACTTTTTATGGTCGTCTTTCATCCCGCTTTAATTTTTGCATGTTTATTGAGGCTGCTTCTTTGGTGTCGGGCTTATATTTCCATCTATGGCATTTGGAAGGTGCTCTAATCCTGAGAGATTTTTCTCAGTTGTTAAGGGCCTTGCATAAGGGCCCAACAGTGGCAGCTTAGTGTTACTGGGGCTTGAACCCCTGACCTTCGGATCAATAAGTTGCAGCCTTTACCGGTGGCGTAGTGGTTAGGGTGCTGGGCTCATGATCAGAAGGTTGTGGGTTTGAATCCTAGTGAGACACCCACCGTGCTAAGACCCCTGGGCAAGGTCTGAACCGCAAGTGTACCTCTGTCCACCCAGCAGTATAAATGGGTAACAGTAAAAATACTGGGAAGGTAACCTGCGTCCCATCCAGGAGGAGTTGAACTCCTAGTCACTTCAGGCTACAGAAACCAGGGATAAGCACCCGCTCTGATGAGCCGCTAGGCTCGGGTGTAAAAGCCCAACAGGCTTATCTTTACCACTGAGCCCCCACTGCCTTTATTTTTTAATTTTTTTTCTCCCTCTTTTGTTCCATCACATCATACGTGTAAGCAGGTGTAACCCTTTAATCCTCACGTTCTTATTCTGCGTTCTGCCGTCTCTGCTGTCACATGCATTACAGTGTGTCTACGTGACTTATGCATGTCCAAGTTAAGATTTCCTTCTCTTGTAGGCAACATTCTACAGATCGTATCAACCCCGGGGCAGCCGATCCTCAGGCCATCAGGTCCCTTGGTGATGCAGCCCATGCCCCAGCCTGTTCCAGTTCAAAACTCTGCAGGCCCTCAGGCGGCCCATCCTCCAGCCACCTCAACACCTTCTCAAGGTCAGAATTCTCTCTTCTGTGTGTTTATCATTTTTATTGGGTTTTTTTTTTTTTGGAAGATGGAATCTAACTCTGCTACCTTTCTGTAAACCAGCCGGCGTGACTGCTAGTGCGACTGCTACAGCGTCGACCAATGCCAATGCAGGAAGCAACGCAAAACCCTCCACCAATGCAGCACCACAAGTTAGTGAGAGCTGAAGCATATCCTTTACAGTCATCCCTCGATATATCGCGCTTCAGGGTATTTTAAAAAAATTAATCGAAAAATAAAGAAATAAGGAAGAATGTGGAAAAAGTTCAGGAAAATGTCGCAAGAGGTCGCTACTGACTTGTATTCGGATCCCAGCCTCTTCCTGTTCTGCTGGGAAATTTGTCTCGAGCTTGCAAGATTTCAGAGCCGCGTCCCAAACCAGAGTCGGTAGTGAGCTTGCGGCCTTTTCCGTAACCTTTTCACTGTTAAATAGGGAAAAAGTTAAGGGAAAGGCCGCAAGTTCATTACCGACTCCGATTTGGGACGGTTCTGAAATCTCACAAGCTGATTGGTTGAGAGGAATTTTACATCATTCATGTGACAGAAAAGGCGGAAGTCAAGGCATTTCTTACACTTTATTTACGTCTATGTACAATTACGAGTATATATTTTATTTACATCTTGTGCATTGCTTTTGAATGTTTAATTATTATTCTTAGCATTTATAGCATCGAATATGTATTTATTGATTTTTTTTGTATACATGTACGTATACGTCAGTCAGGGGCTCAATCCTACTTCGCGGAAATTCGGTGTTCGCATAGGGTCTTGACCCCCCATTAACCGCGAAAAGTGAGGGATCTCTGTATTTTCTCATGAAGCATTATTGACACACTCAGTCGGAGTTTTTGCTTGGGTGTGTTCAGCCCTTTCTAATTCGGCTTCTTTTCCCTTCAGGAGTCGAATGAGGACAGGAGCAGGCAGCTGAAGGAGCGTCTGAGTCGTCTATTCGCTGTTAACGAGCGTCGTGTTCAGCGTTCTGTCCTCTACGGGGCCGACCTTCTCAAAGCTTGCTCCGTAACCAAAGGACATGCTCCGCCTCCTCCTCTCCTTGCCCCCGAGCACTCACGGTGGGCCTGGGTGGGTAGAGACGCCTGCCTGAAGGCCCAACAGAACAGCGTTAACACGACAGACTCCCTCCGTTTGGCTCTTCGCTCTCATAGGGACAGATTGCAGGAAGGAGACCACCTCATAAAAAGGTCTGGTGTTTTTTTTTTTTTTTTTTTTTTTTTTTTTTTTTTTTTTTGTTTTGTTTTGTTTTGTTTTAATAGTCATAATTAAATAGCATTGTATCGCAGAGCAATATTTTGGATCGTTTCGTACCTTATACCTTTAATCTGACTTCTCCTTGCAGGCTGTCATGTATTCTTCCTGCCTCTATAGCTCCACCCCCTCAGCTTTACGCGGCCAACCCACCACCGCCGTACAGCCTGAGGCAGAAATCGTTCACCCGTCGGCTCCGAGAAGTCTCCGCCCCCTATAACTCGGCGATCCGTGCTCTGACCTGCCCGGCTGTGTTTGAACTCCTTGATAAACGCCTGCTGGAAATGGACTCAGGTTCGACTTACTCATTAAACTTAGTGTGTGCTGCCCGGTCCCATGTTAGTGTAGCCTGGAATGGCCACAGGTGTGCATGGAAGCCCCCCCTGGCACCTCTGATAGTAAGAAGGTCTTGGGTTTGAGTCCCGGGCTCAGCTCGGGTGTTTCTGTGTAGAGTTCTTCCCGTGATTGTGTCGGTTACCTCCGAGTACTCCGGTTTCCTCCAACAGTCCAGACATGCGTATTAGGGTAATTGGCTGTTTCAAATCACCCTGAGGTGTGTATGTGAGAGTGAATGGTTTTGTGTGTGTGCGCACGCACGTGTGTTGGCCCTGTATTGATCTGGTGACCTCGTCAGGGTGTACCCTGTCTTCACACAGGGTCGGCCAAGATAGGTACAGCCTCCATGCGACCCAAATCGGAATGACCAGTATCATTATTGTTGAAATGTGATGTGATTTTAAGATCATATCGTCCAGCTGTAGGCGGAGCATAAGCCATAATTTTTTGATAGAAGGTATAATGGACAGATCGATACATGATCAAAAGTAAATTTATACTTGCACAGTGACCTGTATGTTCAATCTTGTAAAATGTGCAGGGAGTATAGATATGGGGTCGACATGTACTTGGTGTTTTGTGATTGTATTAAATGTTTATACCCCTGCCAGCTAGATTTCAGGACTTTATAGTGTGTGTGTGTGTGTGTGTGTGTGTGTGTGTGTGTGTGTGTGTGTGCGCGCGCGTGTGGGCAGGTAAGCTGGAGGCGTTGTCTATCCTGCTGCACAAGCTGAAGGCAGAGGGCAGGAGAGTCTTCATCTTCACTCAGATGATCAGCATGCTGGATATCCTGGAGACCTTTCTGGACCACAGACATTTCACGTTCGTCCGCCTGGATGAAAACCTCTCCCACTGTGACAGACAGGTATTCGGGTGTTTAAAAAAAAAAAAAAAAAAAAAAAAAAAAAAAAAAGAGCGTACAGACTTTATGAAAATTTTGAGGTACATTGAGGGTCAAAGATTGAAAAGAGTGAATATTATTCCACCTTTCTACCGTGATGTGCAGGAAGAATAAAAAAAAAATGTCATAATTATAATCATAATGCTAATATAATGGGATTCGCTACAGCACGATGCTGTTAAATTCTGTATACAAGTTCCTTGTGTATGTCCATCGATTACATTTGCGTGCGTAAGAATTTATTCCGTAATCCATCGCTCTGCTGCTCTTGCCCCGCCCCTTCAGGATCAGATCAAGGCCTTCAACTGTAACCGGCAGTTCTTTTGCGCAATCATGACCAATCGATGCTGCTCTGCCGTGGGCCACGTGTTCGACGCGGACACGGTGGTGTTCTACGACACAGATCTCAACCCCAGTATGGACGCCCGTACACAGGAATGGTGTGACAGAGTCGGACGTTCGAAAGACATCCACATCTACAGGTGCTGCATGCATGAGAGCGCAGCGTGTTGATGTAAACACGATGCATTCATGTAAAACCGGCATAGTTATGATTTTTTAAATGTATAACACAAAATTGGATTCCTGCAGACTGGAGAGCGGAAACTCAATAGAGGAGAAACTGCTGAAGAATGGCACGAAGGACCTGATCAGGGAAGTGGCAGCGCAAGGGACGGACTACACACTCGCCTTCCTGACGCAGGTACAGACACTTACATGCATCACTCGGACTATACACCACATCCTCCCTTTATTTCTCTGTCTGTCTGTGACGTGTTGCATCTAGTCGTTTCCTTTGTTCACCCAGCACACCATCCAGGACCTGTTCGAGGTCGAAGCAGGATCTGGAGAGAAGGTGGAGGAGTTTGTCGTACTGCACCAGGAACCGTCTCCATCAGAATCCATCCCTCCACACGTGGCGAGGCCGTACATCCAGGCTCTCAACAACATCACGGTGCAGACGCTGCAGCCGGAGAGCAGCGAGCCGATAAAAGGAGCGGAGCAAATGGTGCCAGAGGTGGGCGGGGATGGGCACGGAGAGGGCGAGGTGACAGACCAGATGTCTCAGCTGGAGGAGCTGGCGTCTGTTGTAGAACAGGTGATCAGCAGCAGGTTATCCAAAAGGTGGGAAAGCGCCTGTATGTTTTCTTATTAAACTATAAGTGTCTCCGTTTGCTCTAGTTGACTCCTATCGAGAGATACGCCCTTCAGTATCTGGAGTACCTCCATGTCACCGAGGACGAAGCCGCCGCAAAGGTGCGAGGAGAGAAATGTGAATTAAAAAATAATAATAAAGGGGGGTTTTATATGGAAAATAATAACCGTTATGATCATGTTGTGTTTTGTGGACGGTTTCAGGAGCGCATAGATGCTGCGAAACGAGCCTGGGAGCTTCGGCAGCAGCAGAAACGCAAGCACGAGGAAGAAGAGTGGGCTGCTTTAGAAGACGAGGAAGATCTTTTCACCTACACCAGAGAGGATGCTTACAACATGGTGCGCTTTTAAATCACAGTCGTCTGCTGACTCTTACTGCCTGTTGTTGTTGTTGTTGATGCCATTTATTCCCGCTCTGTAGGAGTATGTGTTTGAGTCTACGGGAGGTCACACAGAGATCATGCCGGTAAGACGATAGTGTGCATTATGACGCGGAGTTCAGATGTATTCAGTACGGATGTGATCACCTTCCTGTTCTGCCGTAGGTGTGGACGCCACCAACGCCACCTCAGGACGATAATGACATTTACATCGACTCTGTCATCTGCCTCATGTATGACTCTGCCCCCATGCCCGAGTCCAAACTGCCTCCGGTGTATATCCGCAAAGAGCACAAGAGACCCAAGATGGATCCGTCTGGTAGTAAATAATCCGATATTTGTTATTTTGAGGTGAATTAATGCTTAAAGGATAGTGATGTACACCTTAAGGATTGTAGCGCATATACAGTGGAACCTCGAGATACGAAAGCTTCAGTACACGAAAATTTAGTTTTATAAAACGATATACGAAGATTTTATCGCTTCATATTACAAAAGAATCGAAATACAACCGCGCGCAGAAAAAAAAATTTGGACCATAAACACGGCTCTGCCGCCCTGTTGGTCAGAATCTTTCCCATCATGCTCAGTAGCATGATCCTGCTCTCCTATTGGCTGAATCTTTCTCATCAAGCATCAGTCACATATTTGTTGGTTTCCCGCCAGTACAGTAGAGGCATTTTGATTCGGCATTCGCTATTGTGCAGAGATTGGAAGAAGACTCCGAAGAAAATTAGAAACTGAAAAAAGAAAAATTAATTTTAAGTGTAAATAAGTTTAAATAACCTGAAGATATACCCTGAACAGCTCGCCTGTATGTCAAAGGACCGGCACGCTCTCAGCCGTTTACACTCGCGCCTAGGGTCATTTTAAAACAGCCTATTGGCCCAACGTGCATTTCTGTGGACTGTGGGAGGAAACCGGTGTACCTGGAGGAAACCCACACAAGCATGAACACAGAAGTGCCCCTCGCCAAGCCCGGGACCTTCTTGCCGTGGGCTGGGCATGGTAACCACTACACTATCGTCCTGCCCAAAGCTCATACTGTGCAGCTTTTTTCTTATATTTTGAGACTTAGTTCTGTATGATATTTTATTTATTTATTTATTTTTTTTAGAATGGTTTACTGCAGAACATTGTGAGTGTGTTCCGTAACTGGCAATACGTTCCTGGAAGGATAATAAGCTCCAGTCGGTAGCATATCCAGTCTAGCATCTCTGATGAAACACTCAGTGGATCTTGAGATATCGCAATATTATTATTTTATTCAGACTCTTGAAGAAAAAAACAATTCAAACAGCTTCATCAAAGACTTCAGTGACGAGCCAGGTTGTTTTTAACCTAGCATACACGCTGCATGCTCTCACGCTTGTCGTAGACTGCTTATGATAGCCTCTTCCCTAGCCACCAACATCAACTGCTGTTGCCTGGAATAAGCCAGCTGTCTAGCGTTTACAATTAGCGTCGCACAAGTGACAGGTGCTACTGGTAATTGTTTTCTGTAGTCACATACCTACTAACGGTATATGCAGTACTGTCTTGGTTGTTAACTAGCCAATCAGAACTCGTATACAGTGTTGATTATCTCGAAACAGCGAACCAATCGGATTGTGCATTGCTTTGCGAATCATATGTGGTGTCTCCACAGCCTTGGGTCGTAAGAAGAAGAAGGGTCAGGGTGAGGCGGTGATCCCACCACGGTCACTCTTCGATAAGGCGAGTCTGTTAAAGGTACGGCGAGAAGGAAAGGACCAGAAGAAGAACTTCTCTCTGAAGCAGCAGGCGCCGTTCGCCAAGCCGCTCCCCTCGCTAGTCAAACCCACCATGGAGCCGGGGCAGGACAATCCAGAGTGGCTCATCAGTGAAGACTGGGCTCTGTTACAGGTACACGTACAGTCATGCGCACGATCTCTCAGTAGATTGTAGGAACCCTCCTTGTAATATCTGTATGGTCGTTTTCTGTGCTGGGTATCAGGCTGTGAAGCAGCTCCTCGAGCTCCCTCTGAACCTGACCATCGTGTCTCCGGCTCACACTCCCAACTGGGACTTGGTGAGCGACGTGGTGAGCTCCTGCAGCAGGATCTACCGCTCTCCCAAGCAGTGCCGCAGCCGATACGAGAACGTCATCATCCCTCGCGAGGAGGGCAAGGTGCATGGGGCATTTAAACGTGTCTCTTCTTTATCGTAGATATCCGGTTTGCTCTGTTTGTCACTTTTTTTTCCTGTGATGGACAGTTTCAATTGCTGCTCTTAATACTCACTGTTTTGTCATGTAGTTAATTTACGAAGCTAATCCCAAGAAGAAAACCAAGAGCATCTATAAGGTAAGCGAACAGATGCAGTCTTTCAAACATGGGCTGTTTGAAGTCATGCTACAGCTCTGCTTTATAACACAACCCCTCCCACCCTCCGCTCCCCAGACGAAGAACAGCCGTCCACTGCGCACGTGTCAGATCTACACCCAGGACGACAACGCCACCCAGATCCAGCTCTACAACAACCGTTTCGAGCTCATGAAGATTATTGCCAGCAAGAGGAGTCCGCCGATCAAACCTCTGTAAGAGATTCAAGTGGATACACAAAGCGAGGATGACTTTACAATGCGAGATGTACTTTTATTTATTTTATTTTTTTTTTCTCCGCTCTCCTTCCTCAGACTGGGTATGAATCCGTTCCAGAAGAACCCGAAGCATGCTTCCGTCTTGGCTGAAAGGTAAACTTTGCTTCCTAACAGAGTAGCGTACAATCTCCTGGCTTTATGATTACCTCACTTGTATTTAGATCCCCTGCACTGATGATGCTAACACTGGAGAAGCCGTTAAGGCTCAATTTATAGTTACTGTTAAGTACGTATGCACAGGGTGGCTGCCGCCCATGCACATTTGTGGTCATTAGGTATTTATATTGCTGAACACAGCTGAATGAATAAACTAGCATTGTGTTACAAATCACATACCTGTACACTACGGGAGATCATTGATTGCGAATATTAACTCTTACAATATAGTTCGTGTTTTGGGTTTTAAGTACAAGATTTGCCAATACAATTACAGTATTTAGCAGACGCTCCTTATCCAGAGCGACTTACAATTATCATTTTTACACAACTGAGCAATTGAGGGTTAAGGGCCTTGCTCGGGCCTGACAGTGCTGAGACAAACACATTCCCTTCCCCCACCTGGGTTGCACCAGTGATGTCATTCAGACAAAGACATAATAGCTCCAAGCTGGATGCAGCATTTTTAAAATGATGCCTTACATCTCGGGACGCTGGAGGAATTATACGCTGAAACCAGGAAGAACTGTGACATCATCAGCTTTGTTACTTGACTAATCCAGAGTACCTTTTCTGTGTCCACAGTGGAATCAGCTATGATAAACCCCTCCCTCCCATCCAGGTGGCCTCTCAGAGAGCAGAGAGAATTGCTAAAGAAAAAAAGGTGAGAAGCTACAGCTGTATTTCTGTTGTACAGTGCTGACGCTGGAGACTCCTTCTGTCAGTATTGAATCTCGACCCGTCCTGGGAAACATGTCGACGTCTATAACGACAGTTACACGAATGAACACCTCCGGACGGATCAGAATCTGGAGCTCGGTAGCTGGCATGTTTTCTATAACGAGCTTAAAGGGGCAGTGTCATGGCTGTTTGGAGAGAACAGCTGGTGTTATTAAACAAGACGAAATCTTTTATATAATGAAAGATACGAGGCATGAATCAGGTTCATACATTAAGTGAATAATTATATTTACATTTATGGTAAATTATCACTGTTATCCAGAGCATCTTGTTTATATAACTGAGCAGGGCAGGGGTCCAACAGTGGCGACTTGGTGTTGCTGAGGCTTGAACTGCAAAACTGCTGATCAGTAACCCTGAACCTTCACCACTGAGCCACCATTGCTCCGTGTCACTTCTGTGTTACATAGTGCTACAAGTGAAACCTGGGTAGTGCTGTCACATAATAATCATTATTTATTTATATATCTCAATTTACCAGGTGATCTATGTTCCAACCCTCAGTGATGGGAACGAGCGTTGGGTAGTGACCGAAAGAATAAGATACAAGTGGCTGAAATGAGCTTCCTTCGCAGGGTGGCAGGGCTCTCCCTTAGAGATCGGGTGAGAAGCTCAGCCATCTGGAAGGCGCTCGGAGTAGAACCGCTGCTCCTCCGGGTTGAAAGGAGCCAGTTGAGGTGGCTCGGGCATTTGGTTAGAATGCCCCCCCGGTATGGTTTTTTTTGGGCATGCCCGACCGGGAAGAGACCCCAGGGTCGACCTAGAACACGCAGGAGGGACTGTCTCTCGGCTGGTCTGGGAACGCCTCGGTGTCCCCCGGGAAGAGCTGGAGGAGGAAGTGGCTGGTGAGAGGGACGTCTGGACCTCACTGCTTAGGCTACTACCCCCGTGACCCGACACCGGATCAAGAGAAAGATGATGATGATATATACATATATAATTTATTTTTGTGTAATACCATTTTAATAAGGCTCTCTCTCTCTTCCTGTCGATCTATTTATTCCAGGCTCTTGCAGAGCAGCAGAGAGCCCAGCAGGTAGCTCAGCAGCAGCAGCCGGCATCCGGAGCTACTCCAGGGACTCCAGGGGCCTCTGCTCAGCCACAAGCCCAGCCGCAGGCCGCAACAGCTGGATTACAGACCGCTGGAGTTCCTCAGACTGCCCAGCAAGGAGCTGCCGCAGTCCCGAACACCGCTGTTCTGGTTCGGATTTTTCCATCCCACTTCACCACATGTTTATCCTTTTTAAACTTTATGGAAACATCCAGAAATAATGTTTTCTTTCTTCCACTCCAGGCCGGAGCCATTAAAACCGCCACTGCTGGAACCGGCATCCAGACAGGTACGGTTCAGGGTTTGCCTCAGGTGCATTTCCTAGTGTTGTCACTTTATAAGAAATTCCTATGATGATGACGATGACGTCTTCTCCCAGCAGCTGCAGTCGGAGGGAACGTGATCGTCAACACGGTAGCCAGCGTTCCTTCAGGCCAGTTTCAGGGAAACAAGCGACTCTCCTCTCCCGTCATTTCTGGAGCGCTACCCGTAAGCCGTGCTTGCTCTCAGAACTAGTTCGCTGTGCTAGTTAATCATGATACAAAGTGGCATTATGTCTGTTAATTCAGGTTTTGTGGAATGTCAGAGCATTAAATATAGATTTATGGATAAAAATGTAATTATTGATCAATATGTGTATAAATCTGCTTGCGTGTTAATGTTTTCTGCACACCAGGCTGCAGGTGCTGCTACAGCTCAGGTGGTTCACACGCAGCAGAGGGCTGTCGCTTCTGCCCCTACCGCCACGCCTGCTGAGGTCGTCGCCATAGCGACAAGTCAGGGTGTTCGTGCTGTTACTCCGGTAACCGCTTCGACTGTGGTGTCTACGAGTCTGGCTCAGGTGCAGACACAGACGCGCTCGCTCATGGCTCAAGGTATGCACGCCGCCCACACAACCACTCTATGCAGCTCTCAGAACCTTCATTAACCTTTTTACTGTTAGTATTTGCTGTACAGAGTTCCTTTTATTGTACTTTTTTATTTTCCGCTTTTGCAGGGATGCAGTTGCCCCAGGGCAAGCAGATCACCCAGGCTCAGCTTCAGATCCTCAGACAACAACAGCTCCAACAACAGCAGCCGCAGCAGCAACAGCAGGCTGGTTCTCCTCAGATCAAACCAGTGAACAAACCACAACAGGTGTGTGTGTATGTGTGTGT
>JAQNCB010000012.1:5720801-5732564 GCA_030068295.1 Euristhmus nudiceps
GGGGGGGGATCGATCCTACTTCGTGGAAATTCGGTCTTCGCCGGGATTCTCGACCCCCATTAACCGCGAAAAGTGAGGGATCCCTGTATAGCAAAGCTATAATCTCCATCCGCATGTCTTTCTCGTCCAGTTCTCGTTTGGCGAACGCGTTCCTTGTCAGCCGCGGTCCGTTCAATGTGGCAGGAAGTTATGGACACACACACAAAGCTTGGAACAAACCCCACCGGGCAAAAGCGTCTGCTGGTTATACGGTTCTTCTTGGACATGCGTATTGTTTGTAACGTGTTCGTTCTTCGTCCTATACATGTCGGTTCGCCCGCGGTGGACCTGACCCGCGTCTCCAATCATACACCCTGAATACCATAACAACCTCCGTAATAAATGCGTCGACTGTATCACTAAGTACTAGCGTCACTGTGAGGCTGGAGCCTCTCTCAACCAATAGTGGTCAAAGGCAGGGTACACACTGAACAGCTCACCAGACCATTGCACGGCTACATCCACACCCTGGGGCAATTTGGGACAGTCGATTAGCCGAATGTGCACATCATCAGACTAGGGGAGGAAACCAGAGTACCCAGAGGAAACACACACAAGCAGGTAGAGAACATGGGAGCTCCAAACAACGCCCTCACTGAGCCCGGGACTTGAACCCAGGACGACCTCGCTGCGAGGCGGACGTGCAAACTACCACGGATAAAATAACCAGGTTCCTGATGCTGCGTTATTGCCTGTCTCTTTCCCAGTGTTTTATTTACTTTCCCACACACACACACCTGCCGTTAATGGCTCGGAAAAATCTTTTTGAGCTCCGTTTCCATCCGGTTTGCTTTGATTAAAAGAAGCCAAATCTGGAATTTTAAAATCATTTCTATTGTTATGAAATCCCGACATGCAGCAGCAGGCAACGCTAACGAGTGGAGCGATCGCGCGCATCAAGCTCCTGGCGTTGTGTTTGCTTTCTGTACGAGCCGTTAGAAGACTGATCTTTAGGCAAGTGTGAGCACGCATGGGGAGCAGGAGGAAAAATGAGCTCCACTTAACGCCTGCATACAGACACAAAGCCCACTGAGGGCCCGCTGCAGGGTCGATGCCTGTACAGGTTCCTAGTCTTCCAGGACGTTATATCATAATCTTACAGGCGTAAAGGAAAAAGTGACGGCTTTTTTATTAGATTAATGGCAGCTTTGTGGATGTTCGACATGCAGGACGGATAAATAATCGCCGCGTATACAGTCGCGGGTTTCCATCGCGCTCCTGCACCAAACAGAACCCATTTTTGGAGTTAAAGATAAAAGTGTTCCAGTTGAGAGATCTGACACGATTACAACTGGGTTTCCTGATCCCACCACAATCAAAAACCACAATACAACCTCATCTGGGCATCCAACTTTTTTTGTGATATTTGAGTTGGTTTTTTTTATACCTCTGCCACGCTGGTTAGATTTTTCCGGTATTGGTTGATTTGTTTGTTTGTGAGCAACTTTGACGTAACAAGTTATGGCTGGATTTTAATTACTTTTTTGGAGGGATGGAGTATGACCCAAGCGACACTCCATTAGATTTGTGATGCGATCCGGATCCAATTCTGCGTCCAGGAATTTTTAAAGGTTATTAATACCGTAAGAGAATTTGGAACTGCAGTATTACAACAGGCCCAGTAGGGGGTGCTGTGTTTTGTTTTGTTTTTTTCTTCCTTTTTTTTTGGGGGGGGCTTGGCAGGGGTTTGCACTCTCCAGATGCTATTTTTTTCACATTTCTATTCCTTATTTTAGTCTTAACAAGGTTGATAATCAGTCAAGTTGAGCCTAGGCGTTGGTGTTGTCTTGGACAGTGCTTAAAGTTGGGATTGGTCATTTGGACGGCTAGCAGAATTTGAAAATAGCATCACTTCAGGACTTTGGGGGAAAAAAAAAAAACCTGTATTTGGGGGCCCCTCCAATTACACGCCCCACTCCACACACAGGAGCTCCGCTCCACCTGCTGGTTCATGTACTGTAGTGTCATGTTTGCACATAGAGACACGTGAGAATTTGATTGGAAATTTCCCAGCAGACCACGAGGCAGTGATTGGTTTGTGTATTTACAGGATTACAGCAGCTGCCGATGACAGATTTTTTTTTTTTTTTTTTCAGATTTTACTTTTTCAGAGTTATTTATTGCTGTCAGGGCATGAAGACCATTTCAACCAATATAACAGCTTTTATGCGTTTTTTTTTTACCTACCCAGACTTTAATGTGATATTCTTCCTTCTTAATCTCTATGACACAAACGCCTCACTTTCAACTGGTTGCTCTGATATTAAAAATCAGAAGGTTACAAGTTCAAATCCCAGCACCACCAAGCTGTAAATATGAAGGTAATGGATCTTATTTCACTGTTGTCAATCAAAGATGCTGATTAGAATATTAGTCCCCACCCCTCCCAGAGTTGGAAAATACATGTAAAGGTGGTGGAGATTCTTGCGTAATGACTAAGTCAAGTGATTTAAAAGAGGAAAAAGCGCCCGGATTAGATGTGAATGGCTCCTGACTGGGGTCTGTTAGCTCAGGGCTGCATAACCTTTTCAAAGGCAGAAATAAGAGCCGAGAGAACGCTGAACAGCGCGTGCCCTCACACACTGTAACGTGGGCGGCTGAGCAACATTACTAAAGGTTACGGATGTGTGTGTTGATTTGTAGTGTAGAATGTATGTGCGTACATGATGTTAAGGGAGGATGTGTGACAGACATGGCAGAATTGGGCTGTCGTGTTTGCCGATGGCAAAGTCAGACGTTCCTTCTCTCTGCGTGCTTCCTTCTCACGTCGACTTTTAATAAACCCATTTCTCCTCTGTCCTGATATAATCTTTCGTTATCATCAATATGTCCGCCTAATGTTTTACACCAGTGTTATCTGAGACTTCAGCCCGAGCTGCCTGTGTGACGGCGACGCCCATCAACAGGATTGTTGGGTGTGTTTGAGGGGTTTTTTTCCAGATGAAGACTTATTGTAATGTTTCAGAACCAATCTTATCTATCTTTCCCACATTAAAGTGTCTCCAGCAGTACGAGTCGCAGCTTTAGTTTCTTTTTATCTCACGTTTTCATCCGATCAGATACTCAACGGGGCGGGTTTGGCGGCCGCCGCCACCTTGGTTGGTATCTTCGACTATTTGCGGGAGATCCGTTAGCGTTTCCTAATGTACAACAGGTAGGAATCGTGCGTGCTCAGGAAGCACTTAGGCTGCTGGGAGTCCGTTAAATACCAGGGCTGAAATCTGGATCGGTAGTTTGACGACACTCAAACTGCCTGCCAAAGTTTAAGCGTTGCATTTCTTAATTTGTGGTTAAAAGACTTGGATTTGGCAATCTGTCTGACTGTTCCACTGGATCTGGACTCTACGATGCTACCAGGCAGGAGTAAGGAATAACCTTAATTTCTTATTGTGGAAACGTCTGAGACTGAGGAGCGAATCACCACAACGCAGACTGATGAAGCGGGAAAAATCCTGAAGTAGCATCTGTACAGTATGATCTGTTCAGTATAAAAACTTCTCACTTCATTGTAGCAAACTTCATGCAAGGTTCCCATCTGGATCATTGCATCAGCCAATCAGCAGCCAGGAATTATTTCATGATTTTTTCCATGTTTTATTCCAGAGATGTGGCCGATCGTCCAAGACACCAAGAGTGGTGATGGTGCTCGCTGGGTGGAGGGGATTCTATTATTCCTTCTTCTTTTCATGTCAGAGCAAGGTTTAAGATCAGATATTACACCCATTTTCGTAACCTTTTCATAATTTTTCATCTTGAACACCGGTGGAGCACCAGTGTATGATACATGACCCAAAAAAGTGCCTGCTGTGGACAGCCTGTTTGGCTTCCTCCTCCCACTTATTGCCTTTTCCCCCCTCCCTGTGCCTACTCTGCTCTGATTGGCTGATATTTCCTCAGAGAGGCACAATGGGAAAGGCTATACCACTGGGCAGTGGGGAAAGGCCAGCTACTCAGAATTAAGGGGGCAGCCGTAGCCTAAAGGTTAGAGAAGCGGCTTTGGGAACGAAAGGTCGCTGGTTCGATTCCTGAAGCCGCAAAAAAAAAAATATGTGGAGGTGGGGGAGTGAGCTGCACCTTCCTTTCCTCCACATTAGTGGATGAAGTGCCCTTGAGCAAGGCACCTAACCCACAACTGCTTTCCAGGCACCCCCAATGTGTGTGGCAGCCCACTGCTCCTAGTGTGTGTGTGCTCACTTTGGATGGGTTAAATGCAGAGAAAATAATTTCCCTTATGGGAGTAATACACTATATGAAAATAAAAAATGCCAGCAAGCTATGACTCATTAGAGTACTTAAAAAAAAATAATAAATAAAAATTTAAATGTTGTGTTTACAGCCAACTCAAACAGCCGAGATGGAAATTTAAGCAGTGCTCGGCTTGTTATTTGAGCCTCTGGCATCGTCTGCTGGGACGATCCAACACTGTAACAACATTGATGGGTCAGCACGGTCCTTGGTTAGTTCCTGATCTCAGGTGCCACCTGTTTTGAATGTTCTGCCCAGTGTGTACATAGTGCTCAGAGACACACAGCTGTCTCAACTTGGGTGTGTCTCTACTTCGCGCCTAGTTTTCCCAAGCATGTTCTTTAGGGACATTCATTCAGGAAGAGACAACAGCCATGTCGTGACGAGAGACCCTGGAATGTCAGTGAAAATCTGCAACTTGTCGTGATGACTGAAGGGTGACTACTTTGATAAACTAATCTCCAAAACTCCATAATGATGCAACGACTAATGCGAGTGAAGGCTACTGATGACTGACCAATAAATATTCAAGAGGAAACAACCAGAGCCTGGAACATTAGTGACCATCAAAGTGATGGGGGGTGATCGAATCGCTTTATCTGTGTACATCCTGAACCATGAACGAATGCCAATCAAAGGTTTACATTTAAAGAACTGTGTCTTTCATTCATTCGTTCATTTTCTAAGCTTCTTAGTCCTAATTAGGGTCACAGGGAGGTATTGCCGCCCATCTCAGCAGACTCTGGACGAGGCCTGGGTACACCCTGGACAGCTCACCAGGAGAGGACAATATTCACACAACCATTCACACCTCGGGTTGATTTGGGAAAGCCAATTAGCCTACTGTGCATGTTTTTGGATGTGGGAGGAAACCACAGTTCCCGGAGGAAACCCACACAAGCACAGTGAGAACATGCAAACTCCACACAGAAACACCCAGGCGGGGAATGGAACCCATGCCTTGCTGTGAGGTGGACGTGCTAACCACTACACTACCGTGCCACCTGAGTCTATCATGCATTTTATTATTGAATTGTGACAATATAATAATTCTTCTTATAATATCACTAATTGCATGTCAGTTCTGGTTTAGGAGTTAGTACATCTGTGTTGGTTTGTTTATTTAACCGTTTACCTACCATCCCCGAAAATCGCTTAGAGTGTTCCTGGAAGGATGTGAACACGAGGTGGTGACAGAGTCTAACTAACCGATTTAAAGTAATAATGCGATTATTTCACTTTAAAATGATGCTTTAGGAAATATAATTTTTCGCTTTTCCCGCAGGGATTGGGGGGGGTGTTAATTTTTCCCACAGGGTAGGTAAGAGGCTAAACTATTTAAGACCATTTCTCTGCTCACCAGTTTGCCTTCTCGGGCCTCCTTCCTCCAGTCCATCCCTCCATGGTGATCGGCGGTGATGGGGGCTCGAGGCTCTGTGCTTGACGGTGAGAGTGGACAGAGGGGCGGGCTCGGGCTCGGTGGAAGCCCTGAGTCAGGACTATCCAGAAGCCCCTCGCGGCTCTTTCCCTTCAGACTCTCCTCCATGGCCTGCAAGTGGAGATGGCCAACCATTTCCGCAAGACTAAATAAATTAAATTAAAGGGTTTGAAGGGGAAAAAAGGTCCCTCAGGCAAGTCTTTGAGGATGCTTTTTACAACTTATTAATAATGATTTAATTATTTTTATTATTATTTCTATTACTGTTATTTTTAAAGCCTAAAGTTCAATCCTGATGAAAGAGTCCACAGGAAAAGTCCCATTTCAGTCACAAGTTGAATACTGAAAAGATCTTCTCTTCACTCTGTAAAAAAAAAAAAAAAATTTATTAAAAGTAATAATAATAATTTCATAAAAGGCAAAAAGCAAACATTATATATAAATATAAATATAAACAGGACTTTTATTTTATACGAATTAAATCACCTTCACGCGCTCAACCCCCTCAGATGCTCCAGGTGTCGGTTTTCCTGAGTGAACGCGCGCGTGCGGGATTCACTGTGTTTTAAAATTTAAACTCTAACGTCCCTGACGTGTTTCTACATTGTTTTCTGAAGGTAAATCCACCTTAACTTAGTGTTTAACAGTTTTTAAATGTGTACGTGTCCTGTTTATACATCTTTCTTCCCGTCTATTGAGAATTTACCGAGGAGAATTTAATTAGTCGTGAATTTGTTTATTTTGGTTAGTCAGCGATATCCGGTAATATCGCGATATTTTGTGTGAAGATATGTAATAGATAAATATAGCCTACTGTTATAACACCGACAGCAACAACACAGCGATAGGTGTGTAAAATGATCAGGGTTGTTACTTTAAAATAGAGATATATAACAGGGAGATGAGTATTAGTGATTCTGGGACATAGTTAGAGTAAATATAAGTAATTATTCGGATGTAGTTTGTGTAGTATGTGGTTTATCTTTAATTTGTGTTCAAATTGCTTAATATGTTTATTAATTATGAAAAAACTGATGAAGATATTATGTAACTTTAACATGTGTACATATGTGGTGATATTAACGTTAAGGGATCGTGTGTGTGTGTTTTACCTTTACTGAGGAAATCCCATCCGGTCGGTTTCCGACGCACTCTGTTCATATTCAGGCTCAGATCAACCCAAATCTAAGGATAAAATCCACATGAGGAGTAATTCGGTTCAGCTCCACTCAACCCAACCCCTTCAGGCTGATAATATCCCCTGAGTTCTCCTTCAACACCACCTGGAGAACCGTGTGTGGAGATATTCCTCTCTGTGTCCGCTCCTGTACACTCACTCTCTCTGACTGTGTGTGTTTTGGCTCCACACTGCGTTTAACTCTGTTTAATCTGACGGACTGCTTTCTGCACCTGGACGTTTAACTGTAATTCAACATCCAGACGCTAGGGGGCTCCAAATCTCCAAAACTGCTCACACAGCACAGGAACTACAGCTTCTTCTGAAACTTTCAGCCTGGCGAGTTGCAGTGCTTTTTTTATTATTTCACCCCCGTTTTCCTTCCTAATTTAGTCGTATACAATTCCCACCCATCAGGTATTGCCTGCCTCCCCAATCGCACGACCACCACCAACCACGGAGGGGCAGAACTCTCCCTCGGTGACGTGCGATGCTAGCCACCCGCCTCTTTCGAACTGTGGTGCCATGCGTATTTCAGGGCGGTCTAACACACTTGGAGGGAAAGTGTATCCGCCCCTTGTAAGAATGAGCTCACAGACGCCCGTGATTGGCTGGCGATCGCTGTGAGTGACATGGAAATGAGCCTATGGCATTTGTATCGCGACTCGGGAGCCGAGTTACAATGCTGTTAATTAAAGTTCAGGAATTACACCCGCTTTCAGACCTTTTATTTTTTGTTTCAGACACTACAGGACCACTAAAGTACAATCCTACTAGGGTCGTAGGCAGGCTGAAGCCTGTCTCGGCCAAGTCTGAGTGAAGGAGGGGTACCCCAAACAGCTCTCCAGTCGATCGCAGGGAAAAGAGCCACACAGCCATTCACACATGGGCAGAATCTTGAAAAGCACAAAAAAAGTCAAATGTGCATGTCATTGGACTGTAGGAGGAAATCCGAGTACCTGGAGGAAACCCTCAGGGTGAACATGCTACCCCCACACAGAAACACTCAAGGTCGGGATTCGAACAGGGCTAACACGCTTTCAAAAATTTTCACTTGCATCTAGAGGCAACTGAGAATATTCAGTTAGTCTAAGGTGCATGATGAGCCACTGGGCTCGGGTGTAAAAGCCCACAGACTTTACCTTTTACTAAGGTGCATGCCTTTTGGATTGTCGAAGGAGTCCGGATTAGCCATGTAAGCATGGGGAGAACGTGAACACTCCACACAGAAGCGCCCCTGCCGAGTCCGGGTCTGGAACCCAGGACAATCTTGCCACTGTACTGCTCCAAAATACAATTCATTATATGATAAACGTGTACAGTTCATCAGGAAGCTGCTCCCCTGCCTAAACATAAAACGATGATTTTGACTGAACATACTTATTGGCATGTTTGGCTTCCTCCTCCCCTTTATGGTCTCTCTGCTTTCCACCTACTCTAGTCTGATTGGGTGGCTGAACTTTCCACTGAAAGGCACAGCAGGATGGTTGGACATTTGGGGGGGGGGTGGAAGGCCAGCTAATCAGAAGAACCAGCATGCCATGATCATAATGAAGGCTGTTGTGTTTTGATGCAAAATTAGGAAGGCAGTGTGGCAGTCAAAGCCTCCAGAAGCACTCCAGTGGGTTCTGGACAAAATTCTGTAAGACTTTCAGCGCATTCCCTTAAAACTGCACACCGTGGACCGGAGGATGTTATCCTTCAGAGTTAAAGTAAAATAAAAGTAAAGTAAAAAATAAAAATACTGTTTTTGTATGGGTAGAAATGCATGTTTGAATCCCCTGTACCCTCATCCTGTAGACTATTATCAATAAAACGGCTAGTAAAATAATTCACACTTATTGTGAGTGTTGAACATAAAATCTCCATCAGTATCTGGTAAAATAAATAATAAAACCACTAAAGGTTATTTCTTCTCCATAAAAAAAACTTTTATTGTGAGAAAATGATACTACTAGTACAACAAAACATATTCTTATTGGAAAAATAAAGTTTATAAAAGAAAACTTCTCATTACAAGGGGACACATCATCACTAAGATCCTGTCTGTAAGAAACCTTTCATCACTGCGGCTCTTTAATACTACAGGAGGATTACCTGTTATTACATGGTTTTGTTAAATGCTCGGTTTTGATTGGTCAGTTACAGCAACGTGCTCTATTCTGTATTTGACGTGTCTGGTATTTCTGTGTAAAGGTAGAGTGAATGATGGAGTGATGGAGGAGTGACCATGGAATTATGGTAGCGAGGTGATAAAGTGATGGGGGCATGATGATGGAGGAATTGTGGTGTGTTGGATGAAGGGATAGTTTAGTAAATGTGGAGGGATGGTGGACTGATTATGGAGTGACGGAGGAGTAAATGTGGGGTGACAGACATGATGATGGAATGATGATGATTTAGTGAATGAGAATGGAGGGATAATGGACAGATGATGGTGTGATGATGGAGAGGTGATGATTTCATGAATGTAAAATGAGGATGAAGGGACAATGGAGTGATGATTGAGAATAAATAATGGAGTGATGATTTGGTAATTATGGAATGAGGATGGAGGAATGAAGGCATGATGGAGTGATTATGGAGAAATTATAGAGTCTTGATAGAATCAAGGGCTCATGGCAGGGAAGGATGGCTTGCGTTCACTTCCCTGTCACTCACCGCGATCGCCAGCCAGTCATGGGCATCTATGAGATCATTCGTATGAGGGGGCGGATAGCACTTTCCCTCCGAGTTTGTTAGACCGCCCCCAAATACGCATGGCGTCGCAGTTCGAAAAGAGGCGGGTGGCTAGCACCGCATGTCATGGATGGGGCACGTGCATGCTTTCACCCCTCCCTGGTTGGTGGTGGTCATGTGATGGGGAAGATGGGAATTGGATACAAATAAATTTGGGATTGAATGGGGAAAATAAAAAAAAACATGATTGATGGATGATGGTGAGATGATGAAGGGATGACGGAGATATGGTGGTGAGATGATGGAGATATGGTGAGATGATGGAGTGATGATGGTGAGATGATGGAGTCGTGAGAATGGTGAGATGATGGAGTAGTGAGGATGGTGAGATTATGGAGTAGTGTGGATGGAGTAGTGAGGATGGTGAGATGATGGAGTAGTGAGGATGGTGAGATGATGGAGTAGTGAGGATGGTGAGATGATGGAGTAGTGAGGATGGTGAAATGATGGAGTAGTGAGGATGGTGAAATGATGGAGTAGTGAGGATGGTGAGATGATGGAGTGGTGATGATGGTGAGATGATGGAGTAGTGAGGATGGTGATGATGGTGAGATGATGGAGTAAACCCTTTGTTTGATATCTCTACAGTACAGATCAGTGTAGACTCTGAGTGAGTTCTGGTGAACAGAGAACAGGAATTAAAAAGGAATCCGCTTTCAGTTTTTTGGCTCTCAATTACATCGGACAATCTGTCTCTGTCTTGACCACGCCCCTTACTTTTTTCTCTCTCTCTGTCCCTTGCCCTCTCTTTCTCTTTTCCGTTCTCTCTCTCTCTCTTTCTCTCTCTCCTCTTTGATGGTTCAGCAGTTTTCTGCAGTGATTTTGACAAATTGCCAGGTCGCTTCAAAGCTTTTAGTTAAATGTGTGTGTGTGTGTGTGTGAGCTGTGTATACCTGTGTTATACCTTTTGATGGAAATAATCTGTTTTTTTATTTGCTTAAACTGACGAAGGAAATGTTTTTCATGTGTAAAATTCCAGACTCAGAGTTTTTGATGTATTTGGTAAAGGAGTACTTACACCCTGGTGTTTTAACTATGAACCTGAAAGCAGTGCCTCTACTCTAAACACATCTAGCTTTCTGTTCAGATTAGTTTGCTCCAGTTTCTGAGGAGAACATCCTGTTGGGTGGATTGGGTTCTTGGGTTCTTCTCATTCTTTGGGGGGTGTGTTAATGAGATCATGACCAGACATCCTGCCCCACATCAGGTCTTGTTCCAGAGTAACAGAGGAACGTGGTGTTGTTTGGCCCACAGGGTTGCGGAGTACAGCCGTATTTGTGGTTGTTGGTTATTGAGTGTGAACTTGGTACTGGATTGATTTAAGTAGATTTTGGAAAGAAACTAGTGGGAAACTAGGACCCAGCGTTATGAACACTAATGTGCTCCTTTAAGATGGCATTCCTTTTGTTGTCCCAAACTCCTTCACTGCACCAATCTGATCTAATGGAGCCAACTAACTAATTATTCATCCAGCCATCCATCCGCCAAACCACTTAATCCTACTCGGGTCGGGGTGAGGTTTATACTGGGTGAAGGTGGGGTGTACCCTGAACATCTGCCGACCATTCCAGGGCCAAATTGCACACAATCATTCACACTCTCACCTAGGGGCAATTTGGGAGGGCCAATTAGCCTAATGCACCTAATGTCTTTGGACTGTGAGAGGAAACTGGAGTACCCAGAGGAAACCCAGGGAAGCATAGGGAGAACATGCAAACCACAAAGAAACACCCTCACCGAGTTCGGGACTCGAACCCAAGACCTTCTTGCTATGAGGCAGATGTGCAAACCGCTGCACCACTGTGCCACCCACAAGCTGAAAACTGTAACAGGTATTTATGAAATACAGGATGATTGATGGAGCAGCCAAAATGTCCATTTGCAAAATGAAAATACAGTATTTATTCAACAGATTACAACTGAATTCATTTACACACACACACACACACACACACACACACACACACACACACACACACAGAGATTAAAAGGGGCTGTTTGGATACTGTTTTCCTGCATGACAAAGAACCTACTGTACATGGAGCATTCTCTCTCTCTCCCGTTCTCTCACTCTCTCTCTCCCGTTCTCTCACTCTCTCTCTCCCGTTCTCTCACTCTCTCTCTC
>JAQNCB010000012.1:5795166-5805984 GCA_030068295.1 Euristhmus nudiceps
CGCACGCACGCACGCACGCACGCACACACACACACACACACACACACACACACACACACACACACACACACACACAGAATACACGCACCTGGCCAAACTGAGGTGTGTTGGTTTAGCAGAGTGTTTGAGTAAGTCGGCCTCTCTCACATTTTACTCTGAGCACAATCACTGATCTGTTCTCTAAACACCTCAATACAGGCTTCCTAACAGAAGGAAAATCAGCAATAAGATGCTAGAGATTGGAATTGTGGGTAATTACTGAATGGCAAGGGCGTGAACAGGGTAAACCAGCAGGCCATTTTGTTTTCCGTGAAAGAGCGCCACAGGAGACTCGTTCATTTTGGAGAGAGAAATGAAAACCTAAAGCAGTGTGAAGAAACAGAGAGGAAAAAAAAACATTATTTTGATTAAAATAAACTTGTGTTGGGCCGGTGGTAGGGTGCTGGATAACCCATCCCAAGGTCGGCGGTTCAAGCCCCACTATCACGGGGATGTCCCTGCTGCCCCCCCCAGTGCCGCTAACTGGGTTATCAAAGGCTGGCCGTGTCTCACTGTCTGTGGTGAGAGGGATGTAAAAGAACCATTGCGGACTTTCATCAAGAGTATCTCCATAGCTGTCAGCGTGTTTCTGCCCTGCGATGGTCTGGTGAGCTGTCCAGGGTGTACTCTGCCCTCGCCCAGAGTCTGCTGAGATGGGCGCCGGCCTCCCCGCGATCCTAATTAGAATTATGCGGTTCAGAAAATGAATGATGAATGAATAATCTGTACTTGGGGTTGGACGAGAAGGATTGGCTAAACAATATAATATCAAAAATATGACCCAGAAAAGAATATTTATCTGCTTCAGTACATTCCAAATAATTAAGTTTTTATTATTTTTTATCCAGCAGGTTCAGTAGCAACTTGTAATAATTTCGCATTTCTCTTTTATGTTTTTAGCTATAACGTTGTGTTTTTGGCTGGAGAGTGGTGTTTTTACGGTCTTTTCAGCTATAACGTCTTTTTAGCTATAGAGTTGTGTTTTTATCAGTAACATGTTTTTAGCCATAGAGTTATGGCTGTTTTGTTACTGAAAATAAAAACAAATATATTCAGGGCTCTGCTTTTATGCAGTGCCTTTATATGTATATCATTAATATGATCTATAGAATAGGAAATTAAGATAATATAAAATAAAGAAAAATAGCACTGAACATAACGGGTCTTATTTCTTCGGATCAATAACTCTAAAACACTCATTTCATTCTCATTTCAGACAAGACTGGATTTTAAGAATGTTAAACTGTACAAAGTACACACACACACACACACACACACACACACACACACACACACACACACGCACACACACACGCACACACACTCATATCCATGTGCCAGGTTTGAGCTGGCTGGCTGCACAGAACTACTGGGCAGAACAATTAATTATCAGTTCCAGCAAACAGACTTGCATGTGATTCCTGTATATCCATTTATTCAATCTCCTCAGTTAGTACTGGTTTTGCTAATTTGTTGATTCACACGCACACATGAACAGTCTCTCTCTCTCTCTCTCTGTCTGTCTGTCTCTGTCTGTCTGTCTGTCTCTCTCTCTCTCTCTCTCTCTCTCTCTCTCTCTCTGTGTTATTTATTTAGTACATAAGCTTCAGTATACAAGCCTAGTATTCTCCTATACATTTCTCAGGTCCTTGACTTCCTGCAACCTGTTTAAAGACAGTGTGACTTCTTTCCCACAATGTATTTTAATAGAGTTCGGGTTTACACCATCTGGCCGACGCGGCCACCCTGGGCTTTCTGTTTATAGCTTCATGTAAAACTCTCAGGCTGCATGAATAAAAAATCAACAGAGAACAAAAAAATTCTGTCCCCAAAACACCACACAAGCACAAACACATGGCGTTTTGAGTGAGCCCAGATTCGAGTATATAACAAAGATCCATTCATGTTCCACACAGAGAGACTTCATGAGCAGCATCAGCACTTATAGGGAGATTACAGCAGAGCAAGCCGAAGAACCTCAGCCCTGCAAAGCTGCTTCTTTTCACTCAAATAACCGATGCTGTGTTTCACGTCACTGAAAGAACGAACAGTGAATCTGGCACTCTGAAAACGAAAAAGTCTTGCTGCCATGACTGATCCCAAACCTGATTTGATGACAAAAAGCTAAGCTAATAAAACAGTACAGATCCAACTTGCAGCTAATCCCATTTGCCTGTTATATTTTTCCAGCCTGAAAGATTACTTTGGCTCACCATCACTTCAGCAGAGCTAATAAAACAATTGAATTTCACCGTCAAGCCAAGTTGCGACGGATATTTTACCATACAGACAGGATCCATTATACAAGACTGACGGCTTAGCCGAACATACAAAAACAGCGGGGTGTTATCTTTGTGGTTCTTCTGCGCATCTTGTGTAATTAACAGTATATTACGATATTCAATAATACTGTTATTATGGCCATTGCTCGAGAGTTACAATTGATAGGATTTGTACATGAACTCATTAATTTATCCATATATTCATTTGCTGTACTGCTTTAGCTTATTACTGCAGGGTTACATGAGGCTGGAGCTTATCTCAGACGACCTTGGGTGAAGGCGGGGTACACCCAGGACAGTCTGCAAGTCCATCGGTGAGTCAACACACACACACACACACACACACACGCACAAAACCATTCTTCACAGTTACTTTCACACCTAGGGGCAATTTGGAACATCCATTTAGCCTAATGTGCATGTTTTTGGGATGTAGGCGGAAACAGGAGTACCTGGAGGAAACCCACGTAACCATGGAGGGAATATGCAAACTCCACATAGAAATGCCCTCACCCAGCTCAGGACTCGGATCCAGGAAAAGGTACATAAATATGACTTAAAAATCCTCTCAGTTAGCTAATGTTAGCTAGCTATCTAGAATTAGCAGTGAAAACTGTAAACATGAGTCAAAGTTTCTCTCAGAAATCCTGTTTAGTTACCTCAACTTCATCATAGCTAGGTAGCTAGCAAATATTATCAGTGATCTTTTGTGAGAAATATTCAAAATTCTTCTCATAAATCCTGTCACATTAGCTTATGTTAGCTAGCCGGATAAAGGTAAGGAGCAGTAATCAATTACTGAGTGAATACCACAACTTTTACTACTACTACTACTACTACTACTAATAATAATAATAATAATGATGATAATAATAATAATAATAATAATAATAATAATAATAATAATAAAATCAGTGGATATTCCAAGCATTTATAAACATGCTTACCACTTCTGTAAGTCGCTGTGGAAATGACTGACTTCTAAATTATGTAAATGTAAATGGCTTAAAATTCATGTCAGAAATCCTCTTAAAGCCAAACATTTTCAAACTTTCCCTATTGAAACTATTAACATAATGAAGTCTTATCGTGTATCTTAGGAGTATGAATGTCATGTTTAGAAAGAAAAGCCTTTTAGTTCATTGGAATTCCAATAGAGGGCGCTGCCATCTGCGTTTTAAATCTCGCGGCATTCACGAGAACATGACGTAGGCACTGCCCCACTATCGTCTCTGCCTGGCTCACAGGCTGAACACTGCTAATTTTAGGTTTTTTTTTTGAGTGCTTGTTATTTGCCACAAATCGAAATCGTGTTTGGAGCAAAATTGGATTTATGGACTGATAGACTGTGTCTTTATTTGGGCAAGCTTTCTTTTTCTTTGACAAAAACAGAGGAAACTATCTGAGAACTTCTTTCTCTCATTGCTAAGAGCAACACGGATTTACATTACCACCTGTCCACTAGTGTTTAGTGGAACGTCGGGCAAAATACAAAACGACCTGATCACTGCTATTGCTGATCAGAAGGGAAGCTAATAAAGCACCGTTTGTCTCTGTTATGGTGGATGAGACGACAGACGTGAGCAATGCAGCTCAGCTGGAACTGGTTCTGCGTTATGTAACGGCCACTGGTGTCACGCACGGATAATCTGCACGACAGAGTAATTGAAATCTTCTTGAAAGAAAGGAGGATGGATTTTGTGTACAAATAAAAAGGATTTTTGCTGAGTAAAATGTGGCTATATTCCGAAATAATATTGCAATTTTATGAGGTTATTATTGATGCTTTTTTGTGTGTCGCAGCTGTAGCTGCAGTAAACGTTTTATAGCCATAAAATAGTTATTGAGGGTTGGATTGATACATTATGATTGTTACAATTAAATCGATTAGTCTACGATTAAAAACCTTATACAAGCACACCGCGCATAAATGCCTTCAACTACCATGTAAACAAACCAACTCTGTGTGTGTGTGTGTGTGTGTGTGTGTGTGTGTGTGTGTGTGTGTGGGGAGCGGTCTCGACGTCACTGTGAAGCGAGGCATCATGGGAAAATGTGTCGGTGTAAACGGACTGGATTATTTGCTGTATTTTCACTAATATAATAATTACAAAATGCATACACATTTTTTCCGATGTTGAGGTAAAAGTCCCGAGGAAACATTCATTCAGTTTTCGAATTAGGGTTATGTTTTGCTTTAAGTTAGCTTCTCTGTGAAAGTTTCTTCCAGAAATTCTGTCTGATTACCTTCTTATCTAGCAGGTGTTATCAATGAATATTGTTAATATTTGTGAATATGAATATAAATATTCCTCTTGTATATCCTACCTTGCTGGCCAGCAATAGTAGTGTAAATGATGGACATGGATACATTTCTAGTTTAGTTTGTAGTTAGTAATTTGCTAGCTAGTGCATGATGTCATGTTCATTATAGTTAATGTTAGATTGTTGGATAGCATTAGCAGTCGAAACTATGAGCATGTATATATACATTTTTATCAGATCATTTCAAGTTAACTTATCTTTGCTAACTTGCTGGTGTTTTCTGTTTGTTCATTAATTTTCTAAGCATGTGACCCTGGGGAACATGCTTTTTTTTGCCATACTGTACTAGAATTAAGTGTAATTGCACATCCACGACAGTAGTTGGCAGTGGCGCTCTCATTGTCACGCTATGGTGTTGGGGATTTTTGCAGCGAGTAAACGGTATGAAGTGTAAACAACCCCTCAAGAAACAACATGCAAAAAATTTCTAACGGGAATGAAGAGAAAGGTAGAGAGAGGATTTTAATTTTTCACTATCAAGTGTTGCAATAAGTTGTCAAAAATATTTAATGTTTAAATAAGGATGCATTTTTTTATTTCAGGCAAATTGGTGAACTTTAAATATTTTCTGTTACAGATTTAAAAAGAATGTTAAAGTTTTCTTTGTTGTAGTTGAACTATTTCTTTTTTGGTTTTAATGTTAATAAGGATACACTGTTATGCAGAGGTGCACTAATAATCATTTTATCGACAAATAATACTATTTATAGTCACGCGCGGGGGGGCGTGAAATTTTTTTCTTCTTCCTGGGGGGGCGTCACCGAAAATAATTGAGAAGCGATGATGTTATGAAAGAGAACAAAAGTAAAACAAGCAGTTTGCTTACTGTTAGAGTTTATTAGCAATAAAGTAAATCCCTCAAACGTGCATAAAGTGTGATACAGTAATCCCTCACTTTTCGCAGTTAATGGGGGGTCGAGAACCCCCGCGAAGACTGAATTTCCACGAAGTAGGATCGACTCCCCGCCTGACGTATACGTACATGTATATGTGTATATAATATCAATAAATACATATTCAACACTATAAATGCTTATAATAACAATTAAACATTCAAAGGCAACGCATAAGATGTAAATTAAATATAAATATATTATAATTTATTATATAAATATAAAATAATGTAAAATACATACGTGTAATTGTACATAGATGTAAATAAAATGTAAGAAATGGCTTGACTTCAGCCGTTTCTGCCACACGAATGCTGTTATTTCAGAGATGTCCCAAACCAGAGTAGGTTGTGCTCTTGATGCCTTTCCCTTCACAAGTTCCCTATTTAATAGTGAAAGATTTAAGGGAAACTCCGCTAGTTCACTACTGACTTCGTTTGGGACGTGGCCTCTAAAATCTCGCAAGCTGATTGGTCGAGACGAATTTCCTACCGAATCAGAGTCAGTAGCGACCCCCTGTGGCATTTTCATGAACTTTTTCCCATATTTGCTTACTTTTATTTTCTATGAATATTTAAAAAAAAAAAATCCGCGATGCACTGAAGCCGCAGAACTTGAAGCGCGATATAGCGAGGGATCACTGTATTTCACAGGGCACATGAACCGGGGCTGATTATGTTGATTAGGCTATAAATTATTTGCACTTAAAGCCATAATTGATCTTATCCAGCAGGTCTTAGCTAGCATAAGCCACAACCCTAATACCATAAATCACTGTAATTGCCCGAAGCCACTGGAGGCCGTGTGGTAGCTGCAGCATTATGAGCGGTGAAGCTGCCAGGTCGTGTGTGTATGTACAGTACGTGTGCTGACTGACAGTATTTTTCTTAAGCAGGTACAGGCTTTTATCATGAAGTTGCCTATGGCTTTGGCTTTTCTGATGGCTTTTCAGTTTAATGCCAGTTATCCTGTGGCACTAAAAAAAAACCTGAAGAGCTCGCTGTCTTGTTTAGCTATGCTCTTTTTCTCTTGACTGAGGTTTTTTCCTTGTGTACTCAAAGACCCCGAAGAAAGAAAAACAGCTTCTATTTCTTTGTGTTATCACAAAGCTGGGTTTGTTCATATTACTCTCTCCCTCATGCACACACACACACACACACACACACACACACAAACATGCAGTTTTATGGTGTTTATTTTCAAGCAACGCATCATGGGTTTTGTCAGAGCGAGTGGCAGCTGCTCGAGGGCCGTGGCAGTGTTGTGATGAATGTGTAGAGTAAGTGTTTCTGGCGAGAACCCCATTACAGCCAGAGAGCCGGAGAAAGCGTCTTTTCTTTAGAGCTTTACCACACCAGGCAACTCGAAACTCCACAACTAGCTTCCAGTGTTCCAGGGAAACATCTCACTCCAAGCTTCTTCAGTGAAATCCAATCTCGAACCACAGTGTGTGCTGCCTGACCGCGAAAATGAGCTGAGTTTGTGTTTCTTAGCTAATTGTGGGAAGACTTCAGATCCTTAATTGGATAGACTTGAGCAAGCTGTCAAATAAAACATCCAATTTTTTTTTTTGCAGACTTCAAATGGGATAAATGCAGCTGTTTTGCAGTTAAAATCATTCTTCTCTCGTTTTAATATTATTTTGGTTTTACAATACTGTGTTGGGATAAAGATGCGAGTAGTGACCTTCAAGTTTGGTCTTTTGCAACAAATTGGAGTCAGAAGAAGATGAGGGGTTAGGGCTTTTGTAAGAAACCAAATATCCAAACAGTTTCCAGTGAAAACCAGATGTTAGAGTTTATAGTACACACTCTTGCAAAATGGCTCCTGAGCAGTTCTTTGGATGTCAACTTGGATGTCCTAACCTTAAAATAAAGGTTCTACTGGGTACATTTTATTTAGCTTGAAGCTATTTACGCTAAGCTTTTCCAAAGTTCTTCCAGTTGGACAAATTAAGAAAACTTTTCCCCCGCAATTTCTCCTCTACGTTGGTCGTATCCAATTCCCACCCTTATCCTTGCCCTTCCCTATCACATGACCACCACCAACGGGGGGGGTGGGTGCGTAAGCATGCACATGTGCCCTCTGTGATATGCAGTGCTGTGCATGAGTATTTGGGGACGGCATAACACACTCAGAGGGAAAGCCCTATCTCAAACAAATGAGCTCACAGATGCCCTTGATTGGCTGGTGATTACTGTGAGTGACAGGGAGCAAGCATATGCCATCCCTCCCGCCAGTGAGAGCCCAGCCTATTAGCGCCCATGGACTCCCGGTCACGGATGGCTGTGGCATCAACCTGGATTCGAACTTGCGATATCTGGGTTGATGGTTGTGCACCTTGTCGATGTGCCACTCAGGAGCAAATTGAGGAAACTTTATATGAAGTGACAGGGAATCCTCTGCAAAACTTTGATAATTTTGACAGATTAAGATAGCAGTCATACCTTGACAAATGGCATTAACAGACATCCGATGGATAGAAAGTTTGTGAAAGAAAATGACCCGGTGGTGCTCTATGGTCTGACGATACCCTAGAGCAGGGATCTCCAATCTTAACCGCAAAGGGCCGGTGTGGGTGCAGGTTTTCACTTCAACCAAACAGTAGCCACACCTTCCATAAACCTTCTAAACCAAAGAGAAAGCAGAAGATGTTGACAGTGGAAGAGAAAAGGAAACTATTGGACACGATTAAGGAAAGCCATAGCTGTGCGGCCGTAGCGCCATTACGGTTTGAATGAATCGGATTCGGTTCTCGGAATAGGAAACAAGCTAAGGAAAATGCCGCGAGGTCGCTATTCACTTGGATTCAGTTCTTGGGTGACTCGGCTCTGACGTCACGAGTCAAATCTCGCAAGCTGATTGGTCGAGACTAATTTCCCATTCGTGTGACAGAAGAGGCGGAAGTGAGTAGAGCCTAAATAAAATTACATTATAAGTTCTAAAATCACATTTCTTACACTTTATTTTCATCTATGTACAATTATACGCATGTATTTTATTTTTTTAAATTTATATTTTATTTACATCTTATGTATTGTTTTTGAATGTTTAATTGTTATTATAAGAATTTATATCATTGAATATGTATTGATATTATATACACATATACATGTACATATACGTCAGTCAGGGGGGTCGATCCTACTTCGTGTTCGCGTAGATCTTGACCCCCCATTAACCGCGAAAAGTGAGGGATCCCTGTGCACCTGAATGTGTTTTTAATTTGGGCAACTAGTAAGGTTCTTATGCTGCACAAATGCCTCCCAATGTTACTTCGAACAGATTACAAGCAAGGTTCTTCACTAGTGAGAAGCAAGTTAAAAGCCACCCCAGTACTAATGGGTCATGAGGTATGAATACATTGTGTACTGCCTCACTTCACCATGTATTTTGTGGTCAGTCATCTTCCAGAAGCCATATTATCTCTGTGGGATTGGCTTCGTGGATTGTGTCCCTTCAGAGTCACTTATCCAGAGCTGGTGGGTATTGAGTTACCCAGTTGGAGCAGCTGGGTTGAGGGTGTAGGCAGCTTGCGGTTTGCCGTTGTATTCTCTTTGAAAGAAGATATCGTAGATGCAGCTCACTCTGGACGTTGAAGATCTAGGGTAAAGGCTATTGGTGAGCTAGCGCTATTTCGCATGCTCTAGTCAGGTTATATTTAATAGCTAACCTACAGAGTGCACTGGAGACTAATGCACCAAGCTAATAGAGTGAGTGCTGACAGATGATCTATTGGTCAACAGAGGATCCTTGAACCTCGTTCTGATGACAGTTATGTCTAAATTCATTTTTCTAACTCACTTTGATCCTCCATATTCACTCAGTCCACTCATCATCTCCACGCCGTGGGAGCAGACATCTCCCGGAAGAGCAATGACAGAGTGTTGATTGGACCTTTTCATTGGTCTCACCTCTCTCGAACCCAGTCACCTCCTAAAAGGTTCCTTTCTCTTTTTCTTCCCTCCAAAAAAATTCCCCTGGAAGATGAGTCCCATTTCGCCATGTACAATATTTGATCTGGCGGCATGGTGGATGTGGAAAAAATCCGGGAGGTTCTATCTCGCTGTGCTCAGCTGCCTCGGCCTTGTTTGATTTGGCTGCTGGCGTTAAAAGATGAGTGGCAGAAGAGCCAGGATGTTTTGGGGATCAGATGCCGGTCTCTACGGTCCGGGTGGAGAATGTCCAAACAAGCACTTGCCGTTGGCATCTCTTCAAAAGAACATCAAGATAAAAAGAAAGAAAATAGGAGGTGGTCCAGTCATCTGATCACATCCAGTATATCGAACAATAGGACATTCATTTAATTGTGTAATCTAAATAGTAATACATTACTATAACTGTTATACAATTTAGAACAGACAGCGTAAATAAGGTTCGGTTTCCAGTAGAGCCAAGAGGCCTTCGGAATTCAACATACAGCTATAAATTTAGAGTGGAAACGACAGGAAACTCCCATCATGCACTTCTCCCTATGACAGATGGTGGACATACCGAATGCATAGATATGTAGAAAAAAGGGAGGGATTTCAGTGCATGGGTGGGTAGCGGTTAGCGCATCTGCCTCACAGCAAGACGGTGCTAGGTTCGAGTCCCGGGCTGAAAAAGGGAGTGTTTCCCCTGTGCTTACGTGATTCATCCGGGTACTCCAGTTTCCTCCTACAGTCCAAAGACATATACACTGTCTGTCTGTTCCAAATTGCCCCTTAGTGTGAGCCTGGGTGCGTGGGAATGATTGCTCGATGATGGACTCGTTAGCTGTTCAGGGTGTACCCTGCCTTCTCCCACAGAGTGAGCTGAGATAGGCTTCAGTCTTCTCACGACCATGATGGGATTAAATGGTTCGCTGAATGAATAATGAATTAATAAATGAATAAAAACATGAAGGATGTATATTGTGAACGTTTCTTGGTGTTCTTTGTAACAGCATTTTGTTGTTTCCAGAATTTTCAGAATCACCCACTGCGTAAAACCATGAGTTTTTGTCCACTGTTTTATTTCAAGCATTATCCACTTGGGATATTGTCTATTATCCCATGAATTGCGGACCAGTAATATTGCACAGTTCTACTGTCATATGAACTGATATGCTTTATGTTTACTCCTAATTAGGGTTGTAGGGAGGCTGGTGCCCATCTCAGCCCATTCTGGATGAGAGCGGTTCACACCCTGGACAGCTCGCCAGCCATCGCAGGGCCAACACTCTCTCTCCCACACACACACACACACACACACACACACACACACACACACACACACACACACACACACACACACAC
>JAQNCB010000012.1:5812514-5829479 GCA_030068295.1 Euristhmus nudiceps
TTCACACCCTGGACAGCTCGCCAGCCATCGCAGGGCCAACACTCTCTCTCCCACACACACATACACACACACACACACACACACACACACACACACACACACACACACACCCATCTAGGGACGATTTGGAGCAGCCAGTTATCCTACTGTGCATGTTTTTGGACTGTGGGAGGAAACCGTACTTAAATGTATACTTTGTTAAATAATTTTTAATACAATCAAGAAGCAAACAGCACTATTTTTTTCTTTCCTTTTTAGTCTCATTTCATATAAACCTGGTACAGGGAAGTAAATTTCACTTTCTGACCAATCAGAATTGAGATTTCAGTAGTACTGTGCTAACCAGGACAGTAAATCGTGTATGCGGATCGGGGAAAGTTGAGGTCCGTGGAAGTGAAAACTGCGACTTTATATACACAAATAAACCCACGGAATGTTCCATCATTTAACTTGTGTCAATTTGGCCTATTTTACATTCAAGGACCGCAGGGAAAGAAAACCACAGCTTCATTGATTATAAAAAGTCTTGACAGCTTTTTCATGACACTGTTTATTGGAGATGATCCATCAGCCTTCCAAACATAAGAAATAATGCTTTAACTTGCCTCAAGGTCATGTTTTACCCCAGCAGGAGAAACTAACTTTAAACAACAGTTCAAGTAAAGGTTTATGCGTTTGAGTATTACACATTGCAGGGCGGGAATTAGCATTAGCATTAGCATTATTATTATAAATAATAAAACACAAATACGTTTTTGCAAGACAGTGGTGTGGTTAGCACGTTCACTTCACAGCAAGAAGGCATGGGTTCGATTCCCAGCCTGGGTGTTTCTGTGTGGAGATTGCATGTTCTCCCCGTGCTTGCGTAGGTTTCCTCCGGGTACTCTGGTTTCCTCCCACTGTACAAAAACATGCACAGTAGGCTAATTGGCTGTTCCAAATCACTTTGAGGTGTGAGTGTGTGTGCATCAATGGTTTTGTGGGTGTTGGCCCTGCGATGGCCTAGTGAGCTGTCCACGGTGTACTCTGCTCTCGCCTGGAGTCGGCTGAGATAGGCGCCAGCCTCCGTGCGACCCTAATTAGGATAAAGCAGCTTAGAAATGGATGAATGAATGAAAATACTAATATATTTTGGCAAGACAATGACGTAGTGTTTCGCACGTTCATCTCACATCAAGAAGGGAAAGGGTCCGATTCTCAGGCTCGGGGGTTTCTCTATGGAGTGTGCATGTCTTCTCCGTGCTTGCGTGGGTTTTCTCCAGTATCCTGTCAGCACAAAAACATGCACAGTAGGCTAATTGGCGGTACCAAATCACCGCTGGGTGTGAGTTTGGATGGTTGTATGTGTGTTGTCTCTGCAGTGGTCTGGTGAGTTGTCCAGGGCGTACCTTGCCATCGTCCAGAGTCGGCTGAGATAGTCACCAGCCTCCCCACGACTCTAATTAGGATTAAGCAGCTTAAAAAATTAATGAATGAATAAAACATTTCACAAGTGAAACTTTAAAGTGAAACCTACAGGGAAACAGCCATTCACACTCACATGCACAGCCAATCAGCCGAATATGCACGTGTTTGTACTGTGGGACGAAACCGATGCAAGCACGGAAAGAACATGCAAACCCTTCACAGAAACGCCTGGTACTCGGACCCAGGACCATCTCATCCACCTTTCTGCCCACTAGCAGAATTGTAATGCTAATAAGATCTGAATAGATTAAGCGGAGCTCTGATACGTCACCACGCTAGTTGTGGTACTGAATACGTGTTCGGTGTGCGAGACATCTTTACTGTCCCACCTTATACATCCTCAGACTTCAGGATATCAATTTATTTCATCACGAGGTGTAATGTGTCCTCTCGTGATACATTATATTATGCTGCAAAGAGAAAGCGAGCGTCATTCAGGAGGCGCTTTATTCGAGTGTACGTTTGAATTGGCGCTGGCAGCGCAGGAACACGCAGCCATCTGTGAAAAATCAGTACTCGCTGTGTATTGAGACGTTACCTAACCAGGAGCTGCCAAAAGCCATTTCAAACCCAAATATGTCTGTGTTACCTGCATTCGACGATGCAGCTGCACAACTGGCTGTTTTTCCAGCAGTCTCGTAGTCGGAGTGTTTGAGAGCGACCCCGGTCCGTACAGCGTGCTCTCTCTCTCGCTCTCTGCAGTTAGTGTTGTGCTGCAGCCTTACTGACAGCTCTGACAGTTCCATAAAGGCCCTGCTATAATAACTACTGTGAAATAAGTGCATTTTGCTCAAAACAGCAAGTTCGGTGACAGTTTAATAGACAGGCCTTTTCAACCACTCGACACGCTACTCAGAAGGGATTTTTCTTTATTTTGCATTGCTGGTCAAATAGATTCGTAGGCACTGAAGTTTAAATTATGGGCTATTATAGAGGCTGAGCAGGCGACGCATTACAAATTGTCCCATAACACATCACTTTCCATTTCTTTAATTCACCATTTCTGGCCGATTACATGGCAGATGGTGAGTTATTTGGGTATTTGTCAGGTTTTTTTGTGGTTCCTTTGCAGAGTTTTCTCGTATTCTGTCAGGTTTGGCTGTACGATGCCAGAATAAATTCCATTAAATCATATAAGTCATTTAAAATACCTTATAACACATCACTGGTGAATTCTTGAATCTGGTTGGTTAAAAGGTGAGGGTTAATTTTACAGGGCCAGTGGCGTAGCGGTTAGAGTGCTGGGCACATGGTCAGGAGGTCATGGGTTCGAATCCCAGTTAGACCCCCACCGTGCTAGGACCCCTGGACAAGGTCTTAACCACAAGTGTGCCTCTGTTGATGCAACAGGATGGGGCTAAGAACACACTCCTGTGGTGTTCCGGTGTTTAATATGGGAGTCCAAACGTTCTGAGTTCTGTTGCTGAGAAAGTCCAGTATCCAGGTGCACAGTGAGCTCCCTAGGCCCAGATTTCCCAATGTCCTAATCAGTTTATCTGGTTGGACTGTGTTAAAAGAGGAGCTGAAGTCTACGAACATCATCCTCACATAGGAGTTGCTGCTGTCCAGGTGTGTGAGGGCTGTGTGGAGGGCCGTATTAATGTCATCTCCTGTTGACCTGTTTGCTCTGTATGCGAACTGATGTGGATCGAGATCAGCAGGGATGGCAGCCTTAATGGGAGATAAGACGAGTCTCTCGAAACTTTTGGTGATGATGGAGGTTAAGGCAACTGGGTGGTGATCGTTTAGGCAGGTTGCTGTGCTCTTCTTAGGGACTGGAACGATGGTGGATGTTTTGAGGCAGGTGAGAACCATACATCGAGTAGCGAGAGGTTAAAGTGGTGGAGGCTCTGCCCTGGTGCTGCTGCAGCTGGATGGGGTAGTTACCCCTTTCTGAACGAGCAGGGTAGGTGCGCGCCTCTCCGTTGTGTTGGTCGAAGCGAGTGAAGACCTGGTTCAGGGTGTCTGGTAGAGTGTTATCCGATGAGTCTGCTGACGTATGTTTGTCTTTGTAGCTGGTGAGTGTCTTGATCCCCGTCCACATGTTCCTGGTGTTGTTTTCATCAAAGTACGCCTCGATGAGTTGTTTATATTTGCGTTTAGCTTTTTTGATACCTCTTCGCAGGACCTGGTGTACCTCTGTGTAAGTCTACTGGTCTCCTGACTTAAAGGCATCATCCCGTGCTCTAAGCAGGGTGCACACCTCACCAATAACCCATGGTCTCTGGTTCGGGAACACTTTAACAGTTTAAACTTAAACTTTATGGGTTCTATAGTAACAGTAACATGTCCAGTCCAAGCATTACGTAAGCAAAAGTAAAGCAGGAGATCGTGTGACCTGGAAGCCTTCAGAAATCACCTCAGAGAGTGGAGCATCATTTCCGAAACATGATTCATAAAAACTGTATCGAATGAAGTTTCATATGTGCAAATAATAATTATGTTTAATGATTTGTTTTTCATTTTAATTTTTAAATGTGGGAGGTTTTATTGGGTCGAATTGCATCATGGTGTCCAATGTGGGGGTCACTGAACTGACACTTGCGTACAGGAGAAATCAAATGGTTTCAGAAAGACTTTACTTCAATTCAGTTTCACTTGTACAGCAAGAATTTTTACAACTGATATTGTTGCTAAGCAGCTTTACATAGTAAAAACAATTTGATAAAGAATTTAAACATTTCTCTATAAACCCTTCACATTCCCAGTGAGGAAGCCGGCAGTGATGAAAACATCCTCAGAAGACACAAGGAAGAAACCTTGAGAGGATCCAGACTCAAAAGGGAAACCCATCCTCAGCCTCATTTTATTTTTAAGAGATAACACTGTATGATCCATTCATTCATTTTCTGAACCGCTTAATCCTAATTAAGGTTGCGAGGAGGCTGGTGCCCATCTCAGACAATTCTGGACTCTGGACAGCTCACCAGGCCATCGCAGGGCAGAAACATGCTGACGGCTATGCAGCTACTCTTGAAGAAATTCAGCAATGGTTCCTTTACATCCCTCTCACCACAGACAGTGAGAGACACAACCGGCCTTTGATAACCCAGTTAGCGGCACTGAAGGACAACAGGGACAACCCGGTGATAGTGGGGCTTGAACCCCTGACCTTGGGATGGGTAATTCAGCACCCTGCCACTGGGCCACCACCGGCCCGTATTTCATGTGTATTTAAAGTAAATATTGTGTAAATGGGCAGCTATACAGAAGCCTTTATATACTAAACCTTTCTTTGAGACGTCAAGGTTTTGCTGGAACCTCACAACAGAGTCGTTCCTTTATTATACAGGTTCAGAGCAACAAAGCAGGAAAACCTACTTCTTGTGGATTTAACACCACCGCTAAAAACATGGCACCTAACCATGGTTACAGAGTTCATAAAAAAAAAAAATAATAATAAGAAGTAGAATTATCACAGGAACTGGTGTTGTGTCTGTGAAGCTTTTCAGTCAGAACTACCAGTCAGTTTAAATTTACTTCACTGTCATTTTGCTTGAAGGTGCTGAATGATAAGTTCTGGAAATGCACCCGACTCGTAATTCTCTGTGCACTTTGCCGAGGACGTTACGGTTATTAAAACATCATCGTCTCCTGCCTCTCGCCCAGAAAACTCACTCAAGCGGATCTTCTGTCAGTATTCTCCATCCTTTATCTGGGTGTACGTGTACATGCGACCCTCCAGCAGCAAACCAGCCAGACGGCACAGGAGCGTATTTTCAAATATAGCAGGTTATCTCAGTTTATCAGGAAGGGTGTGAAATAAACACAAGTGAACCAGCCAATCAGATGACAGCTTTCATGTCATTGCCATGGATAAGGGAGAATTTTCTTTCCTTTGAAGGGGTTTGCAAAAGAAGTAATAATTTGTCAAGCTTCTTCCTGTCTCAGGTTTATCTCTTCATCTTGCCTCTGCGCTGATTTCCACTTTTGCTGCCTGTGTGTTCCAGGTGCAGGGCCCTCAGAGGAGCGCAGCAAATGCTTAACATACCTCAGTGCACACAGACAGACAGAGAGAGAGAGAGAAAGAGAGAGAGAGAGATGTTTCAAACATCTGGTTTAAGCATGCTGAGGGACGTTAGTGAAATGGATGATGTCTCTTTATTGCCACGCAGGCCAGGAGATCATTCAGCTATATGTTTAAGAGCGACCTCTGACCTGAAGTTTGGTCGGGTCGTAACATTTAATTACCTGTTCAGTAGTAAAAACGTGTCATTTGTTCTCTTTAAAGACAACTGAAATGGTGAACAACTGATAATACCTGTCATAATGGGATGGAGTCATGGTTATTTGAAGAAAAGAGCCTAAATATTCATTCATTTTCTAAACCGCTTATTTCTAATTAGGGTCATGGGAAGGTTGGCGCCCATCTCAGCCGGCTCTGGGCAAGGGCGGGGTACACCCTGGACAGCTCGCCAGGCCATAGCAGTCGCCTTTAATTAGCATTAAGGAAAAACTTTTCATTAAAAAATTCTTTCTCTCTAACCAAAAAATACATCTGTCTAGATAAAATGGCACACTAAAAATTGTGGAATTTTATACTACATTGCCTTTTGACGTAAACAAAATTATTGAATATAGTGGATACTGAATATACTTTTTTTTTTTTTTTTTTTTTTTTTTTTAAAATAAGATTTGGACACCAATTTTATCAACTTACAACATGGAGTACAATGGTACCTCGAGATATAAAATTACTCCGTTCCGGAGTGGCTTTCGTATCATGATTTTTTCGTATAATGAATCGAATCGCGTTTTACATGTAAATCGCCTAATTCGTTCCAAGCTCCACAAAACCACCACATATTTTATAATAAGGGTAAAACCAGAATGAAATAAGAGCCAAATACATTTGAATCATTCAATATACCTAACCGTTACTACCTATAAATGAAGTAGATAATAGAACATAATGCAAAAAAGAAATAAAATAATACCAAAATGTGGAACCTTACCTTTCGAGTTGAGGTGATGTCCAAAAGCGGCAAGGAGGAAGAGAGCAAAGAAAATAATAAAAATGGCAGAAAATAAATGGCAGGAAATATTAAACTCAAGCTTGTAATCTTCATCGGATTCTTCTTCTTTTCTACTTTTTGGTGGTTGACAAACTGACTTAACGTGTATTACCGCCCCCACCTGGACTGGAGTGTGGATCTTGACCAACGCATGATGTGAAATTGAGTTCAGTTTCTTTCGTTTGCTGAATAATTTTTCGTGAAATAAAGCGAAAAAAACCTTTTCATATCATTTTGTAAAATATGTTTTTCGTGTACTGAAGCTTTCATTTCTCGAGGTTCCACTGTATTTGTTTTATTTTTTAAATGCTAGAACTTTTAGCTCCTGCTTTTAAGCAAGCCACAGAGCACAATGGCACACTTCAGTGATTATCACATTTGAAATAAAAATTAGTTAGCATAGAGATCTAGCATTTGCCAGAGTGTGCCCAAATTAAAGTATCCCTTCCCTTAACTGTCAAGCTGGCACTTTTTGAAATGTGCTGGCAATGCTAACTGAGCAACCTGAGAGATAGAAACACCAGTAGTACAGTTGAAAGGAAATAGCGTAATTCTGGAACACCACAACCAATATTGAGAGAGGTTCCATGGGCACCATCTCAGATTTTGCACCAAATGAACCTCTATGGGAGCAATGAAACCCCCCCCAAGATCAAAATTCTAAGTGGTTCAGATTTTATGGCCTCTCAAAGTTTAAGAGCTGTCCCCCTTTTTCGCTCCCAGGAATCACCGTGAATAATCTGTTAATACTCTTTGTTCTTTGTATTCTGTAACAGTTCTTTGTATTATATGCACAGACCATGGATTATGTGTACATGTACATACTGTACAGGCTGAGTAAGGGAAACTGCACCTTTCACTCGCTGAGTAAACTATGAAGGAGTTGAGTTGAGATGTTCTCATTCACATCAGGCATAGCCAAGACATGTATCTTTAAGTTGTGAAAGTTTCATTAATCTGGGGTACCATCTACGTGGTCATCGACCCCCTGAAAAAAGGGTATTTTCTGAGCTGTGAACATTTTTAGTACCCTCTAAAACCATTATTTGTCATTATTTATCAGGAGCTTATGAAAGAGCAGGCCAGAATTACCCAGAGTACCAATTTTCAGGCTTGAACCTAGTATAGAAATTGAGTTCTTGGCCTTCAAAAACCTTAGAAAATGAATGTGGTGATTTGCAGAGGAGAAAAAGGGGCACGGTCCTTAAACTTTGACAGACTTTGAGGATTTTGACCTGAAACTTGGGGGGTTTTCATTGTTCCCATGGAAGTTCATTTGGTGTGATTTTCAGCAATATCTGACATGGTGCCCATGGAGTTACTGGTTGAGTTGGGCTTGACTGACCCAATAGTATAATGTAAATCATCAGTATGTTAGGAACAAACTACCAGACATTTAAAAGTGTGAAGAATACAGGAAGTACACCGCTAGTTTGGCACTAAGCTGACATTAGAAGACTGTATAGCTATGCTAACTGAATTTTCTTTCTTTGGCAGAGATGAAAGTAGAGGTAACATATTTAAGTGTATATCACTGCGATGGCCTGGCGAGCTGTCCAGGGTGGACTCTGTCCTCACCCAGAGATGGCTGAGATGGGCGCCAGCAACCCTAATTAGACAGTAATTAAGCTGTTTGGAAAATGAAATAATGACTATCGTAGTGATTCAGCACTACAGAACAGAATTCACACGATGACACCCTTTTCCAAAATGACATCGCGTAGAGGTTTAGAAAAAATGTTTTGTATACAATATTGCACAGGTAGCACACAACTGTCACTAATAAACATTCATTCATTTTCTGAACCGCTTAATCCTAATCAGGGTCACGGGGAGGCTGGCGCCCATCTCAGCCAACTGCAGGCGAGGGCACAGTACACCCTGGACAGCTCGCCAGGCCACCACAGGGCAGAAACACGCTGACTGGTATGCAGCTTCTCTTAACGAAAGTCAGCAATGGTTCCTTTACACCCATCTCACCACAGACAGTGAGAGACACGGCCGGCCTTTGGTAACCCAGTTGGCTTCACTGGGGGGGGAGAGCAGTGACAACCTGGCGATATTGGGATTCGAACAACCGACCTTGGGATTGATAATCCAGAACCTTACCACCAGGCCACCACCACCTGCACTAATAAACAGAATAACATAAAGAAATTCGTCAATAGAGAATGCATAATGACTGCCTCCTTATAGCTAGTTAAAATGCTAACATTATTACCCATCAGTATACGACCAGCTTGTGTTTAGAAACCCTGTTTCAGTTTCCTGGCAAGAGTATTCTCACAACTGGCACGTGTTAGAGATCATGACTTTTTATTCCATTTGACAAGAACAAATTGTCAGGAGGGCGTATTTTCTGAGAAACCCACAAAATCTATTGTGACCTGTATACGAATTTATAATAAATGGGCAACAGTGGATAGCCTTCTCCGTGTCTGAGTGTATGTGTGGCTGGGGAATATAAGCTTTCACGCATTAGTGCGTATGAATAAACGCGTGATTATACCGCATACGGGAAGCAAACGTTACATACTGGAGCTCTGAGAGCAATTTACCTCCGTGGCAGGCCAGCGATATTAAGTGGCCATTTATTTAATAGAGCAGTTAAAGCGAAGTAAGTAGGCCCTACATTCATGGTAATGATCGCAAACACACGCGCACACACACACACACTCGCGCGTTCAAGCTCAGCGTTGTGGTTCGAGGCTCGAATCAATCACGTTATTCAGTGGCCGAGTGTTTGCTGCCAAACCCGCTCACTTTGAAAGTGTCACATAAACGACACCCTCGCTTCGATCTCACGCTGATTATGACCACGCTTTTGTTTTTAAAAAATAAGAGAGGGAAAAATAAAATAATTTTAGAAAATTAAATTATGGGTTTCCGTTTGGGGCCGATAGGCCTTCGCCAAACCCTCGATATAATAACTGTAATAACGTTCTTACAACCTGAAAGTGTTGGTGTTGGCAAGCTCATGAGGCTCTGACTGGGAATGCCTGCTGGATCTACACGATCATGTTTTAGTGCTGCTTACTGAACCCCAAACACCTGAACGCCGCCTAGTCCAGGTCAGCCAAGCAGTTCTCTCTCCTCTTACACACACACACACACACACACTCACACACAGACACTAACTTCTTCCTAAAAACTTTGTGCATTTCTTCTGGACTGCAGTATTATCTGGCATATACTGTCACACACTTGCTCATTTCCTGAACCAGTTAATTTTTTTTTATTATTTTGCCTTACTACATTAATCCCACAAGGGAAATTATTGCCTCTGCATTTAACCCATCATAAGTGAGCACACACACATGTAAACAGTGAGCCCACACACACAAAGCAGTGGGCTGCCACACATTGTAACCCACTGTAAGTGGCTGTGTGTATGGTTGTGTGCGATGGCCTGGCGAGTTGTCCAGGATGTCCTTGCCCGGAGTCTCGTCAGATGGGCGCCAGCCTCCCTGTGACCCTAATTAGGATTAAGCGGTTTAGAAAATGAATGATGTTACTATAAACATCAATGTCCTGTAAATATGGTGGATCCATGCTACTTTCACTTATCAACATAAAGATTGCCGTCTAGATGGCTCCGCTGACTGGCCGAAAGATGTCATGCTGTAAATATTTATTATGAACTAACAGCAAGGCAGATGATGATTTGGTGCCACCAATGGATTCAACATCAGTAGTGTGGTACTGGTTTAGTTGCACACCGTCAAATGTTTCTCAAAGCAAAATCTGTAAACTTCATTGAGCAACGATCAGAACTTCTGGAGGTAATATGAGCATGGTTTTTAAAGCAAACCGAAAGGAAAACCGGTTATACTCAAAATATGTATACTTTCATCATCAGGTGGTTTTTGCTTACATGGTTGACGTTGCAATCTCCTAAATTACTGAAATGAAGTGGATGAAGAACATCAGCGGATGCTAAGAACTGGAGTAGATGGAGATCCATCATAGCCTACCTACTTCAAGTGGATGGCACCAGATGATGATGATGATGATGAAGCTCTTAAAATGTATTCGATAGTTTGCATTAGGATGTTTAAAATGGCCGCACATTCGTAGAACATGGACTCATCAATTTATCAGCCAAATCTGGGTGAGGGCAGGGTACACCCTGGACAGCTCGCCAGGCCATCACAGGGCGAACACTCACATAACAATTCACACACCTCAGGGGGATTTGGCTCATCAATTTGAATAACAGTCATTCATTCATTTTATGAACTGCTTAATCCTAATTAGGGACGCGGGGAGGCTGGTGCCCATCTCAGCCGACTCTGGGCAAGGGTGGGGTACACTCTGGACAGCTCGCCAAGCAATCTCAGGGCAAACACTCACACAACCAGTGATAACAGTATAAAGATATTAAACTAGCAGATCAAACACAGGGATCCCTCACTTTTCGTGGTTAGTGGAGGGTCGAGACCCCCGCGAAGACCGAATTTCTTTGAAGTCGGATCGAACCCCCCGACTGATGTATACGTACATGTATATGTGTATATAATATCAATAAATACATATTCAACCTTATAAATGCTTATAATAACAATTAAACATTCAAAAACAATGCACAAGATGTAAATAAAATATAAATAATAAAATACATACATGTAATTGTACAGAGATGTAAATAAAGTGTAAGAAATGCCTTTTCTGTCACACGAATGCTGTTATTTCAGAGCTATCCCAAACCGAGTCCCAAACCGGAGTCGGTAGTGACCTTGCCTCCTTCCCCCTATTTAATAGCAAAAGAGTCAAGTTAAAGACCGCAAGGTTACTACTGACTCCGGTTTGGGATACAGCCTCTGAAATCTCAAAAGCTGATTGGTCGAGACGAATTGCCCAGCATTAGAAGAGGCTAGAATGAGAATCAGCACTCAAAGTTGGAGTCAGAGTCAGTAGCGACCCCTCGTGGCAATTTCCTGAACTTTTTTTTTATTTATTGATTTATTTATTTATTTTTCGATTAATATTTTTTAAAAAATCAGCGATATAGCGAGGGATGACCGTATAAACTTCTGAAAATAAAACCCTGCACATCCGCAGATAATACTACACTGCATTAACATACATCAGAGATGCATCTGCTCCTTTATATGATCGCATGGCATGTAGCTCAGTGCATTTACAACACAACACTGATGCATTCACAGCTTCTTGTACGTGTGGCACATCCAACTTTTCACACCACAATAGCGCCCCCTGTGTGAGGAAATGTACCTTTTTTCACAAAGAGGGTTTTGAGTATAGCAAGCTTAATAGGTACAGACATTGGTTTAGGTTTAATTTACCTTTAAAAGGAAGAATATTTCCCTGAGGTTCAAACAGTCCCACTTATCTGTATCTCACCAGGTCCCAAAACATAGAGAGTTATCAGTGACTGGCGCTTTAGAGCAGTCGGAAATATTCGATAACAGCAGGAAATGATGGAAAGAAGCCATTCACAGCTGTGGACCACATGGGATGTAATGCACACTTAACGCACACTGTACATGTGCAGTATAATCTGGCAAGTCGCAAATAGTTTTTCTGTACCACTGTTCCTCGTAGTGATTGTACATACAAGAAAGGATTCTATTATATGTCTAGTATTCTAACCAAGGAATGGAAACTCCTACAACACTGACAGATAAATGGAACAGATATGATGGATGGAATGAGAAATGCTAGATTAAGCACCATTGACATCCTTTATAGCCACTTAACTGTAGGTGATGTCTGCAGGTTCCAAGCTACGGCAGCCCTGCATTTCCTCACCGTGTTGCCTATCATGTTCACTGTTTCCTGTGAGAAATGTGTACATGTGACTTTCCTTTAGGAAATTTCCTCCAGGTTTTCATGTCTGTTAGAAGTAGTACTTCACAACCATGCTTGCTTTTCGTACATCCTTCAGCTTGGTAATTGTGAAAATTGTGAAGTTCTTAGCCAGAGGCCCACAGGTTCCTGCTCTTGTCCTGAATTACCCAAGCTCCCGTATTGAACCCCTGCCATCCTGAGGACCACAAACGTCTGCTACCAGCTCAGATTCAGATTGTTTGGAAAGATGGAACAAAGTCTCTTGTCTACAAAACTTCAGTCTTGAGGTTTATAGATTTTTCAGATGTATATATTCCACTGCTAATCCTCAGGTCTACAAGTTCCTGATCCAGTCCAGAGCTACCAGCTCCTACTTTCCTCATGATCACTACCAGCTTCTGTTCTTACCTAGGGGTCTACAAGCTCCTGACCTCATCATTTTGTTCCAATCCAGAAGTTTACAAGTTCCTTCTGTCATCATCATGACAACAACCAGCATCTTCTCTTGCCCAGAGGTGTTTAAGTTTCTTCTCTTATCATGAGATCTACAAGATCCTCCTCTTACACTGAAGTCTACAAGCTCCTGAGCTCATCATGAGAATTGTCAACTCTTGTGCTCATCCTGAGGTCTACATGTTCCTGCTCTCATCCAGGGGTTTTTATGTTCTTGTTCTCATCATGAGATCCATCAGCTCCTGCTCTCATCCAAATATCTATAACTTCCTCCTCTCAACCCGAGGTCTACAAGCTCTTGATCTCATCTTGAGAACTACATGCTGCCGTTTTCATCCAGAGGTGTACAGGCTCCTTCTCTCATCCTGATGTCTATAAATTCCTACTCTCTTCAATGGGTCTAAAACTCCTACAAAATAAGCTCATAATCTTAATAGACCTACAACCTCCTGACCTCCTCAACCGTCCAACAAGCTCCTGATCTCCTCATGTGGCCTGCAAATTCCTGGCCGTGCCTGCAAATTCCTGGCCATGTTTTTAGATCCCAGAGTTCATATTTTTGTCTTAAGTTCTGCAGGCTCCGATCCAAATGGTTACATCTACAAACATTTATATTTTTATATCCTGAGGGTCTCAAGCTCTGGATCCATTTTGAGATGAAGCTCTTGGTCTTGTCGTCTTCAGATTCTTGCTTCTTTTTCATGGCCTGACTCGTGTACATGACCAAAGTGTTTTATTTGCTTCATTGCTTTATTTGATTATTTGTTTCATTGAAAAGACTTTCACCCACTGTTGAATTATACTCTACTCTCACTGTAACATCCGTATCCCTTATAAACCATCATTCCTGCTCTGTTTGATATAAAAGCAACTCCAGATGAGAATAGACTTTCCCAACTGTGTCTCGGTAGCTCCTAAGGGTTGTTCTTCTTCACTACTGCCACTCTTGGCTTGCTCACTTGGTTGTTAGAACACAATGTTCTCATACATTTGCATGGACAGCATTTGCCAGACGACTTTTCCGAAGCGTCCTACAGAAGTTCAGGCGGAAAAACATTTCCTCATGGGTCTGAGAATACCATCAAACTAAAACCCTGTTTATACCACCATCGTGTTTCCAATAGAAAGAAGAGTCTCGAAGCATGTATTGCCCCAGTAAAAGAGACAAATTGTTATTTTGAATTTTATATACACTATAAAATAGGCTTAGTTTAGAAACAATGTGCATTTGTGTTCAGTGCAAGAACGTGTCCTTTTATTTGTAAGAAATAAGAGCCTTGTTGTCGCCTGGGTGTTTCTGTGTGGAGTTTGCATGTTCTCCCCGTGTTTGCCTGGGTTTCCTCCGGGTACTCCGGTTTTCTCCCACAGTCCAAAAACATGCACAGGAGGCTAATTAGTTGTTTCAAATCTCCCTTAGGTGCGAATGGTTGTGCGCGTGTTGGCCTTGCGATGGCCTGGCGAGCTGTCCAGGGTGTACCCCGCCTTCGCCCTGACTCGACTTAAACAGTTCAGAAAACAAAGGAATGAATGAAGAGCCTTGTTGTTGTCACAAAGTAGTTACAAAGCGAGTTATTTTTCTCCAGCAGTGATATTATTCTTTGTAAACCCCCTCAATTTGCCAACAGTTTTGTTTTTAAAAGATGGTGTTATTATTTCGATCTATTTCTAATTACGTTTACTGTCATGAAACATCTGAGAAACATGAACCTGTTTACCGTATGTTAGAGCAGTTGCTCTGTCACTTTCTACTGAAGGTTTTAGATTAAAAAAGTGCACCAAGAGTTGAATTTATATCTCTTTTCATTTTAGTTAGATGTTAAACTGACTCTGGCCATTTTGTTCACACACTGCCATTTTGTCCATGACTGTTGCCTACAGCGCCAACTGGTGGTAAAAGTTGGTGACTAGTCAATTCTCTGGTGGAGTAAGAGCTATTATGCACAGTTCGTCCTTCAGCTCCAAGCATCACAAAGCAGATGGGGTGGTGCCGCGTTCCAATACAGTCACCAAGGTCTGTTTGAAAATTGTCATTTTCTCCGACTAATAACCCTAACAGAAAAAAAATGTGCAACTTGGCTGGGGATTGTTCCACTTGGTTCTCCGGAGATGCCAGAACTATGCATTTCGAACATGCTTCGAATAGCTGATGATGGCTCGACTGAGAGCTTTCGCGAATGAAATTCTGCCAAAGAGGCCTTGAGATCACTCTAGGGAGTCAAAGTCAAAGCAAAAGCACACATTTGTATATATTAAGCAGTATTTTTAACCCTGACCCCATTCCGCTGCCTGCGTCCTGCGACGATTCAATGTGTGAGACTTATTTTGTCTGGACAGACACCTACAGCCATCTAATTAGTGACCTTTTCTCCCTAAATACAACAATTTCAGTGACATTCAAGTGCGACTGTTTATAAATCAAACATATCTGAACTGCTGCGGGTCAAGGGGCAAAGTGTTCACTCACTGAAAGTCTGTTCAAGTTCCAAAAATATGCAATACTGTATTTTGTTTAGCCAAGGGAGGCACCATGGCTCAGTGGTTAACACCATCATCTCACAGTAAGAAGATTCTGGGTTCAAATCCTGGCCATAGGCCACTCTGTGTGGGGTTGCACATCCTACCTGTGCTAACAGGGGTTCTCGGAGTTTTACGGTTTCCTCCCACAGTATAATCATATGCATAATAGCTCAACTGGTTACTGTAAGTAAGCCATATGTGTAACTGTAAGGGTGAATGGTTGTTTGTGTCTGTGTTAGTCCTGCAGGTCTGTGTTAGTCCTGTTAGTCCTCCCTGGTGACATGTTCAGGGTGTGACCCGGCCTCTCACACAATGTAAACCAGGATTGGCTCCAGCTTCCCCCATGACCCTGATATGTAAGTGGTGTAGTGTAGATGATTGACAGATGGATGAATGGTTAGACATTCTTAGTTAAGTGGCAAAAATATTTCTGCTATCCACTGTTCACTTCTTATTTGGCAGTATGTTGAAATAAAATTAAGATTTTTTTTTGTTGTTGTTGGTATAATAGTGTTTAAAGTCTGGGTCATTCAGTAACGATAACTACAAGGTTTATATTATCTATAATGATTATTCTTTAACATTATTTGCATTTTTGAAAGTACTCTATTATACATAACAATCCTAATTGACAGTTATGAATGGTGATGCTGATTGGCTGTTATGAATGGTGATGCTGATTGGCTGTTATGAATGGTGATGCTGATTGGCTGTTATGCATAATGATTCTGATTGGCTGTTATGAATGGTGATGCTGATTGGCTGTTATGAATGGTGATGCTGATTGGCCGTTATGAATGGTGATGCTGATTGGCTGTTATGAATGGTGATGCTGATTGGCTGTTATGCATAATGATTCTGATTGGCTGTTATGAATGGTGATGCTGATTGGCCGTTATGAATGGTGATGCTGATTGGCCGTTATGAATGGTGATCATGTTTGGCAGATATGCATAATGATTCTGATTGGCTGTTGTCCACGATGATTCTGAATGGCTCATTGACCTCTTCAAACATGAACAGAATAATTAATTCATTCTGAACAGGAACACACAGAACTCTTATGAGAGCATAATTAGATTTGTTTCTTCAGTATGAACGTAAACAAAGAAAAAATATATATTTCAGAGCCCACCACATGTCTTGGCTGATTGATAAAATTTACTCTCTGCAGAAAATATTTCTTTAGGATTCTGCAGTAGTTTATTCATGTAAATATTAAACTTAAACTTAATAACTAATTACGTTTCATAAAAATAAAGAACCACACATTCCAGGTTGGCAATAGCACAGCACAAGCTCCAAGATATACCACATCACACACACACACACGCACGCACACGCTCGCATGCACACACACGCACATACACACACTGCCAGATTTTGGGCTTCACGCCAAGGAAAATAAAAAGCAAAAGAAAAATGCATGCTAAAGAAAGAAGAAAATGAAGGGGATGAAGAAGCTTTGGCACACCTTGAAAAAGCTGAAATAAATGAAATAAATAATTAAAAACTTTCTCGAGAAGACAGTAATTCCATTTACTTGTCCTCTTCAATGCAGTATTTTGGTTCGTGTTGCGTTACACGGTAGCAGAGCCACTGTGGAATTGACCGCGCCAGATATAATTTTAGGCTTAGAAGTGTGTGTATATTGTGTAGATGTGGAAGTATGGTGTGTGTGTGTATGTATGTGTGTGTGTGT
>JAQNCB010000012.1:5877402-5889714 GCA_030068295.1 Euristhmus nudiceps
CAACATGGACAACCATCGCAAAGGACAGAGTCCGCTGGAAGAAGTCCAGGGAGGGGTTCCTCGCTCATGAGTGAATTAACCCGAATACTGATTCTTTAACATTGTGAGATAAGCAATTTCTTTTGGAAATATTGCATTATACCAGGCCCGATTTGTTATTCCCCCCCGCTTGGCGAAGTTCTGCACTCTCTGGGTGCTCCTGCTGAAAATGGAATATAGCGATCCTCTCGTAACAGCTTTGCTAATTCACCAATTCCTACACCGATGAGGGTCATTCGTAAGTTTTTGAATGGACACTGAAGCTCCACAAAAGGGTTCTGTTTCATCTTCTGTTTGTTTGTTTGCAGGCTCAACTCAAAGTTAGGTGCGTATTTTTTACCACAACTTTTTAACCAGATGCAGAGCTTTGGCCAAGTAGAGCTCCATAAGATTTTGGAGATGATCTGGATCAAATTCTGGATCCAACATTGCGAGATAGGACGTGCGGTATTACGGCTTACCTCGCAGGGAATGCTGGGTACTTTCCATTATTTTTTTTCCAGCTTGATGGAGGTCTGCATTGTACAATGCTCGTTTTTGTTCAGAGTAAAAAATATAACGTGGTGATCGGGTGTGCTCGTTGTTGCTCGCTAGCCTGCCCCCTTTCCTTACAACACTCATCTAATTCATAAGCTTATGTATATATTTGAACACAAGTTTAAGGCCTTGCTTGCTTTTGGCTTGTTCAGTATTAATTCTCTGTTTAGTTTTGCAGCTAGCGAATGCATTTTAGCCAGCGCGCCACGGTGAAACAAGAACGCTGTCTGAACACAAGGCAGCCTGGAAAAGGCCGATTCAACTGTCCGAATGTCTCATCCAGTCAGTACGCAGACTCGACGTGTATGCAAGCGTTTTTATGGACGTCGATGAGGGCGTGTTTCGAAAACAGTCGTGGCATGCAGGAGAGTTTACAACAATCTTCTCAGTATTAAAACCCTGAATCTTCTCCAGCCCCAAACACTTCCTGCTCAATCCACACACCAAACGCCATCCCGACCGCCCTGCGTGACTCAAGCACAGATTTCACTCAGTAATAAAGGAATCAGTACCATCGCCCCATCGCATAAAAAATACAGCCAATTAGGACAGTCACGTGAGGACAGACTATAGGAATCACAGGATGATCTCGGACTCTTCTGCAGGGACATGAAGAGAAGATCAGGAGTGTGAGGGCTGGTGGAGGGATGAGTGTTCGAGGAGGAGGAGCTGCTTCACATGGAGGTCGAACCTTCCGGTAAACACTGCAGCTGCTTCTCAATGATGACACGCAAATACTTATATCTACAGACAGAGAGAGAGAGGTGGGTGGGGGCAGAGGAATTAAGACATGCCCCTGTTTTGTACATTGTGATGTTAATCAAATTACACATTTACTAAAAGTAGATCTGAATCAATAGCCGTCTGCTATAAATGTAAAAAAATGCTTCTGTAAGTAAAGAGTCCACAGACAGATAACATTAACTGAAAAGAATCATCCGGAAGATATTTACATGGCAGACTCGAACACGCAATTCTGATTGGTCAATCACGACATTCATTCATTTGTTGGCCAAATCACTTCGGCTTCAGCCTCCTCACAGACTCTGCTAGAACTGTGTTTTGGTAAATGAATGAATGAACATCCTGGATGACTTTGGGCAAAGGCAGGGTACACCCTGAGCAACTTACCAGCACACACACACACACACACAGACACTTGCATCTGGGGCAATTTTTAAAAGCCAGCAAGCCTATTGTGCATGTCTTGATTGTGGGAGGAAACCCACACAAACACAGCGAGAACATGCAAGCTCACCACAGAAACGCCCTCTCCAAGCCCGGGACTCAAACTCAGAACCTCCTTTCTGCCTCACAACATTCATTGGTCTGCTATTTAGTACATTTAACCATGTAACGTTTCAGGGGGGCGTGTGTGACCCTGGGGAACAGGCTTTTTTTTGCCATACTGTACTATAAGTGTAATTGCACCTCCACTACAGTAGTTGGCAGCAGCACTCTCACTGTCTCATTATGGCATCGGGGATTTTCGCAGCAAGCAAGCGATATGAAGTGAAAAGAAATAGAATGTTAAAGCTTTTCTTTGTTGTAAGTTTAAAAACAAAAAAATGTAGTTCATGTTAAAAAGGATAAACTGTTATGCAGTGGTGCACTAATAATAATTTTATAGACAAATAATACTATTTATAGTCAAGCGAGCGGGTTCACAGAAAATAATTGAGAAGCACTGCAGTGGTAGCAATAAAGTCATTTTTAAAATCAATATTTTGTCTCAAATTATTGATTTGTTTATTACGACCCCAATTCATACATCTACAGGAATCTATAGAAATCTCTGGGACAAGATTGAAAATCAATATTCAACGGCTGTGATTGTTGGGTCCTCTGGCGGCGTGGCTCTCCACGGAAAAGTTACCTGCGTTTGAGTTTCTGCACCTCCCTGTCCTCCTCCTCTTTCAGTTTTGTGATGAAACTCTGAAGCACGGGCATCTCAAATTTGATGTACTGAGCCACCTAACAAACAGAAAAGAAAAAAAACAAAAACAAAACACATTTGTATTACGTAGTTTTTATCAGGAGAGGTTTATTTGACTGAAGAAATGAAAGGAGTCTCCAGTGCCAGTGCTTGGTCACACTGGCATTAAATGTACATACTGAGTATGTGAATGTTTAATGACTTCATGATCTTTATTTATTCCATCACTGCTATAACATCAGTAACAAGTTTGTGATTGTTGGCTTTTTGCTGCTGTACAAAATAAATTATCTATTGTTGGGTTTATACACAAAAAGCTATAAAGGAAGGTATTAAAAAGCTTGTCAAAAAAAAAAAAAAGAAACAAGGATGAAGCCCTTACATCATACGTGACCTCCTCTCCAAGGTCCTGCTCCATGAGAAAGATCCTGCACACCTGCTCACAAGGACCCTGAAGGATCCTCAACACCAGGGGGTGATCTGTGGGCTTCAGTTTCACTCGCTCTGAAACACACACAGAGACACACACAGACTGATAAAGGTCTGTTATGGGCTGTACTGCTGCAGTTTGGCCACTAGGCGGCGCTCAATCCCCAGGTTTGGTTTTAGTTGAGAGATGGACTGACCTCCACTGGCGTGGACAATGTAGAGCGCAAAGTCATCAGGACTGTTCTCGATCTTAAACTTGTTGAGTAAAACACGCAGCACCTGTGGCGTCGTCATGCAGCTGTTTATCCGCACGTTAGTGATGGAGCCATACGCAGGAGTAAACACTGCCGTCTGGGCCAGAGGGGGGGGGTGGTCAGTGATGGAGCCAAAAATAAAAAAGAGCCAACTAGTTAGAGAGAGACAGAAAAAAAAAAAAGAGAAGAACAGAGAGAAACAGACAGAGACAGAAAGAAAGATAGACAGGGAAAAAGCCAGAGAGCCAAGGAAAAATCAGAGAGAGAGAGAGAGAGAGAAAGAACGACATGCACATTTTTCTTCACTTGTAAACAAACAAACAAACAAAAAAAAAAAAAACACCTTGTGGTTGTAAAAGTGGCCGTTGATTGAGAAACGGTGCCTTCTGATTCGCCGCTGGTCGCTAGGAGACCTCTTATTACCCCGCCTCAAAACACCAGCATCACTTTTAGTCCTCAGGAGCTGAGAGCAGGCGTCTTCTGAACCACAACACACAAGCAGACAGAGAGGGAGGTACAGGGAGGGATTGGGACAGAGAGAGAGAGGGGTACAGGGAGGGATGGGGACAGAGACAGAGAGAGGAACAGACAGGGACAGAGAGAGAGGTACAGGGAGGGATGGGAACACAGAGAGAGAGAGAGAGAGGAACAGACAGGGACGGGGACAGAGAGAGAGGTACAGGGAGGGATGGGAACAGAGAGAGAGAGAGAGGAACAGACAGGGATGGGGGACAGAGAGAGAGAGAGACACACAGACAGGGATGGGGGACAGAGAGAGAGAGAGACACTTGTACACAAAGGAAAAAAAAAAAGACAAAAAAAAACCTCAACTACCCAATATGCAATAAGTGTCAGTGGTTTCTATAGAAACGACACAACATGCATATTAATACAACCTTACAACTTGTAACCAATCAGAATCTAGAATTGAACAGTACACTAGTAATAACTTGGAGAAATCCTGTTGAGGGCTCAGATGCAGATGGCCCGCCATAACCTTAACATATACCAGCGCTTCTCAATTATTTTCTGTGACGCCCCCCCCCAGGAAGAAGGAAAAAAAAATGATATATATATATACACACACACACACATATATATATACACACACACACACACACACACACACATATATATATACATACACACACAGTGTATCCTTATTAACATTAAAAACAAAAAAGAAATATAGTTCAACTTAAAGAAAACTAGCATTCTTTTTGTAATCTGTAACAGGAAATATGTAAAGTGCACCAATTTGCCTGAAATAAAAATAATACATCCTCATTTAAACTGTAAATATTTTCGACAACTTATTGCACCATTTGATAGTGAAAAATAAAAATCCTCTCTCCGCCTTTCTCTTCATATTGTTTGCTCCCTGCGAAAATCCCCGACACCATAGCGCGACAGTGAGAGTGCCACTGCCACCTACTGTAGTGGAGGTGAAATTCCACTTAATTCTCGTACAGTATGGCAAAAAAAAGCCTGTTCCCCAGGGTCACACGCCCCACCCCCCCCAGCATCATGCCCCACTATTTGAGAAGCACTGACACATACACATGTATAGCCCCGCCCCATTCTCTAGGCTGCAGGGGGGTTTACTTAAAATCCCGAGTGTCAGAGTGGCGCATCGACAAGGCGCGCGACTATCAAACCTGGAGGTCGCAAGTTTGAATCCAAGGTCATACAGAAAGCTAATTGGTCGAGCTGTTGTAGGAGCACTCCCTGTCACTCAAAGCGATCACCAGCCAATGATGGAACCCGAGAATTCACATGAATGTAGAGTTGGACAGCGTTTTCCCTCTGAAAGTGTTCGGGTCCCCTTAAATACGCCACAGAAAGTAGTTCATAATGATGCGGGCCAACAGCATCGCATCCTACAGAGGGGGTGTGTGTTGGTTCCACCCCTTCCTGGCTGGCCGTGTACCTGTGATAGGGAGGCGGTACTAGACAGGTGGAAATTGGCTACGACTAAATCAGGGAAGAAAGAGTGGGGTTTAAAAAAAAAAAAAAATTCTGAGGGTTCAGCAACAGCTGTTTTAACATCAACACAGTCTTGCATTGCATTATGGGTATGGGACATGAAATACAAATTATATAATAATATGATGAATATACATTTAAAATACCCATTATACGTCTGCTGTATGTATGCATGACACCCACCGTCCTCCTGATGTTCGTTTTCATTCATCATACTGATTTCCGATTGTCTGTCTGGCGTCGTCACCTCGATGGAGGGCGGAGCTTGCTTCTGAGCCTCAGTGCTACACAGCAGGAGAAAACGGCAGTGTTATTTAAACTGTATCTTCCTGTTACGTCACAGGATGCGAGTGAATATGGGGACGGGTTGTAAATCAGTGTTTACATTTACAGCAAGAAACTTCCGGAAACTTCCATCCCGGGGGGGCGCGCCAGCATCAGCATGATCTTAATCTCATTTTTAGCTTTAACATACGGAAATCCTGAGTTTTCCTCTGATTAACATCGGATCGTTAGTGCATGAGAGACGATTTCTTTAACCGGATTGTTCATCTAACCCATCGGGATATTATTTAGAAATTCTGGTCTTCTGGTCACTGCTCTGTATAAAGCAGTCGTTTCAACAGAAGAAACAGAGTATGAAATATACTGCATGTATACCATCAGCTCAGGACAGACCGCTGTATTCAAATTATTACTTGCTTCAATCAAAGCACTGGTTCAGACTTCTTTAAGAAAAATAAAAGCATCATCATCATCATCATCATCATCTTTATCCGGGGTCGGGTCGTGGGGGCAGCAGCCTAAGCAGTGAGGTTCCTCTCCCCATCCACTTCCTCCAGCTCTTCCGGAGGGACACCGAGGCGCAAGATACATAATCCCTCCATCATGTTCTGAGTCGAACCCGGGTTCTCTTCCCGGTTGAAAATGCCCGAAACTCCACATCAGAGAGGCGTTCCGGAGGCATTCTAACCAGATACGCGAGCCACCTCAACTGGATAAATAAAGATAAAACTCAATGCAGATTGATAAAATTAATATATATACAGTCAGACCTCGCTCGCACGGACTGAAAGGGGGGAGGGGTGTCCGGATTAGTGAATAGTCTGGTGGAATGAAGTGTGAAATATTGTAATACATTATACAGTGTTGTAGAGCGAGTTCTACAACTAGGTGGGTAAGGCGGGAACCTTTGTTCAGGCTTGTTTTTCCATCCGGTTCGCTTTTAGGGTAGTACCACATGCCAGTAGGACAGAGCCGGTGGGTTTCTCGTGTTGTTGTTGTGCAGTGCGGACGTTCTTGAATAAAGTTTTCCGTTACTTTACGCAATTATAAGTCAGCGTGCTTTATACTTACCAAGTTATAAAATACAGTAATTCATTTAACATATTGCTAGCGCTATTAGCTCTGCTGCTACACGTAAAATCACCTCAAAGTTCTGTAAATTCACAGTAGTACTGAACATTTCACACCCAAATATAATAAATTTATATTGTACCTGTACAGTAAATACATGTAATACATTATACAGTAATTCGTTTAACATGGTTCTAGCACTGCTACTAGCGCTGCTAGCGTGGAGTGCTCACGAATTATTCTTAAAGTCAATAAATAAATAAATTAATTCATTAATTTAAAAAAATATAATTTGGTTGTCCGTACGACCCGAAATCCGTACGATCGGGGTCCGGTCGAGCGAGGTTCAACTGTATTGAGAATATATCCAACAGCCAAGCTGCAGTCTTTCGGAAAGAGAAACGGCTTTGGGATCAAAACGTCGGGTGGTTCGAGTACTGATCCAGCAGGAAGAATGTGTGGCAGTGGGGGAGTGAGCTCCACCTTCTCTTCCTCCACATTCATCACTGAAGTGCCCTTGAGCAAGGCACCTAACCCCCAACTGATCTCTGGTTGCACCCAATGTGTGTGGCAGCCCACTGCTCCAAGTGTGCCCGCTCACTTTCGATGGGTTAAATGCAGAGAGAATAATTTCCCTTGCGGGATTAATACAGTACAGTGGAACCTCGAGATACAAAATTAATCCATTCCGGAGTGGCTTTTGTATCATGATTTTTTTCGTGTAATGAATCATGTTTTACACGTAAATCGCTTAATTCATTCCAAGCTCTTCAAAAACACCACATTAAATTTTATAATAAAGGTAAAACCAGAATGAAATAAGAGCCAAATACATTTGAATCATTCAATATACCGAACCTAACCGTTAATACCTGTAAATTAAGTAGATAATAGAACATAATGCAAATAAAAAAGAAAAAAAATAATAGGAGAATGTGGAAGTGAGGCGATGTCTGAAAGTAAAAGTAGCGAGGAGTAGGGCAAAGAAAATAAAAACGGCAGAAAATAAATGGCAGGAAACATTAAACTTATTTACACTTAAAACATCTTCTTTTCCTTTTTTCTGGCGGTGTATTACCGCCACCACCTGGACTGGTGAGGAAGAGCAGGATCTTGGTACTGAGCATGATGAGAAATTGTGTTCCGTTTCTTTCATATGCTGAATAATTTTTCGGATAAATGAAGCGAAAAAACCCTTTACATATCTTTTTGTAAAATGAATTTTTCGTGTACTGAAGCTTTCGTATCTCGAGGTTCCACTGTATATCAAAATCAAAGCGTACTGGCTCCCCAGTCCCGGCACTTATCCCTGGTTCCTGTAGTGTGAAGCAATTAGGAGTTTCACACCTCCTGGATGAGATGCTAGCCCGTCCTTCCCAGTAGTTTTTACTGATAACCATTTATATTGCTGGGTGAGCAGAGACACACTTGTCATCAAGACCTTGCCCATGGGGGGTCTACCAGGGATTTGAACCTATGACATCTCGATCATGAGCCCAGAACCCTAACCACTACACCACTGACCCCACTTAATATGGACATGTTTAAGTGTAAATTATTTCAAATTTCAACTCGACAAGTGTTTGCAAAATCATTTAATTTCTTTTTTGTGAATAATTGCTTAAATAAACAGCACACCAACGGTGACCTGATCTCAAGTTCTGCACTGGCAATTACTGTTCATTCATTCATTTTCTAAGATGCTTAATCCTAATTAGGGTCGCAGTGAGGCTGGTGCCTAGCTCAGCCGACTCTTTGAGGGGGTGGGAACACCCTGGACAGCTTGCCAGGCCATCGCAGGGCAACACACACCCACACACACATACCAATTGGTGATTCGGAACAGCCAAGTAGCTTACTGTGCAAGTTTTTGGACTGTGAGAAGAAACCGGAGCACCCAGAGGAAACCCACACAAGCACGGGGAGAACATGCAAACTGCCTGAAACACCCTGAGCCCAGAAATCGAACCCAGGACCTTCTTGCTGTGAGGCGGGCGTGCTAACCACTGCTCCACCGTGAACGTTGTAGATGTCAAAAAATCAAATCTTGATACTTTAGCACAAAAACGAAAAGACATCGAGACTGCAATGCAATATAAATCTTACATGACGAGACTTTGAACGTTGCTGCTGGACAACCAGAAATCCTGATCGTCTTTGCTCATTTCGTCGATGGCTGGTAATGATGGCACAAACAGAGTCATGTTCTTCTTCTCAAACATCATCTGCGTGAGACCTGCTGTCTGTGGAGCAGTAAGGAACGAACAGGATACTCGGGTTGTTGCCTCCGTCCTTCAGAAATAGCTGAGATCAAATCCATTCTAAAAGCATGATCAATAAACTCACAGTGACCCACGCGCTGAATCCACTCAGGTCAGGGTTGTTAGCGAGTTCCTACAGAAACACAGAGATGTCATTTCGAAAGTAGATTACTGATAAAAGACCTGGCAAAGGAAAGACAGAAGGGAAACGACATAAAGGCTTCGCTGAGGGTGAAGACACCCTCAGATGATGATGAGATGATGGGGAAAAGGTCCACCTCACAGCAAGAGGGTTCCGGGTTCAAGTCCTGGGTACTTCTGTGAGGGTTTGCATGTTCTCCCTGTGCTTGTGTGCGTTTCCTCTGGGTACACTGGTTTCCTCCCACAGTCCAAAAATATGCATTTTGGGCAAATGAGCGAATGACTGAGTGAGCGTTATCCTTTATTCGGGTCATGGGGAGACTACACCCTTCCCGGCCGACTCCAGGATAGAACGTACCTCGAACAGTTTCCCAGACTATCGCAGGACCAATGCACACACACACACACACACACACACACACACACACACCCACGTATGCCCCCACTCACACGTCATTCTGGAACCGTTAATTAGCTTAATGCAGTGCTGTAGTGGTCACAAAATAAGTGAGTACACGATGGCAGTGAAGCGACCGGGGCACGCGGAGCATGGAGCATAAACCGTGGGGTGGGGGGCGCTTTGAAACTATTTAGTGCTTCATCTCCACATCTGGGAGGGGCTTTGAAACTATTTAGCATTTCATCTTCGCGTCCGGGATGGGCTTTGAAACTATTTAGCACTTCATCTCTTCATCTCCGCGTCTGGGAGGGGCTTTGAAATTATTTAGCGCTTCATCTTCGCATCTGGGAGGGGCTTTGAGACTATTTAGCACTTCATCTCCGCGTCTGGAATGGACTTTGAAACTATTTAGCACTTCATCTCTTCATCTCCATGTCTGGGAGGGGCTTTGAAACTATTTAGTGCTTCATCTCCGTGCATGGGATGGGCTTTGAAACTATTTAGCGCTTCATCTCCGCATCTGGGAGGGGGCTTTGAAACTATTTAGCGCTTTATCTTCGCGTCTGGGAGGGGCTTTGAAACTATTTAGCGCTTCATCTTTGCTTTTTATTTACACATTTGCGGAAATTTACGTTGATCAACGATAAAGTAGACCAAATTAAGTCAGTACATGCAACTCAGCCACTAAAACAAGTGGGTATATGGCGTGTACCGGCGTGTACCCACCACTACAGCCCTGGCCTAATGTGTATGTTTTTGGAAAGTAGGAGGAAAACTAAAGTACGAGGAGGAAACCACAGGTAGAACATTTAGACGCCACACTGTCACATCTCCGCCAAAGCCCAGACTCAAACCCAGAACCCTCTGCTGTAAGATGAGATTGCTGACCACTACTACACCACCATTCCACCCATCTGATGTCTTCTATTTCACTCTTCATCCATTTCTGTTACTTTCTTTTTTTGAAGTCTAGCGCTGTTAAACTGATTACATCCAAAAGGTATGAAAACTTGCACTCCATTTCAAAAGGTGTGAATTCGCTTCATCTAAAATTTCACGGAACATGGTGACAGTCTAGCGGCTATACCTGTGCCAGAGACCCATAGCAAATTCTTCCATCTCCTATGTAGCCACTTTGACACACACACTCAAATATTCCAGGATACCTCATTACACAATTGGCCTGAAAGAAAGAAAAAAAATTTTTTTTAATCATTTACAAGCTCTTTATCCTGGGAAGGATGGTTTGTTTGTGTGTGTGTGTGTGTGTGTGTGTGTGTGTGTGTGTGTGTGTGTGTGTTTAGCTGCTCACCAGGTGATGGCATCCCCCCAACAGAGATACACACTCGTTTGCAGGGTCACAATCTCTTCCAGTGCCACGGAAATTTCGGTTACAAACACAGTCATTCTGGAGAAAAATAGCACAGGTGAGTAAGTGGACGAATGAGATGATGGATGGAAGAATGGTAGATAAATGGAAGGATGGACAGCTGGAGGGATGGTAGGGATTTTCTCTGGATGAATGGCTAAAGGACAAATGGATATATGAATGTTTGATGGAATGGAGGATTGGATAAATAAAAGGATGGATGGATGAATAGTTGACTAGCTGGTTGAATGGATAGATGGAGGGATGGATGGATGGATAGCTATTTGGTTGCATGGATGGATGGATGGAAGGATAGAAGGATTGGTGAATGAGTAGTTGATTGGTGTGATGGATGGATGGCAGATATTTTAGATTAATGGATGGATGGAGGGATGGTAGAGATTTTGAATAGATGAACGGTCCAAAGCTTGATTCGATATGTGATCATTTGGAGGAACAGATAATTGGATGAATAATGAATAGAAGGATGTACAGATGTGTATCCCTGCTGAATAGAGGAGTTGTTGAAAAGAAATAAATAAAATTTTATATACGCACATATATATATATATATATATATATATATCAGCTATCACGAAACTAAAGAGGAAGTGATCAGACATCGGTAATCATCTTAATTAAGCGATATGTGACATGTCTCGGTAAGCTAACATTCATTCATTTTCTGAAGCACTTAAGCCTAATTAGGGTCACAGGGAGGCTGAGCGAGGGCGGCGTACACCCTGGACAGCTCGCCAGGCCATCACAGGGCAGAAACATGCTGACGGCTTTGCAGCTACTCTAGACGAAAGTCAGCGATGGTTCTTTTACATCCCTCTCACCACAGACAGTGAGAGACACGGCCGGCCTTTGATAACCCAGTTAGCGGCACTGGGGGGACAGCAGGGACAGTGGGGTTGAACAGCCCAACCTTAGGATCGGTAATCCAGCACCTTACCGCCGGGCCACCACTGCCCTTGGTAAGCTAACATCATGGTCCCACTTTGCTAACTTTGTTGTGTGTTAGCAACACAATTATTTTCATGTACGGCTCATTCAAGCACCTTGTTATGGGTTATAAATGTTATTTTCTTAAGTTGAATGGATTTGGTGCCTAAAATGTGCGTTTTATGTCATATTTACCATGTTACTAAAACATAGAAAAACAGGAGTTTCCTCTAATATGGCGTCCTGATTCGTTTAGTCCTAATTCTGATAGAAGAGATTAACAAATCTGTTGAATGTTATTTTCTATAAGAAAATATTAAGTTACAAGATTAGTGTTAATTTACTACTTAAAACCCTTGTTGAACTGTGTGCTAAACGCTACAAAAAAGATACAAAAATACCACTTTCAATGAGGAAGTAAGGGTTTTATATTGAATGCTACTGTGTCATTATTTTTTTATTGTTTACTCAAAAATTTGTTATGCTGAAATTATTTTCATGTTATTTGTATTGTAGTCCAGTGGAAGGGTGCTGAATTACTCATCCCAAGGTGAGGGGTTCAAGCCCATTGTCACCAAATTGTCCCTGCTGTCCCCCCAGTGCCGCTAACTGGGTTACCAAAGGCCGGCCGTGTCTCTCACTGTCTGTGGTGTGAG
>JAQNCB010000012.1:5942474-5954009 GCA_030068295.1 Euristhmus nudiceps
CACAAAAAGGGGGGGTGCTTTTTTGAAAAAAAAAAAAAAAAAAAAAAAAAAAAAAAAGGACACTTTTTTTTTTTTTAAAGGCAGGAAAACCGCATCCTAGATCTAACGTTGCCTATTACTGGGTACCATATTATAGAAAGAAAATTCCCCACAAAGCAGGCAACACACCTCAGCCTATGCGCCACATTAAAAAAAAAAGATATGCCCAGTCCTAAGAAGGACACCTAAAATCCTGAAAAATTGGTGCTGGCTTTTTTCAACTGAATGCATGGAATGCGAATTCAAGATGGTAGACCTGGTGGCTATATCACATATCGCACCACAATGAAAATCGATAGGCTTCTGGAGTTACACAATAACATCCACATCAAAATGATGACCGGTGAAGGCGCTTTTGAGCTAGTACATAGAATGCAAAATAAAGATGGCAGCTGCGGTGGCCAGATTGGAAATCCAACGGCAACAAAATTCGATAGGCTTGTGTTGTTACCCAGTCCCAACATCCACACCAAAAATGGTGATGATCAGTGATGGTGTCTGAGTTGTTCGTGAAATGCAACTGTGGAAGGACAGAAAAGGAGACGGACTGACATCACACATGGCAACAATACATAGGCATTGGACTGAGGAGTAAAAATGGAAGCAGTCGCGACTCATTACAAGCTAAAAGCTAATGCTAGCCAGCCAGTTCTTCCGTTCATTCTTGACTTATTCCATGATAAAGGAGTAACAGTCGGAATCAAAGTGTTTGATGGAAAGAACTTTTTCCCTGAGAATTAGACAGTTTTTTCACACCAAATACGAGTTTATTGGCCTGTTGTGAGGAAGCCGCTGGGGCGGTGGTGGCGTAGTGGTTAAGGCGATGGGTTACTGATCCGTAGGCCAGCTGTTCAATCCCCACTGTCTGCACTGTTGGGCTCTTTTGTTGTATAAAAATTATAATTCTAAGTCACATCTGCCAAATTTTGTGGAATAATTAGCTACCTCCATGGTAACCAGATAACCCATAGAAATACTTTATGGTAAGAACGTATTTGTTTTAATAATTAAAAATCTTAAAATCAATGACCCAAAAAAATTAATACCGAACATGTTCAAAATAAATCCTCCAGGAGTCCATGTGAGCTAATTGGCCGAGCTCTCACGGGAGGGAGGGACGGCATACACTCACTTCCCTGTCACTCACAGCGACCGCCAGCCAATCATGGGCGTCTGTGAGCTCAATCATATGAGGGGTCAGACAGCACTCTCCCTCATTGTGTGTTAGGCCGCAACCGAATACACATGGTACCGCAGTTTGAAAAGAGGCTGGTTGCTAGCACTGCATGTCACGGAGGAGGCGTGCCCCTCCCTCGCTGGTGGTGGTTATGTGATAGGGAAGGCAATACCTGATGGGTGTGTGCATGGTTTCACCACTCCCTCATCGGTGGTGGTGGTGGTCATGTGATAGGGAGGGCAATACCTGATGGGTGGGAATTGGATACAACTAAATTAGGTCGAAAATGGGGGAAATCCAAAAAAAAAAAGTAAATAACAAAAACTGGATTTTATTTTTGGGGAAATTTAGCTTGCCCCAATTTGCTGACACAGATTTCAGTGCGGAGACCTCCTTTACATCAAACACATGACTCCGAGCAGGTCACATGACTATTGTTTAAGTAGCCTGGATTTCATGCGTACAGCTTACCATTTACATCTGGCAGACGCTCTTATCCATAGCAACCGATATTTTTACCTTTTCTATAAATGAGCAGTTTAGGGTTAAGGATCCAACAGCTTGGTGATGCTGGGGCTGGAACCACCAACCTTCTGATCAGTAACTCAGAGTCTTAACCAGTGAGCCACTACTGCCCTATACAGTTCTGCTTGGATTAGAATGAATGAGACATGTGATTATTATAATAAGGTCATGATATACATCATTACCATAACCACGGGGAATATCGCGATATTATGGGAGAGATGATAAATCGTGTCGCCTTGGCAACAGCATCCTGTTCTATTGATTCCTTACCATGACAGTTTTACATATTTATATATTACTGTACGTGATAATCCTTGTAAACTACAGGCCTTGACGAACTGATAAACATCTCAGAGAGAGATGATGGAGGTAACTAGTGTGTTACAGTATTATTAATACCATTTAAACAAGAATTAAGTGAAATATGACGCTTGATAAGTTGCCCAGCGTGGCCTCACCTGTGTCGAAGGAGAAAACGAGCGCAGGGAAGTTTTCGGCGCTTCTCGCAGTGTTTCTCACCCAAACCTCACCGACTGCTTCACCGCAGGGCACACACGTGAACCTGGGAACAGCTTAAGCCAGCCGAGCCCTGGACCTGGCCGCCAGACGCCACACAACCGCTGCACGCGCTCTCAAAAAACGGACTCCGCTTCTTCTTCTTCTTCTTCGCTCCCTCTTCTGCACGCTTCTACTGGCTATCAGCGCGCGCTGCGAGCTGGAGGCCGACGGCTAAGTACAAAACATCTGCGCATGCTCAATGAAACAATCCGTCGACAGGTCCGCCCCTCTGCTTCACCTGCGTAAGAGAAAGCCAGCCAATCGGATTGCTCGGAATGCGCCCGCGTGCGTTCGGAAAGGTTTCTTAAAGAGACATGCAACAATTTCTCTTGCAGTTTCCGTTTATTAGTTTTCTTATTTATTAACCGTGGCTCGAAAAGTATGTTGTTAAAACGAGTTAATAAATTATTTTGCAGTCGGTGCTTTTCCACGTTAGATATAACTTTAAGTTTAATACAATTTATTGCGTTGCAGGATGACGATGAATGAGAACTGGTTTTATCCTCTATACTCCCCCTAGTGTCCGCATCAGGTCACTGCAGTATTACCTATTACTAATTAATTATTATTATTACGTTGCCTGCTGTGAACCATGCGTTTGATGATAGTCTGTCATGTTGCACGTGGTTTGGTTGCAGTTTAAATTATGCAATAGGAACAAAACTAATAGAATTATGTAACTATTGTATATAAGAATCAGAATCAGAATACTTTATTGATTCCGAAGGAAAGTGTGTAAATATAACTGTTATTGCTGCATAATAACACCTATAATGATGCATATAATGAAAAAAACTGGACATTCATTGATTTCTCTATGCCGCTTAATCCTTAGGGTCACGGGGTGGCCTGGCGCCCTTTTCAGCCAACTCCGAGCGAGGGCGGGGTATACCCTGAATAGATCAAAGGCCATTGCAGGGCCAACATTCAATCAACCATTCACATACACACTCACACCTAAGGCTGATTTGGAACAGCCACTTAGCCTACTGTGCACGTTTTTGGACAGTGGGAGGAAACCAAAGTATCCTGAGGGAATCCAAGCAAGCATGGGGAGAACATGCAAACTCCACACAGAAACGCCCAGGTTGGGAATCGAACCAAGGCTTTATTGCTGTAAGGCAGACGTGCTAACCACTACGCCACTGTGCCACCAAAACGGGACATGGCCAGGCAAATTAATTTTCAGAGAAAGATTCTAAAAACTTGGGCTCCCGAGTGGCGCATTGACAAGGTGTTTGACTATTAACCCAGAAATCGCAAGTTTGAATCTGGGTTAATGCTGCAGCCATCTGTGACCGGGAGTCCCATGGGAGCTAATTGGCCGAGCTCTCACTGGGGGGAGGGATGGCATGTGCTTACTTCCCTGTCACTCACAGCAATCACCGGCCAATCATGGGCGTCTGTGAGCTCATTCGTACAAGGGGGTGGATAGCGCTTTCCAGTCAGGCAGGTGGCTAGCACTGCATACTCACGGAGAGAGCGCCTGCATGCTTTCGCTGATTGGTGGTGGTCGTGTGATAGGGAATGCATAAAAACTCGATAGGTGGGAATTAGATGCGATTCAATTCAGGAGAAAATCTGGAGTAATCAAAACAAAAAACTTTAACACAGACATAAGATTTTCTCTGCCCAAGACAAGATGAACTGCTCTTGATATTGCCATGGTCTTCTGATGCCTAGCCTTTGGAAGACTGTAGGCTGATACCTTGAGGGGTGCCACTCTGCATCAAGTGGTTTATTTTCAGAGGCATAACCTACAAGGCAGCAGGTGGATTTGGACACTTGTGGTTCAGACCATGCGCTGTGGGGTCTCGCCGAGATTCGAACCCACAATCTCCTGCTCATAAGCCCAGCACTCTAACCACTAACCACTGGCCCCCCTCTAGCTAGAACTGCTCTCGCCACCTACATGGTGTATGAATTCTGAGACAATGGGGTGGGAGGTCTCTGGTCTTTGATGCCTGTCGTTTTGTCTCTTACGTGATGTTTATGATTAATTTTCGGGTTTGATGTCTGTTTTTATTAAATATACCTCTAGAAAAGTTGGGCATGTTGGGGGATTTGTAAAAACAGTTTTCTCAGATTTCCTAAAACGGTTTAAACGCAGAAATGCATTAAAGGGTGGAACTTGATGTAAAATCATCAGTGCTTGGTTAATTTTTTCTTTTCCAAAACAAATCAGTAAAATATTTCAGTTGGGGGGGCTTTTTATCTGTAGATCATGTTAATGAATCAGATGTAACATCCATCACGTACCGTTTGCCACATAGAACATTTCACAACCCTGGATCCAGTGCTGCAAAGTGCCTCCCTTCCTGTTGTTTACTGCAGTCGGTATATTAGCAAGCCTCCTCCCGTATATATCTCGACTTCGCAATCATGTGTCACTGTTAGTTTTCAGAGAATTTTGAAATAAAATCTGATGAAATTATCATGTGTCTTTTAATTGTAATGTCTGTCACACTCATATTTGTGTTTTAATGAAAAAAAAAACCGCGCCGTGACCGCAGTGATGCTTCCTACGCCCCATATGCAAGACCACAGATCCAGAAAAGGCAGAGAGAGTTCAGGGAGCTCTGGAAGTTTTATTAACTCAAAAAACACAAAAATACACTTTTACTTTTTATAAAGAAAAGAAAGGGACTCTCAATTACCAAAAAAGAAATCAAACCTGGAAAGCATAACTTGGCATAACTCTGAAGCAAACAGACAGGCAGCAAAAAAGGCATCCAAAGAGTAACAGAATGCAATGTCCCAGCCATCTAAGGGGTGAAGGGTGTGAATTTCTTGCACTTTTTTCTTTTAAAGAACCTACAGCTTCACAACCTGTGATTTTACCCCACCGACTCTGTCCCGTGCTGATGTCAGCAGCAGTGATGTAACGTCATGATATGACCTCGGCAGTGAGATGAGAATGAGCAGGTTAGACTTGACGGAAATGAGGAGCAGCCACTATCAGGCCACACAGCTCGAGGAGCATCTTTATCTATTACATTAAAGCCTGTGACCTAACGAGGTACGTGTGGATGTAGATTAATATCAAATGACATCAATAGCCCAGCCTTCAGGGCAGGCACGAGCGAGCGAATGTGCACAGGAAATGACGCAGCAGCTGGAAATAGCAGGTCATTATTCTGAGAAGTGATGCGCGCATCCCAGTGCACAGCCTCATATAAATTTAGGCTGACAAAAATAATAATAAAGATAATAAAAATGCTGAGAAATGTACACAGTGCTTCATGTTTTTGATAGCTAGTGTTGCCTATTTTAGTTCTAGTTCTGCAGTGGAGAGACTGCCTTAAAGGTACGGTGTGTCAAATTTTGGAGGATCTATTAGCAGGAATATTCCATGAAGTAAATCATCAATAAATACATTTCCTTTCATCTATAATCATTAAAAAAAGTAATTGAGCTTTTAGAATTTGGAATGAGATGTTTATATCTACAAGAATTGTTGGTCCTCTCTCATGGGGGCCCCCATCTTGCACCACCATGTTTCCACATCAACCCAGAACCATACAGACTTCAAAGGAGAGGGGTCAGGAACAAAACTCCTGGAGTCTACAATATGAAACCTCACACTAGATACTGCTAGATACCAGAAATCTGACACATTGTACCTTTAATCTTCATAGACTTGAAAATGTGGAGCCAGAGTCATTTTTTTTTATTTGATTTGTATATACAGTGGAACCTCGAGATATGAAAGCTTCAGTACATGAAAAATTAATTTTACGAAATGATATGCAAAGGTTTTTTCGCGTCACTTTACGAAAAATTATTCAGCATACGAAACGGAACACAATTTCCCATCATGCTCAGTACCATGATCCTCCTCTTCCTCTCCAGTCCAGGTGGTGGCGATAATACACCACCAAAAAATGGAAAAGAAGAAGAATCCGATGTGTTTTAAGTGTAAATAAGTTTAATGTTTCCTGCCATTTATTTTCTGACATTTTTATTATTTTCTTTGCCCTCCTCCTCGCTACTTTTACTTTTGGACTTCGCCTCAATCGAAAGGTAAGGTTCCACTATGTTCTATTATCTACTTCATTTACAGGTAATAATGGTTAGGTTCGGTATATTGAATGATTCAAATGTATCTGACTCTTATTTCATTCTGGTTTTACCCTTATTATAAAATTTACTGTGGTGGTTTTTAGAGCTTGGAACGAATTAGGCGATTTACATGTAAAACGCGATTCATTATACGAAAAAAATCATGATACAAAAGCCACTCTGGAATTTAATTAATTTCGTATCTCGAGGTACCACTGTATTTCATTCATTCATTCATTTTCTAAGCCACTTATTCCTGATTAGGGTCATGGGAGACTGGCGCCTAAATCAGCCGACTCTGGGCGCGAGTAGCGTACACCTTGGATGGCTCGCCGGCCATCGCAGGGCCAGCACACACACAACCATTCACACTCCACACCGGGAATCAAACCCAGGTCTTCTTGCTGTGATGTAGATGTGCGAACACCAAAACTTCAGTGAAACTGCTTTATTAGACGGCGGCATAGTGGCATAGTGATGAGCACATCCACCTCATAGCAAGGAGTTCCTGGGTTCGAGTACTGAGCTTTGGTGTTTCTGTGTGGAGTCTCCATGTTCTCCCAGTGCTTGCATGGGTTACCTCCAGGTTTCTTCCCTCAGTCCAAAGATACGCTCATCGGGCTTTACTGGCTGATCCAAATTTCCCCAAGGTGTGAGTGTGAGTGTGAATGCTTGTGTGTGTTGCTCTGTGTTGATCTGGCAGGCTGTTTAGGGTGTGCCCTGCCTTCACCCAATGGCAGCTGGGATGGGTTCCAGCCTCCCTTGCATCTCTAATTGGGTTAAGTGGATCAGGAAATGAGCGAGCGAGAGTCTTTATTTGAACACAGCCCTATAAATATCTGTACATTTATTAAGATTCTTACATCATGTGCAGTTATGGAGCTTTGTTTATGTTAGGTGCTTCGCACTCTTTCTTTGTGCCCTTCAAGGCTCTATAGTCGCATATACAGCTTTCCTGTAAAAGTATCTATTGTTTAAAGACCAGTCCACATGGTAGAATGGTGATTAGCCTAACATATGCCTAACATTAAAAAGGTCCGGGGTATAAGTCCCAGGCTCTGCAGGGACGTTTTTTGCGTAGTTTGCATGTTCGCCCTGTGGTTGCGTGGGGTTTCTCCGGGTACTCTGGTTTCTTCCTACAGTCCAAAGACATGCACACAAGGCTAATAATCTGATTAAAATTACCCCTAGGCATGAGTGGAGTAAATGGCAGTGGTGAATCATTGGTTAAGGCTCTGGGTGACTGACCAGAAGGTTGGGGGTTCAAGTCCACTTCCACCATGCTGGGCCCTTGAGCCAGGCCCTCAACCTCCTGAGCTGCTTGGTTGTATAAAGAAGATAAGAGTATAAGTCTCTCTGGAAAAGAGCTTTTGCCAAATGCCGTAAATGAAAAATAAGTGTCCATGTAAATATTTCTGTGTGTGTGTGTGTGTGTTGCCCTGGAATGGACTGGTAAGCAGTTCAGGGTGTACCCTGCCCTCAGCCAGATGATTGCGCTGTTCAGCAAAAATATTAATGTTTAAAGACCTCGTTGAAATTGAACTCTCTAAACGCAGTCAGTTATAATATCCCTGCTCTATTTATTTATTTATGTTTATACTGTATTAATTCCACAAGGGAAACTTTGACTTCTGCATTTAGGTGTAACGTGCATTCACGTGTAAACTGAGAAAACACACACACACACACACACACACACACACTCAGAGCAGTGTGCTGCTACACACTGCGCCGGCCGGATAGCAGTTGGGAGTGAGGTGCCTTGCTCAAGGTCAATTTAGCCATGACTGTGCAGGAAGGAAAGGCGCTGCTCACTCCCCTTGCCTCACCAGTACACATTTTCCCTATTGGTTTGGGAATCGAACCAGCAACCTTTCGGTCCTAGAGCTGCTCCTCTAATCGTTAGGGTACGGCTTAGACCTCTTTTTTAATTTCCTATTATGGCATATCAAGCCCATCACCCTCTTTTCTATTTAGGTTTGTTTGTATCTCTCCTGACCCCCTCACTCTGACCTCGGTGCGTGTCATTTTTCACTCTGACACTTTAATCAGAAGTTTTAACTGATGACCATGTGATGCTCCTCTCCGTCTCAGCCCTGACGACATAAATCAGCTTTCATCTCTCTGCCTCTGAATGATACCCCTCCTGTATATCTGTACTAAATAAAAAAAAAACCCTCTGCCTTAACTCTGATGCTTCATCATATCTAAATGTGTCGTGTACAGATGTTCGCTCAGTTCTATAGCACAGCGGAGATGAGGTGGGATGCTTCTACTGCGGGCTCTTCGGTACTTTTTTAAAAATGCAGAATGCAGGAAGAGTTCGACAACACTCAGTCTCTTCATTTTTAAAATTAATTTATTGATATCATTATTTTATTTTATTTTGTTTCATTTATTTATTCGTTAGAAAAGAGCCTTGGTTTCTTGTTTGCTTCTTGTAGAACCATAAACCATGAGCTGAAGGGTGAGGACCAGTGGGACAACAAGCGCAGATTTATCTCTCCGTTGACAGAGTAAAAGTCGTAAATCCGCAACTGGGAGAGCAAGGCTAACAGCCACTCGACATGTTTTACAGTGAGCTTCACCCAGCAGCAAGCCACCTGCCTCTACCGCCCTGTTCAGATCAATCCTAAGGAACAAACCAACCTTTCAATGCTGATTAAGCGATTTAATTTAAACAGACTGCCTAAGAGGGTTAGAGTACTGATAGGTTCTACTTGAATACTAATGTTGATAACGGGAAAACACAGAGAGGGAAGGACTGACAGGACAAATCTATTCATAATGGAACTGTACTGTCTAAAGCAGGGGTCACCAACGTGGTGCCCGCAGGCACCAGGTAGCCCTCAAGGACCACATGAGTAGCCCGCGGACCTGTTCTAAAAATAGCTCACCATAGCTCCACTTCCCAGTGAGCTGCATATAATTTTTTTGTGCCTATTCTTTTTTAAAATCACATTTGGTGTGAAATTGAAAATGTTTCATATTATATTAGAGCTAGCGGGTCTTCATGGCAACCTGTTAGTTTTTGGGAGTTTTACACCGGTTTCGTGAAAAAAGACCACCGTTTGCGCAAAGCTGTTTTTAACTCACTCAGTAGTTAGCATGGTAGCTTGCGTGGCATGCTAGTCTACTGGTAATTCGTGATTTTTTTTTTAAATTGTTAATGGCTAGTTAAAATGTTGCAGAGGTGATCACTTGAAAATGTAAATACTTGCAGAGATTTATAGAAAAAGTGTTGCATATTGATATTCATCAATTTCCGGCCTTGTTAAATCATTGTTGATAATTATTGTGAGAAATCATTAACAGGATCAGTGTCTTCACATAGATTAATATCATTAATAATAACATATAATTTAAGGTAAACCGAGCAAATTTTCTATTTCAGAAGTGTGTATTAAACTGGTAGCCCTTCGCATTAATCGGTACCCAAGAAGTAGCTCTCAGTTTCAGAAAGGTTGGTGACCCCTGGTCTAAAGAAATGGAAAAGACGTTTGCTCTGCCTAACACCGGATACAATGAATATGCGACGAGATAAGGCTCAGCCCCTCAGAGACGGCATATCACATCAAGAGCAACTATGCATGTGTGTAAACAATGTAACAGTGGCCTGCTGGTCCCGTGTTAATGGCAACTTTCTTTGTGATTAGATAAGAGCCGACAGTCTTGATGCAATTACCAGCACAAAAGTCCCAATAAAAGTAAGTGAGTTCCGTTTAAAACAAATGGCTATAAAACTACGTGACACAAAACACAGAGGCGTATGTCTCAATTCAAGGCCTGGTGCTACAGGTCCACTTGCCCTGCTACTTTTATGTTTAACCTTGCTCCTATATACAGTTGAACCTCGCTCGACCGGACCCCGATGGACCGGATTTCGGGTCGTATGGCCAACCCGATTTTATTTCTATTTTTAAATTTATTTATTTGTTTTTTATGGATAGTTCATGAGCAGTCCGCGCTAGCAGCGTTAGCAGCAGCGCTAGCACTATGTTAAATGAATTACTGTATTATGTATTACAATATGTATTACATGTATTTACTGTACAGGTACAATATAAATGTATTATTTGGGTGTTAAATATTCAGAATTATTGTGCTTTTCCAGAACTTTGAGGTGATTTTACTTGTACAGTATTCAGTATGGAGTATTTGCCCCCCCCCAGGGAAAAAAACCCCACCTCACTCTAACGGACTATTCACTAATCCGGACACCTCATCACCCCTTTTAGTCCGTCCGAGTGAGGTTCGACTGCATTTGGATATGAACGGTGATACAGTTTGACATTCCATTTGCTAGTCTCCAGGGCAATTTCTCTTCTGCCCCTTAAACACGCTATAATGATTAAAAGGCAGCAGGGTGTCCGTAGCAACAACAAAATATCCTTGTCTGCTCTTTTATGCACATGGGCTATGCCTAATGCAAATATTGCAAAGATTTCAGATAATATTTGCCACCCTAGTGATTTTTATGTGTGTACTGATGTATATAAAGTGGAATGTGTGTCGGGGGGGTGGGTGAGTGCTTCGTAATGGCCTTGGTGAGGTTAATTACTGTTGTGCATTCAAAATGTTTGACTTCTGTTTAAGTTATATTTGAACAAAGCTATGAAAAAATCTTTTTTTTATTTCTACTGATCTGATGATCAAATATTGGCACCATATAATAGTGTAGACAAAACAAATTATGCCATTCAGTCATCTTCCAGTAATAGGAGGCAAGGTAGCATTGTGCTTATCACATTCGCCTCACAGCAAAAAGGTCCTGGGTTCGATTCCTGGGCTTGGGCATTTCTGTGTGGAATTTATACACACAAATAGGGGCAGTTTAATTTAGCTATTAGATCTAGGCACAAATTATTTCATATGGTTGTAGGAAACTGGAGAACCCAAATGAAACCCATATGGGTATGATGAACTCAGAAATGAACCAGGAGACCTGGAGGTGTGAGGTGGCAGTCCTGGCAGTGCTCTCTGCTATTCCACTCTATCCACAAACAAACAGTTGATGACAGGTTCTCCAGTAACTGGTGCCACTTTTCATGCTTGGGCTTGTGCTTCGATGTTTTTTTTTATCCCTTATCTATTACAAAGTCTATTTTAGTTAGAAACACTTATTTATATGTACAGAATCAGACAAATACAGTTTTTGTGATCAATAAAAA
>JAQNCB010000012.1:5955678-5969590 GCA_030068295.1 Euristhmus nudiceps
TTCCCCCCCCACCCCCCCACCCCCCCCACCCCCTTGTGCTTCTTTGAGTCTTTGGTACCTCTTGTGGTCACTCGAGGAACTGTGATATCCGTGTAATCTCCGGGATAATCCGTACACTCGGTTCAGACTGCAGCAAACCTGCTTCCTCTGAACACTGCTGCATTCGTCTGCTTCCTTTTTTTTTGCTTGTCATCCTCATATACTTTGTGCTGTGCGATAATAAACACCCCCGTCCCGTCCTTTTCACCCCCTCCCCGTCCCGCTTCACCCCGGTGTGAGGAGAATTTTGGATAATGGAAGAGCGTTTGTTTAATTTTCCCAGGAGCTCGTTGTATCTGTAGTGAATGGCCTGCTTTATATCTCTATATCACGTTCTCAAAGAGTTGCATGGAGCTCATGATGTTTTCATCCTGCAACGCAGAAAAGACAAAAATTAAAGGAGTAGTTTTTCATGGGGACGTTGAGCATAATGGCTGAGATTAAATTATTAATGAAAGATGCTTCAAATTTATCTCCTTGGAACCATATGTGGCATATTGCTTTCACAGAACAAGAGCTTCTGAAGAGAGCAAACATCTGCCAAGTCGAAAAAACAAACAACAACAACAAAACAGATTACACAGCACCCCCTGTCAAAAAACCTGTCTATAAAAAAATTCCTGGATACAGGATTTGATCTGCATCATCTACAAAATCGAATAGATGTTTTTGATGTGATGCATGCTTAATTAGGTATGTGCGTGCGCAACCTGGCTACAAAACTTTGTTGTTTACACAGTTGTACACGGCTTACTGGCTTCTCGCGAGTTGTGTTTTTGTGGATAATAATAAGGCATCATGCCTGCATGTTGTGTTATCGATTGCACAAATAGAAGCAAAAACAACCCGGACTTAAATTTTTTCGGATACCGGCGGGTTTGCACCCATTTCAATGGAATAGAAGGCAATTGTGGCTACGTGCGATTACCCGGGAAAACTGGTCTGAGCAACAAAAGAACGCATGTATTTGCAGCACTCATTTAATTTCTTGTAAGATTATACGCCTACAGTATTATAGTCTACAAACAACTGCTAAGAGGTTTCAGTGTCATTAATGTAGTTTTAGAAAACTATTTTTGTGTGTATATCAATGAAAAGGGCTGTTCATTTTAGGCGAACCCTCCATGCATCATGACAGCCCAGATTTTGTTCCTTCAATATTCCCAGACAGGCGAAGGAAAAAGCAAGACAGTTTGCAGAAAAAAATGGAAAGGTAAATGCCAATTCTTATCCAAAGAGAATTGTAAAATGGTTTAGGTCTACCTTGGGATCAGTAAGCCAGCACCCTACCACCAGGCCACCACTGCCTCGTCTGATGAACGTATCAACCCATATTGCATTTTTCTGGATTTTTTTTTTCAACATGATCCCACGCACAGATCACTTCCAAAATTTTGCAGTTCGTTACTTGTAACACACCCTACTCTCAAAAAAAAAAATCCAAATCCATCAAATAGATACCTTTTTGCAAACAAACAAACAAACCAATGAGCAAACAAAACCCAGGTGAGAACACAACCACCTGTAAAGCATAAAAATGTAGCTTATTAAATTAAATCAAAACCCAAACACCAGAAAATATCTGTAAGAGTCCGTAATCTTGTTTTGATCATGTGATTGAGTTATATAATGTGTGTATATAGTGAGCACTGAGGCAAAATTCAATTAAATAAAAAGTAAAGTTCACCTTCTGACACGTCTCGATGAACTCCTCGATCGTCACCACGCCGTCTTGATTTCTATCCATTTTCTGTGGAAATCAGAGACTGAATCAGAGAAGTACTGTGGGGTTTGACTAGGGGAAAGTGTGTGTGTGTGTGTGTGTGTGTGTGTGTGTGTGTGTATACCTGAAAGAACTTCTCTACATGTTCAGATGGTGCTTCATCTCGTACGCTGGGGTAAGTGTATCTGCCCATCATATCATAGATAGACTTCATGATCAGCAGCATTTCCTAAACATAAACACACACACACACACACACACACACACAAATCCGTATTCTCTCCATAATTCTGTAATTCTCTGATCTCGCGAGCGCTGGTTTCACCAAAGCTCACAAAAAACAAGAGAAAAAGACCCCCCAACATTTTCCGTCAGAGGAATAAATAAATAAATAATCGTTATACAGCTGAAGTTGACACACAAAGGTGCAGATTTTTGTATTTATTAATAAAAAGCATAAAACAAAGTGAAATTCATTTGATTAGTAGGCATGTGGCGACCCCTGAAGGGAGAAGCTGAAAGAAAAGTACAGTGGTACCTCGAGATACGAAATTAATCCGTTCCGGAGTGGCTTTTGTATCAAGATTTTTTTCATATAATGAATCGCGTTTTACATGTAAATTGCCTAATTCGTTCCAAGCTCTACAAAAACACCAGATTAAATTTTATAATAAGGGTAAAACCAGAATGAAATAAGAGCCAAATACATTTGAATCATTCAATATACCGAACCTAACCATTATTACCTGTACATGAAGTAGATAATAGAACATAATGCAAAAAACCCAAAAAAACAAATAGGAACATGTGTAACCTTACCTTTCGAGTGAGGTAATGGCCGAATGTAAAAGTAGCGAGGAGGATGAGGGCAAAGAAAATAATAAAAATGGCAGAAAATAAATGGCAGGAAACATTAAACTTATTTATACTTAAAACATATCAGATTCTTCTTCTTCTTTTCCTTTTTTTGGCAGTGTATTATCGCCACCACCGGGACTGGAGAGGAAGAGCAGGATCATGGATGGTACTGAGCATGATGGGAAATTGTGTTCCGTTTCTTTCGTATGCTGAATAATTTTTCGTAAAATACAAGCGAAAAAACCTTTGCATATCTTTTCATAAAATGAATTTTTCGTGTACTGAAGCTTTCATATCTCGGGGTTCCACTGTAGTAGTATTTTGCTAAAAAAATTACATAGGTGGCCTGGTGTAGTGGTTAGCACATCCACCTCACATCAAGAAGGTCCTGGGTTAGAGCTCTGTGCTCGGGGAGTGTGTTTCTATGTGGGGTTTGCATGCTCTCCCCATGCCTGTATGTGTTTTCTCCAGATATTCTGGTTTCCTCCCACAGTCAAGAAACATGCACACTGGGCTAACTGGATATTATAGATTGCCCTCATGTGTGAGTCTGAGTGTGAATGACTGTGTGTGTGTGTGTGTGTGGGTGTGTATGTGTGTCTATGTGTGTGTATGTTGGTGATGTGATGGATTGATGTGTAGTTTAGGGTATACCTTACCTCCACATGGAGTTGGCTGTGATAGGCTTTAGGCTCCCCATGACTTTAGTAGGATTAAGTGATTCAGCAAATGAATGAAAGAATGAATGAATGAATGAAAGAATGAATGGCATTGATATAATGAAATGTCTCCCCCTAGTGGGCAACTGATGAACATTTTAAAGAGTGTTAAAGGATAATAAAGAATTGGGATTTTTTTTTTCAACACGATCCCATGCACTGATCACCTCCACAATTTAATGGTTTGTTACTTGTACCACACCCAGCTCTAGAATTTTTTTTATCCAAACCTGTGAATACCTTTTTGAGTTATGTTGCACACAAACAAACAAACAAACAAACAAACAAACGGAGGTGAAAACATTACATTACATTTCCTGATGAAGATAATAGCGTCAAATCATTAGAGTACCTCTTTGGTGATGTAGCCATCCTTGTTGATGTCGTAAAGGTTGAAGGCCCAGTTCAGCTTCTCTGTGACCGAACCTCTCAGGAGCACAGAAAGACCAATTACAAAATCCTAAAAATGAGGCAGATGAGTGATGCGTTATTATTCCTTTAAGATTATATGGTACATCTGCCTGGAACACCCTGTCTATGAACTGTTACCATGGTAACCATTATCTTGTTATCTTGTTGATAACGAGTGTATTAATAAGAACATAGCCCCGCCTTCGGCCAGAGTCGGCTGAGATGGACACCAGCCTACCCGTGACCTAAATTAAGATTAAACGGATAAGAAGATGAATGAATGAATATGAACCTATCAGTGGTTACAGCCACAACTTCACGTGTTGATATATGGAAATGATGCACACCTACCGACCAATCAGGTTTGAGCATTAAATTATACCATGATTACAATATTATTTCTTAGACAATAATTATATCTCTAAAGGTTACAGGTTTAATGGACACTGTTGATACAACATAATAATAATAATTGTAATATAATTATTACTTCAGTTATAATTAGTGTTACTGTCCTGAGTAAGCTAATATCTGATTTAGGTGAAAATATCTCCAATTTTTAATTAGAGGGATTATTGTCGTTTACCTCAAAGCGAATGGATCCATTTCTATCCAAATCAAACGCATTGAACAGGAAGTGAGCGTACGTGGTGGCATCTATTGGAAAGGAACGTAAATATATGGATGAAGGTTGGTGTACAAAATAAAAGTCTTTTTGACTATGCGATAAGGAAAAAAAAGAAGTCCTTTTTATTACCTCCTTGGGGAAAAAACTGAGAGTAGATGGTCTTGAAAGTTTCCTCATCGACCAGGCCACTCGGGCATTCCTGAAATGGAAAGAGAAGGGAAGGACTCATTAAAGGTCTAATTAAACCCACAGCCGTGCTTCTCGCTGTCCTAAATCTCCGCTCACATCACATCACATCACAGCATGCTTGAGGCGAAACTACTTAACGCCATCTCTTTATGAAGTCTGTATAAAGGCTCAAAGGCTTCAGCTCATGTTTAGACCTCAAACTTTATCCTCTCAGGTTAGAAACCTTTGCCAATGCTATGGGGCGATAGCGCTAAAGTGCCCCAGAAATCAATATTAGTGCTTTATGTTGTATATCCCCTAGTCTTACTGCAACCCATACGACCTTAGTTTATGGAAAGAAAAACCTCAAGTTATATTTATACAATCATCACTTCTGGGAAAAAAAATCAATATAAAGTTTAAATTATTTACATTTATGAGAATCTTCATGATCTTCCAATAAAACCATATACAGTATGTCCCAGCATGGCTGCATCACAGCAAGAAGGTCCTGGGTTTGCGTCCTGGGCTGGGCAACAACGTTTGTGTGGGGAGTTTACATGTTCTCCACGTGCTTATGTAGGTTTCCTCCAGGGTCTCCGGTCTCCTCCAGGGTCTCCGGTCTCCTCTCATAGTCCATAGACATGCACATTCCACTAATAAGCTGTTCCACATTGCCCCCTACAGTGAGTGTGAATGGTTGTTGGCGCTGCGATAGACTGGCAAGCAGTTCAGGGTGTACCCTGCCTTCACCCTGAGTCGTCTGAGATAGGCTCCAGCCTCCTTACAGTTTGGCAAATGGATGGATGGACATTACTGCTTTTTTTTTTTGAAGAAAAAAAACAATTGGAGTTCGTAATCCATTTTGACAAAAGGGTAGGGTTTGAATGACATCACAATTAGGCCACAGACACTTTGTGAAGTAGTTCCACAAAATCTGGGCCCCTCGGAAAACCCTTCGCAACTGCTGTCAAGATATGGCTCAAGCAGTGGAGATGGCACCATGATGGAACCTGCGCTATTTTATAGTAATTTCCGCTATCGCAGCCATATTGCTTCTTAGAATCACTGTTGTACAAAGATGAATAAATTCGCTCAGTATTAAGCTGCACAAAACAAAATGATGCCTTTTTCACCTTAAAATATTTTCTACAATGACAAAAGTCTACATTTATACACAAGAAGTCAGAAGAACGTGTTATTGTAATGGTCTATTTCCTGGTTCGGTTGGCATTTATGCAAGACCTCAAGATAGCTCTACACCAAAATAGCGCCTGATGCATCTGAACTATAAACCGTTGAGGGAGTCCCAATTGCAATTTCTGTCCCTAAAGACCTGGAATACAGTGATCGAGAACACCATTCCATCAGTAAAAGTAAGTAGAAATGTTTTCCTTTGCCTTTTTTGATGTTCTTTCAGTTGTTCTTCTCAATATTTAACTCGCTCATTAAGCTGTGGTCGGGTTTGTTTGGATTCTGAAAGGGTGAGGTATATCTCAAATGCTATTGGCTGTTGTGGCAGTCAGTCAAGGAGTCAAGGACATCGCCATGACATCACTCCAGCATCCTGCATGGAAGCCATTTTGTTCTGACTTCATCCATGTTTGGTCACGACGAAAAAATTCATTCACCCTCTTTGTTCCTATTTGGAATGCTCAGAGAACCGTCCTTTCCAAAGTCATGTAGTAATATTAAGGTTTTTTGTCATGTTACTAAATAACCGCTTACTAGCTAACAACCGGCTAGCTAGTTAGAAAGTCCAGTCAGCGCTCAGCAGGTTCTCACGTTTTTGAAGCCCCTGTACAGCGACTGTAGCTCCTTGCGAGTGAACTTGGTCTGAGCCTGCAGCTGCTCCAGGCCCTCGGGTTGGTGCCTGACCGTGGCCAGCTCCAAGTCGCTGTCGCTGCTGTCTACAAGAGAAAAAGAGCAACGGAATACAGGAGAAGAGGGGGAGAAAGTGAGACAGAGTGAGGGAGGGAGGGAGAGAGGAAGGGAGAGAGAGAAGGACACAGGGACAGGAGTGAGGAAATGTGATGCAGGTTAAACGGACAGGATGGAGTAAACAAGCAATGGTAGCAAGGGAGGCAGAAAGGAGGTAAGGAGGGTAGGAAGGAGGGAGTGAGATCAAGAAAGAGTTAGCATAGTAGTGGAAGAAGAGTACAGAAAGAAAGAGAGATGGAAATTTGGACGAAAGGGCGGTCTTGTTCTGTGTGATTGGCTCATACAAGGATTATAAATAACATCACGCTTGGCGAGAGCCTAAAAGCCGATCACCTGTCATTTAATTTTAAATTGAATTTTCTAAAGGCTTATTTTTATCTCGCTAAAATTCACGGCAGCTGACAGCCTATACTTTAGCATCAGGTACGCTTGAGAAAACAGTTTGCGGTGTGTGTGCTCGGCGCAACGATTGCCAAAAAAAGTCACTCTCAGACCTAAAAACAGTCACAGAGGCCATCTTGAATTTTATTAAACATTTGACTCTGGTGGGAGGCGTGGCCTAAAAACTGAATTCATTAGTTCATTCATTCATTTATTTATCAAACCAATAAACCTCGCTAGGGTGGCAAGGAGGCTGGAGTTTATCTCAGCCAACTCTGGGCAAAGGCAGGGTACACCCTTAAGAGCATTCATACACACACACACACACACACACACACACACACCTCGGCTCAATTTGGTACAGCCAATTAGCCTAATGTGCATATCTTCAGACCGTGGAAGGGAACCGAAATATTTGAAGAAAATGTATACAGAGCATGCAAACTCGACACAGAAACGCCCTCGCCAAACCCGGGACATGAGCCCAGGACCTTCTTGGTGTGGCGGACATGTTAACATCTACGCCACCATGCCCTTAAAAAAACGATTCACATGGTAGTACAGTTCCAATTTGATTTGATTTATAAGCATGTGTTTGAAAACCTGAAATTGCACTTCGGCTTGTCCTTGTGAAGGAACCACAGAAGGTTCTATGTAGAAAGGTTCATTTTATAAAAAGTAAAAACCATTTGGAATTTGTAGATAAACAGAACCTTGCAGAACGCCCTATATTTCTGAGAGTCCTCGGTTATTTAGATCGGCAGTTAGCATGATGCTAAACTGGGGGCTACAGTCTACTTTTTTAGTCTATTGAGGGTTTTTTCCCCCAATCCTTTATTAACACACCAGACTGTGGCCATAAGAATGTGCGATAGCCTCTGGAGACCCCACTGTCCTCATATGAGGACATCATATTTTCTTGCAACTACATTGTGTGTATTTCCTTGCAAGACCCTCATATAAAGGCAACTGGATATTAGTCTTTTGCCACACGACTTCCTGTTTAAAGATGATCAGGTTCGATATACTATATCAGGTGTTAAGGAATGGAAGTGGTGTGGAGAAATGGCAAGACTCTCAACATTATGGATTGGGTCTTAGGAGGTTAAAGCGGAGTGAAGGACATTTAGCGGAAAGGGAACAGATCGGCAGAACCAATCACACAGTTAATAATAAAAAAAACATCGAGACACCAGAACACAGAGACACAAGTCCACGAGACGACAACAAGAGAGCAAGGAAGAACAAGAGAACAGAGGGAACGGCTGGCTCGGCTTTCACCGTGCTTATGCTCACCATCTTCACAGACAGACCACAAAAAAGCGAAGTGAGGGAGAGAGGGATATGATATGAGTGGATGGTAGAGGAAAGAAGAGAGTGAAAAAGAAACAAAAAAAGAGAAGAGTCAAATCAATCCTTTTTTTTTGTTTTGCATTAAGCAAACTTATGCAGCAAAAATAAATAAATAAATAAAAATATAAAGAGAGGTGAGAGCATCAAAAACCCCAGGTTGATCCGCCTCTCTTTCCGTCTGTCTCTCACCTGTCTCTGTGATGTCTATGAGTCCGAGTAAGTGCATGAGTTTGAGGAACATGAACACCAGGCAGACGATACCTACGGTCTGCAGTCCCTCCGTCTCCCATCTCACACTCATCCTCCGTTTATACTCCTTCAACTGCGGATTCTTTCTCTCTGTCTCGTGGCGTTTATACGCCGAGTATCCAAGCCATTCTCAAATTTAAACACATCAATCCTGTCCACCAGACGAGCTGGGGAGCTGGGGTTTTTTTGTTTTGTTTCCACCCCCCTTTCTTTTAAGAAAAATCCAACATCTTCACCTGAAGGAAAAACACATATCTGTGGCAACACAATCCTGTTAAAACACTTTTAAAAAGACGTGCATGCCTGTGAGTAGTCCAGAGTAACACAGACACAAGGTCCAGGTACGAGCCTTCTGTTTCCTTTCTCTCGTCTTTTCCTTTCTTTTCTTTTCCCTCCTTCAATCTTCTTTCCTTTCTGTGATCTAATTAACCTTTCACAGAGAAATCCACAGAGGCTCCTCAAAGTACACTTTTATGACGAATACCCAGGAGACAAACTGTCCTAATTACACACAAAATCCTACAGAACGTATCCTCTATAAGGGACGATGACCAGCCAGCCGGTCACTATCAGGATATAAACCCTGACAGAGTGACTGTGACCCTGACACAGTGAAGCGAAGGGATCTGGAATCCCGCTAAAGAGCTTCCCTTCGAGATGATGACCGACTTCCTGTATATGATCCTGTCTTGTTACACGGCAATGTGCTAAAGAAATTTATCATCTGACACAAAATATTAATTTAAAAATGATTTAATTGATTCTGTGTTTGCGGCACGGTGGCGTAGCGGTTGGCACGTCTGCATCACGGCAAGAAGGTCCTGGGTTTCGGTGGTCAAGATAGCTTATGTGCGGAGTTTTTCCATGTTCTCCCCATGCTTGCATGGGTTTCCTCTGGGTAATCCAGTTTCCTCCCACAATCCATATACATGCACATGAGACTAATTGACTGTCCTGCCTCTACTGTAGGTGTGAATGGTTAGGAGTGATTTTGTCCTGTGAAAGACTGGCAAGCTGTTCAGGGTATACCCGACCTTCACCCAGATTTGGCAGAGATAGGCTCCAGCCTCCTAGGAGGATTAAGCCATCCGTAATAATTAAATTAATGAATGAATGGTTTTGTGCTTGGTGTGCAGCCTCGGCAGATAAAACCCTCTGGATCAGGAATAATTGCCCATGTCACACTTCACCTCATTCAATAATTACTTATTATCCACTCCACAAACTCGGGATAATGTGATATCCACCTTGCCTTTGGTGAACAACTGTTCTATACCTGTATATGTTTATTACAAAAGTCATCTGTATACTTTATTCCAGTTGGTCCACCATGTTAGTTCTTAACAACACTTAACAACCGCTTACATCCAGGTTTGGAGCCGAGTCATTGTGACCAAAATGTCCAACTAAAACTTTGTAATTACCATCTAATAAAACAGCCAGCGTAGCCTCTAGTCCGCCTAATCCAGTAAACTGCCACTGCTGCTGCGCTTAGCGGTAGTGTTGACGGTAAGAAAGGGTTTGCAAGTTGAACCAACTCTGAACCAGCACAAAAAGCAGCGCAGAGCTAGCATCTGGTTCGTGTTGATGGAAAGGGGTAAGTCAGCGCTCTGGGTAACACTCTTAATAAACAGAATCAACCTAAAACACTAAAAGCTCTCGGATATGGACCCATTAATGGTTCTATGCAGAATCCGAAAACTGATTGTGTCCCAGAACTCATTTCGCAAAAGGATAAATCTCAAACATTAAGTTGTCAGTGGGTGAACTGAAGAACCTTTCCTGCATTTATTTATCATTCATTGTCTTAGCCGCTTAATCCTAACTAGGGTCGTGGGGAGGCTGGCGCCCATCTCAGCCGACTCTGAGCAAGGGAAGGTTGCACCCTGGACAGCTCGGCAGGCCATCGCAGGTCCAACACACACACACACACACACACACACACACACACACACACACACACACACTCACACTCACACTCACACTCACACTCACACTCACACTTACACTCACACTTACACCTAGGGGTGATTTGGAACAGCCAATGAGCCTCCTGGGCATGTTTTGGACTGTGAAAGGAAACTGGAGTACCCTGAGGAAACCCTCGCAAGCATAGGGACAGCATGTCTCCACACAGAAACAAAAGGACCCGGAAATCGCACTCGGGCCTTCTTGCTGTGAGGCGGACGTGCTAACCACTGCGCCACCGTGCCTCCGCCGTGCCGCCCAACTGAACAACCTTTAACTCTATAAAGAACACTTTGAACAATGAACTGAGAAATGATTATGACTGGATTGGGAAGAAAATGAAAATGGACGATATGTCGAAGACGCTAAGCAGGCACGTACACACAAGTTCCTGAAAGGTTCCTCAGATTAACGGGGTCCTAATAAAAAGGCTGTCATTTTTTTAAAGCATAATTTTGAACCGCTCTCCCCTTCAGATGCACTTTAGATGAATATTCATCTTTACTGCTGTGTGTGTCTTTGTTATGTCTGTGACACACTATTTATAAAACTTGAATAAAAACATAAGTGTGTGTGTCTGAACTGTTTAGCTGAAGGAATGTGGCACGTGTGTGTGTGTGTGTGTGTGTGTGTGTGTGTGTGTGTGTTAGTCAGGGATATAGATCTCTCTCCATTAAGCGTGTTGCATGGACTGTAAGCGGGTTGCATTGATTGCAAGCCTGTGCTTTGTCTCTGGTTATGGATCGCGACTAAGAGGTTTGGAAAAGCCCGAATAAAAAGACGATGCGTTGACATTTGCCCTGTCTCTCGCACCACTTCAATACAAACACAGTCAAGGACAAGGAGTCTTATTTAATCTCTGAATAAAAGAAAAGAAAAAATATTCCATATTTGTTTCAGCAGGTTATTGGGTCAATGCCCGAAACCCACCGAGAATCAAAACTAATCAGTAAATGGAGTTATTTAATATTTATTTATTTATTTAAAATTTATTTATTTAAAATTTATTTAATGGGTGTTTAAGAAAAGGAATAGTTCAGACAGTACTGCCATGAAACACATTAATGCTGGGTTTAATATACACAATATTTATTTATTCAACCACTTAATCCTAATAGGGTCAGAGGGAGGCTGGAGGTGCCCTGGCGACACTGAGTGAAGGAGGAGTACATCCCAAACAGCACACCAGACCATTGCAGGGCCAACACAAACACACACACACACCCACATACGCACACACACACACACACCTAGGGGAAATTTGGAACAGCCAATTAGCCTAATGTGCATATCTCCGGACAGTCGGAGTTGACCGGAGTACCCAGAGGAAACCCACACCAGCACCATGAGCCCATGGAAACTCCACACAGAAACGCCCTCGCCGAGCCATGAAATGGAACCCAGGACCATCTTGCTGTGAGGTGGACACGCTCAGCACTACGCCCCTGTGCCACCTGTGTTTAGATCCTGTGTGCTAAAGAGAAATTCAAATATAAATATCAGATTATTATTTCTACGCATTTTCAATTACTTCAGGCTTAAAACAGCCCCGTTCCTTTGGTATAGTTCTGAAAAAAGATGAAAAATTATCTGACAATCGAATGGAGAACAAGCATGAAAGTCATAGATTTAATGGTCCCCTATTCAGTTTATAGTAATCTTACATCAGGAAATGCTAAATCAATTAGCCTTCTTATTCTCGCCACTCATCCTTCCCTGTTAATGGCTTCCATTTTAAATCCAAATCCCATCCCCGAATTATCTTTTCATCTCATCAATCAGTCTGAAATCACTCAGAGAAGCAACAGTCCCCAAACTAGTGAAATGTCCTCCCTCTAGTGGACCAAGTGTGAAACTACACTCAATACAGAGTTATGAATAATAACATCATACGCAGGAATTATATTAAAATAAAGCCCTAATTCCGTTTCTCATACACTGTCGGGAAAAATACACCTCTCTCTGTACATATTGACTCAGGAAAGATGATTTAATAAACAAGCCCTCTTCAGAATCTTAGGCTGAGGCCAATTTAGAGTAAAATTGGGGAGCCTCAAACAGCAGCGCCCAAAAGATCATTTTTAATGGCGGCACGCTGGGGTAGTATGTCTGCCTTACAGCAAGGGGAGACTGGAGACAATCCCAGTTGACCAGACACTGGGCGAAGGTGGAGTACATCTTAAACAGCTCACAAGATCAAAGTGCCAACCCACACACACACACACACACACAAAATTTAAAACAGCCACATAGCTTAATGTGTATGTCTATGCGTTGGAGGAAACCGGAGAACCCAGAGGAAGCCCTGCAAATACGCAAACTCCTCACTGAAACGCCCTTCATGAGCCTGGGATTCAAACTCAGGACCTTCTTGCTGTGAGGCGGATGCTTCTATTATTATATTGCAGTAGAGGGCGGCATGGTGGCGTAGTGGTTAGCACATTCGCCTCACAGCAAGAAGGCCTGGGTTCGATTCCCAGCCTGGATGCTTCTGTGGAGTTTGCATGTTCTCTCTGTGCTTGTGTGGGTTTCCTCCGGATACTCCGGTTTTCTCCCACTGTCCAAAAATATGCACAGTAGGCTGATCGGCTGCTCCAAATCGCCCTTAGGTGTGTGTGAGGGTCAGCCCTGCGATGGCCTGGTGAGCTGTCCAGGGTGCACCCCGTCCTCGCCCAGAGTCGGCTGAGATGGGCACCAGCCTCCCCATGACCCGAATTAGGAGTAAGCAGTTTAAAAAAATGAGTGAATGAATAGATATAATTCATCATGTCTGGCAAGCTGTCCAGGGTGTACCCCACACTTGCCCAGAGTCGGCTGAGAAGAGCACCAGCCTCCCTGCAAGCCTACGGTAATTAAGATTAAGTGGTTCAGAAAACCAGATCGGATGATGAATAATTTATCTTTGCCATGCCTTTTGCTTCCTCATGGAGGGCATCATGTTCATTAAAACGTTCTTAAGCGGCAAAGCCTTCAACCACCTTTCCTTGTGATGAAAAATATAGTTTAGGCTCGGACATGATGTATGATTGTTAAACATTCATTAAGTAAACTGTTCTTTTTAACCCTCGTCTTTATTTATAATTAGGAAGTCACATGGACTCTGATCCAGACGCAGAGGTGTGCGGGTCACTCCGGGCCGTGTGACGCCAAATATCTGTGGAAGATAGTCGCTGTGTTTACACTATACATCACGGCTGCTTTCTGTTTGTGCCAAACAGCCAAACCAACGACACAAAGTAAACCACATGACGTTTTGATGATGACTCCACAACACAGCGGGTACCGTATACACGCGTTTGACCCCTGGTGCGTTCTGTGATTATACACACTCGACCTTTTCATATAATCCCAGCACACAAACACTCAGCAAATGTCTGGGGACTTCACTAACAACATTACTAAACACACACACACACACACACACACACACACACACACACACACACACACACACACACACACACACACACACAC
>JAQNCB010000012.1:6000356-6014861 GCA_030068295.1 Euristhmus nudiceps
CACACACACACACACACACACACACACACACACACACACACACACACACACACACACACACACACACACAAAGCATTATGCTAACTGTTCACAGAGCAAAGATATGGCTGCGCTGGCCACTTGCCAGGTTTTCTTTCCTAACAGACTGAATTGGTTTTGGAGTGAAGGAGGTGGAGCTTAGGGGTGTTGGGTGGAGTCTATAATATAACTGACTCATGTGAACACTTTCGAACACTCCAAACTATTACACAAGTACAGGTTTCCAAACAGATGCTCTCAGCCTTGTGTTGTGTCACACTTCATAACTATAAATATACTTTATTAGGCTCTGAATATTTTCCAGGTTATTTGTATAAGCAAAAGTTATTCATCTTTATTTTTTAGCACTATGAAGATGGCTGTTATTTCTAATATGGTAACATTTCCATCGTTTGTTTTTGGGAAATAAAATAAAATAATGCAAAAACAAATGTCAAAAGTAAATTCTTGCTTCGGTCAAAGTTGTCAGGCGTGCTGACATAGAACACTAGATGGAGCCATCAGTTGCTTCTGACACACGCGTGCGTGCGCGCACACACACACACACACACACGGAGAGAGAGTGAGAGAAACATAAAGACAAACAGAGAGAGGGTCAAAAAGACCGAGCGAGACATATAGACAGAGAAAAACAGAGATAAAGCAAAAGAGAGACAGACAGACAGAGAGAGAGAAAACCAGCAGGGGAGGGATAAATAAAGAGAAACAGACAGAATGAGAGCGAGAGAGAGAGAGAGAGAGATTTGTTTTTACCGCTCCAAGAGACAGACAGTCAGTGTATGTGCGCATTGTCACAGGCATCGTAAAAAGTTCTGTGATACTTTGCATTACTGTATTGGGGTTTGCTTTTTGTTCGTATTTCAATAAAGTATATTAGTTCAAAACACTTGTTTTTCTTTTTAGCCGTAAAATGCAATTAAAGAGACACGAAAACAAAACATTTGGTAGTAAACAGGATATCGAAAGAGAGGGAGAGAGACAGACAAAAGGAGAAAAAGAAAAAAGGACAGCAAGAACATAGAGAGAGACAGATAAAGACAGACAGACAGAAAGAGAGAAAAAGACAGCAGGAGCAAAAGAGAGAAACACACACACACACAGAAACAGACAGAAAGAAAGAGTGAGGACAGACAGAGAGACAAAGAGAGAAAAAAGAAATACAGCAAGAACAAGAGAGAAACAGATAGAGAGAAAAAGTGAGAAACAGTCTGCGAAAAAGAGAGAACAACAGAAAGTGCAAGATAGAGAAACAGATAAAAACAGACATAAATAGAAAGACAGAAAGAGGGAGAGAGAGAGAGAAAATGATGGTGACACACAGAGAGAGAGAAAGGATGAGAGACACACAGAAAGAGAGAGCATGAGAGAGAGAGCGACACACACAGAAAGAGGGAACATGAGACAGAGAGACAGAGTGAGAGAGAGAGAGAGAGAGAGAGAGAGAGAGAGAGAGAGAGAGAACCTCAGAAAGAGGGAGCATGGGAGACTGAGAGAGACAGAGTGAGAGGGACAGAAAGAGGGAGCATGAGAGAAAGAGAGAGAGAGAGAGAAACACAGAAAGAGGGAGCATGAGAGACAGAGAGAGACACACACACACAGAAAGAGGGAGCATGAAACAGAGAGACAGAGTGAGAGAGGGAGAGAGAGAGAGAGAGAGAGAGAGAGAGAGTGAAAGAGGGAGCATGGGAGATTGATAGAGAGAGAGACACACTCACAGAAAGAAGGAGCATGAAACAGAGAGACAGAGTGAGAGAGGGGAGAGAGAGAGAGAGAGAGAGAGAGAGAGAGAGAGAGAGAGAGAGACAGAGGGAGCTTGGGAGATTGAGAGAGAGAGATAGAGAGAGAGAGAGAGAGAGATGCACACACACAGAAAGAGGGAGCATGAGAGACAGAGAGAGACAGAGTGAGAGAGATGTTTTATTTTTAGTTACTATAAACAGCACTTGGGTTTTAAAGCAGAACGGATATAAATCCAGAAGGGGAGAAACAGCTACTCAGCTCATTCAACTCTGGATTTGAAATTACTCCTAAACCTTCTTCCCAGAATGCATCACTTCAGTTCCTAGCTCAGCCGTTTACTTTAGTTTCCTGGGATTTGACCCTGAATTTCTCAGTTATTACCCATTATTTAAAGTCCTGTGTGATGTGTGTGCTCTGTGTGCGTACTCTAAAACAAATTTAAATGGGTCGTCTCGGGACGTGGCCCGAGTCTCCACCTGTCCATGACTCCTGCGGCGGATTTTCACCCTGCATCATTACACTGCAGCACTCCAGCAGTGGCTCGTACGCTACACTAAAGGATTATTTATTTATATACAAGTTTATTATTCATGCACAGCACATAACTGTAGGAGGCCAAGTTTTGCCTTAAAGCCTCATTTTCAGGGCATCCTAAAACGACGTACATACTGTATTTTAAAATCAGTAAAAACTATAATCAAAGATGGAATTATTTTAGCTATCTTCATCACTCACACATAGCATGTAGGCAATCCAACACTTTAGGACACTAACATAGAACATTTATATAGAAAGTGTGTAAACAATAAGCTCATTTACAACTTCAAAGCATTTTATATATTTGTAAAACTGAATCTGCTTTTTTTTGCAGCTTTAAACACAATTTATTTGACACACCATTGGTGCTTGACTCTGCTTGGATCCGCTGATTGTTGTGAATTGTGGATTTTGAAACACATGAGGGGGCGACACGGTGGCGTACTGGTTAACACATCCACCTCACAGCAAGAAGGCCTGGGTTCGATTCCTAGCCCTGCTTTTTCTGTGCAGCGTTCACATGTTCTCTCTGTGCTTGTGTGGGTTTCCTCTGGGTACTCTGGTTTTCTCCCACAGTCCAAAAACATGCATAGTAGGTGAATTGGCTGTTCCAAATCTCCCTTAGGTTTGAATGTGTGCGAATGCCTGAGTGAGTGTTCACCATGCGAGGGCCTGGCGAGCTTCACAAGGTGTAGCCCATCATCCGCTGAGATGGGCACCAGCCTCCCCGCAACCCGAATTAGTATTAGGGTTTCAGGATGCCCTCTGGTGGACAGTCAACACAACAACAGCACTCAATACATATTTAAAAACTCATAGATGGATCTATCTTCCATCTCTCTCTTTCATTTTTCATTGTTATTTCAGCTGATAATATCTGATTATATAACTGATAATATCAGATTCAAGATTCAAGAGTTTTATTTGTCACTAGCAAGAATTACATGAAGCAATTACTGGCAGTGAAATGCTTAAATCTCAAGTTCCCAAACAGTGCAGAGAAACACACTCGCTGATTTAGTAGCGGATCCTGATACATTAGTATTGCAAAATTTCACGAACACTCCAGATATTCCTGACAGTGAAAACTCCTAAAATGGAACACTTTGTAGTGATACACATACACTTCAGTCTTTTTTCAGGGGTGCCATTATTTTACTTTGCACCTGGACAAACACAGGTGATGCAGATGAGTCCAGGATTAGAAATCCCTCAGTGCACTGTCATTGTTTGTATTCTTATGTTCGTCACATCCAAATATATCAAAAGTCATTACAGAATGTGAGTGTGTGTGTGTGTGTGTGTGTGTGTGTGTGTGTGTGTGTGTGTGTGTACAAGGAGCGATCATTATGAGCTTCAGGCGTATGCCATCTGTTGTGCACACTCGAATATCAGTCAGCACAGCGTCATTACACAGGGGGATGAAGGAGCCAAACTCAGATACTTCACAGAGGAGCTCACTGTGTTCTGTACACAAAATTAAACACTGGCTTTGATCACCCCAAAATTCAATTATACATACGCTCTGTATATCAGATTAAATTAAAACAAGACCAGACCACTAAATGATGAGTTCCCACAATGACCTATTTTTTAAGTGATTTTTATGGTACTCCTTCATTCTGACAGCCTCCATTTTGTCAAACATGGCAGCTGTATGAGAACGGCAACAAAAACACGATTTTAATTTCAGCAATCTAAATTCAAAATTCAAAATCAAAAAAATGTAAAAAATTAAGCAGTCTACATTTCCTAATATAAAGGATCACTAATCTATAGACATCACTAACGATTTTCCTTCTCTACGCTCACTGGAGCGGTAAGAACAATACACACACCCACACACACGCGCGCGCACACACACACACACACACACACACACACACACACACACACACACTTTACATTCAAGCGTTTTATTGTCACTAGCAAGAAATTACATTAAGCAATTACTGGCAGTGAAATGTTTAGGAATTCATGGCATTTGGTGTCACTCTCATCCAGAGCGACTTATAATTATTATTTTTGTATAACTGAGCAACTAAGGGTTAAGGGCCTTGCTCAAGGGCCCAACAGTGGTGGCCTTTAATACTGAACCCCTAACATTCGGATCAGTAACCCATTGCCTTAACCACTTGGCCACCACTGCCACATGCAGGCACAGCTTTATTACGATTACATTCAGCATTGATAGCATTCAATTCAGTACTGAAATTAGTTGATTCTTTACTGATACCATTCAATTCAGCATTAATAGCATTCAATTCATCACTTAAATTAGTTGATTCAGCACTGATACTATTTGATTCAGCACTAAAATTAGTCAATTCAGCACTGATGCCATTTGATTCAGAACTGATATTAGTAGATTCAGTATTGATACCATTCGATTCAGAAATGATATCAGTAGATTTAGAATTGATACCATTCAATTCAGCACTGATATGAGCCGATTCAGCACTGACTCCATTCGATTCAGCACTGATATGAATTGATTCAGCACTGATACAAATTGATTCAGCACTAAAATGAGTCAATTCAGCACTGATGCTATTTGATTCAGAACTGATATCAGTAGATTCAGTATTGATGCCATTCAATTCAGCACTGATACGAGTCGATTCATCACTGATACGAGTCGATTCAGCACTGTTATGAGTCGATTCAGCACTGATACGAGTGCTGATACGGCGCCCAGTACGGAACCTGCGGGAACTTAGATCAGCTTCAAACTTCATAATATCCTACTTTAATACATAAACAACACATTTGCACCAGTTATTTGTATACTTGAGGAAACACCTCCTTTGATGATAGGTATCGGTCCGATTTTAGGCACCCGTCCGAATTTTAGAGTTTTTAGGCACCGGTCCGAATCTAGCAGTGAAATTTTGATGACGGCATTGCAGCGGGGCTGACATACACAGGAGAATCAGGTTTGTCCAAGTGCCTACTCTTTACAATATTTACACAATTCGATTCAGCACCTATACAATCTGATTCAGCACTAATGAAATTTGATTCAGCATTGACCCGATTTGATTCAACACTAATATGATTCACTGCGATGGCCTGGCAATCTGTCCAGGATGTACTCTGCTCTCGCCCAGAGTCGGCTGAGATGGGTGCCAGCTTCTCTGTGACCCTATTTAGGATTAAGTGGTTCAGATGAATGAATGACTAATAATAATAATAATAATAATAATAATAATACTACATTTTATTGAATGACTAATATAATTCAATTCAGCAGTGATATAATTTAATTCATCATTAATATAATTAGATTAAGCACTTAAATTATTCGATTCAGAAATGATGAAACTCTGTTTTTGTCACTGTCTATGTTTTGTCTGAACCTACAGCTGCACTGCATTCTGGGAAACTCAATTAAATTACACTGCATAGTTAATGAAGTTCGTATTTCCCAGGTTGTGTGTAAGCCTCTGTATTGATGTGTACAATACATACTCACCCTGCTCTTTGGGTCCAGTGCTGGCAATGATCCAGCGGAGCAGGCAGCACCTCATAAAGGCCTTCCGCGTGAACCGGGGCCTCTGCCATTTTCCACTGTCCTTGTGCCTCGCAGAGCCCGAACCAACACCATTTGCATCACCCAGCAGCCCGCCATCCACAATCTTCCCATCTTCCTGCCGGATGGACAGAGATAAAGAGAGAATGAGAGTTATTTATGCAGCTAGCTAGATAGATAGAAATATAAAGAAAGAAAGAGAGGGAGAGAGGAAGTATTTGTGTGTATGTATATATATATATATATATATATATATACACGAGAGCGACAGTGTGTGCGTCTGGGAGAGAGAGGAGGGGGGAAAGAGTATGCATGTGTGTGAGGGAGAGAGACTTGAGTATTAATATAGACACTGAGCACAAAGCTAACAATAATACAGATTTCTACAGAAAGTTGTGCGCAGCAGGGTGTGAAAGTAAAATTAGTTCATGAACATGAAAAAGATGAAACATAAAACAATTCACCACCACCATAATCCTCAATCTCATCATCATCACCACCACCTCTACCACTACCACCCTCATGATCCTCATTGTTATCTTCATCATTACCACCACCATAATCACCATGATCATCATTATCCTCATTGTCATTATCATCATCACCACTATCACCACCATCATCATTCTCATTGTCATCATCATCACCCTATTACCCTCTGTCATTATCATCATCATCACCATCATCCCAGTTGTCATTATCATTACCACCACCTCCACCATCATCCTTCTCATTGTCATCATCATCATCACCACTACACTAACACTATCACTACTCTTATCGCCATTTTCATCATCACCACCACCACCACTATAATCACAACCATCATTATCCTCATCATCATCAGCACCACCATCATCCTCATTGTCATAATCATCATCATCACCATCCTCAATGTAATTGTCATCATCATCATCAGCAGCAGTACAATCATCATTATCCTCACTGTCATTATCATCACCTCGGCCACCATCATCCTCATCATCATCATCATCAGCAGCAGCAGCAGCAGCAGCAGCAGCAGTAGCCTTGTAGGTGCCTTGCAGGCAGACGTCATCCTGTGACATGATGCGATGTGTCAGGTCACCGACAGCCACGCAGCATGATAATTACCCCGTTACATAACACCTGTCTCAGACATCAGAACCGTCCATTCGTTCTGATTAGTGTCTGTAATCTTCCAGCGACTCGCTCTCACCACCCTCCTTTCAGTGACGTGCCAAAATAGATCTCTCTTCACATGCAAATTACGTGCAATCTCCACCTCATTCACATGTGCGCTGAGCTGTGTTTAGTGTCAGGGTTTCCATGACAACAATATTGTAAATGAATTGTAATTACATGACACTACTGATGTGGTGTCAAAATGATATGCAATTAAAGTTAAAGACTCATCATCAGAATGGTTAATGAATGTAATAAATATTTCGACGGATTAATGACCGTGTGAGTATTTTTTTCTGTGCAAATGTAATTAAGAGTAAAAGTATTTCTCATAATATTAATTTCCTAATGACCCATCTTGTGTTAATGTTTAAAAATAAATTAAAAGTGTGATATTTACTTATTGCCTCAAAACAACTTTACCTTAAGTCACCATGCTGTTGGTCAGTAATTTGGTCGTTGGTTGCCACGTTGGCCACAATGTTGGTTTGTTGCCATACTGGGAATCATGTTGGTCAATTGGTAGCCATTTAAGTTGGCTGGTTGCCATATTAGTTGGTTAACTACATTTTAGTTAATTAGTTTTCCACGTTAGTCATTTGGTTGCCATGTTGGTTGGTGGTTTAAAATTATGTTTGGTTGGTTGCCATGTTGGTCAACTGACCTGCAGATTGGTCATCAGCATACTGGTCACCATGACGGTCAGCTGGATGCCACTTTGTTCAGGTGATCATGTGATTTATCATCTGGCAGCCAGATTGGTCAGTTGGTTGCCATGTTGGTCAGTGTCCCCCAAGTCGTTTGGTTAGTCATCCTGCTGGTCAGTCGGTTGCCATTTTCGTTGGTTGGTCTCCATGTTAGTCGGTTGGTTCCTACTTTGGAAAGCTGTTCCTCATTTTTGGTTGTTTGGTCACCATTTTTGCTTGATTGGTCATTATTTATGGTCATTTTAATTGTCATGTCGGTCACCAGATTTGTCATTTTTAATCACCTTGCTGGTTACCGTGTTAGTTGTTTGCCATTCTGCTCAGTTGATCATCATGTTGCTCAGTTTGTTGCCATGTTAGTTAGTTTGGACAGATTGGATTAAAAAGAAGGTTAAAAGCAGAAACAGAATGTGATTGTCAGCACAATTAGGTTTAAAGGTTTACATATTGATTATCTTTATATTAAACTTAGTATTGGCTCCCCATCTGTCAGGACTACATTGTAATGATTTCTTATGTGTGATTAGTGAACAATTCTTCTTAAATAATTTAAAATATATCATTCACCTCATTAAAACATAGATATATTTATTTTATTCTATTATTTTATTGATTTTATTCCTAGCATTACTACTGAGTTGCATGTAAATTAAGCAATTCTACATTTTAAGGCTTATTTTCAGACGTGTGTTCAGCATGAAAGTGTGTAAAATGATCTGGGAGCATATTTGTAGGAAGAATAGAGAGGAAGTGGACTTAGAGAATGAGTCGGAGAGTGAGTGTGAGCATAGTGTTGAGAGTGAGCTCTATGCAACGGGTCAGTGGGAGCTTTGACCCTCTAATGGCGAGAGGATCGATGATCTCAGCTTGCAGTGAAACATCAAAGACTTACATGTGGTAGTAAAGATTCCTCTCTGTAATTACAGGTAGTTTATACCACAGACATCGCTGCCTGCTGACATGCAACCCCAAATAACCCAGGGTGCAAGCATTAACCTTTTCAGAAACGTATGCCACGGTAACTCTTCGGTCAGACTGCATCAGATGAACTCCATGTGCATCAGGGAGCTTTGGGCGGCCATAACACTCTTGCCGGTTCACTGGTTGTTCTTGGACCTCCTTTGCTTGGTACCAAGTACTAAACACCAGGAACATCCCACAAGATCTGCTGTTTCAAAGAGATTCTGACCCACTAATGACGCCATCACAGTGTGTCCCTTGGTAAAGTTGCTTAGATCATCACGCTCGCCCATTCTTCCCTCTTCCAACATGTTAGCTTGGAGAACCCACGATTCCCTTTCTACCTCATACACCCACTCCTTGAAGTGTGTTACTAAAGAGATAATCAATATTCTTCAATTTTCCTTTCCTGGATTCATTCATTCATTCATTTATTCATTCATTCATTCATTTTCTGAACCAATGTATCCTACTAGAGTCTTGAGAAGGCTTGAGACGACTCTGGGAAAACTGCTCTCCAGTCAATCACAGAGTCAAAACACAAGCATTTACTCAGGACAACGGCCAATTAGCCTAATGTGCATGTCCTTGGACCCTGGAAGGAAACTGGACTACCCTGATGAAACCCACGGGAAGCACATGCAAATCCCACACAGAGACACCCATATCAAGCCCTGGACTCCAGGACCTTCTTGCTGTGACGCGGATGTGCTAAACACCACACCCTCCATGGTTGCATGGTATTTCCAAATTCTTTTTGAACCTGTTCATTATCTCCTGTAGATAGGCAGAACATTTTTATTTCATAGCCCAAGCCTGTTCTCCAGCACACTTGGATGCTGACTGTGCTACAGCGTCGACCTTCAAGCTCTCATTAAACGTGCCAATCACAATGCCAGCTTCTCCAAAAACCCAGTTCATGATGTGTTTACTGCAAGCATCCTCCTTTCACTTTCTTTCACCTCAGCAGCTTGCAGATCTCTCAGTTATTCAGAGTCAGTCTATAAAACACATCAATATGAAAGCGAGCAGGAAACTCTGTGAGAAAAGAGCCTTTTTATACGTGCACACAAAAGCATGAAGAAAGTCTCAGCAGCAGCCTGAGAGGAGCCTCACGGAGACAAACACAGCTATCGATTCGGCTCCAAGTGGAAGACTGGAGCAAACTGAGCAGTAAATGCTAACCCGGGTGAGTCGAGCCTGAAACCAGGAGGGATGTAAAGGTGAAAGCATAAATAAATTCAGAACCGCACAGAATGACAACTTGAACTCAGAAGTACCTCAGGCTACCCAGCACAAACATCCAGATGTTGTTGATTTTTTTTATTTTTGATACACAGATGAACCTCGCTCGTACGGACTAAGAGGGGTGATGGGGTTTCTGGATTAGTGAATGGTCCGGTCGAGTGAAGTTTTTCGGGGGGGTTCTACACTCCATACTGAATACTGTATAAAAGAAAACTCATGTCAAAGTTCTGTAAAAGCACAGTAGTATTGAACATTTAACACCCAAATAATAAATTTAAATTGTACCGGTACAGTAAATACATGTAATACATATTGTAATACATTATACAGTAATTCATTTAACATAGTGCTCGTGCGGCTGCTCGGGCTGCTGCTCGCGCGGAGTACTCGCAAACTACCCTTAAAAAAAATTTTTATTAATTAATTTAAAAAAATTAAATTGGGTTGGCCGTGGGACCCGAAATCCGGACGATCAGGGTCCGGTCGCGCGAGGTTCAACTGTACTGTATTAATCCTGCAAGGGAAATTATTGCCTCTGCATTTAACCACACACACACTTGGAGCAGTGGATTGCCACACACACTGGAGCACCCAGAGAGCAGTTGGAGCTTAGCTGCCTTGCTCAAGGGCACTTTACCCCATGAATACGGAGGAAGGGAAGGTGGAGCTCACTACCCCACTAACCCACATATTTTACTTGCTGGTTCGGTTCCAAAGCCGTTTCTTTTACCATTAGGCTACACAATGAAATGAAAATGAACTGCCCCCACAATGAAAGAAATTCCAATACTGTATTTCTAAAAGCACCAGCCCTGAAAATCCTCGTTGGAAAAATCGTTGGTGCATTTGGTGTCTCAAGTTCATACTATGTTCCCTGAATTGATTCTAACATGAACACAATGCTTGAAAAGGAAACATAGATCCTTATCATCAAATATTGTAATTACATATGTTCTAGGAATTCTAGAATTAATCAGAAACAGCGTTAGCAAGGAATAGCATTTTGCAGCCAATTAGCCTACCGTATTTACCAGACTATAGAGCGCACCTAAATATAAGCCGCACCCACTAAAATTTAAAAGAAATACCTATTATGTCACAGATAAGCCGCACCGGACTATAGGCCGCTGATATCCAGGCTGAGAAATAAGATATTTACCATATTTTCCGCACCTTTCGGCGCACCACATTACAAGGCGCAGTCTCAGTTACGCGCTCTATTTCTGTATTTGAACCATATATAAGGCGCACTGTATCATTAGGCGCATGCTAAAACACACTCACAGAAGCAAAACAGTGAGTTTGGATGAGCTCTATTGTGCTGCATATTTAAAAACACACTCACAGAAGCAAAACAGTGAGTTTAGATGAGCTCTATTGTGCTGCATATTTAAAAACACACTCACGGAAGCTAAACAATGAGTTTGGATGAGATTTATTATGCTGCATATTCAAAAACACACTCATGGAAGCAAAACAGTCCATTCCAAACACATCCACAATCCATTCTGAAATGGTGGCATAACTCGCGCGGCGCTGCCTCCCAGTCTTAGTGAAAGAGTGTTCGCCATAGATTCATACATGTTGAATTCTCTCGCAGCTGCTCTATTCCCATTTACGACCACATAAGAGATTGCCTGTAGTTTGAATTGTGCCTCGTAAGCATGTCTCTTCGTGCCATCATCGGAGGTCCGTAACCAAACAAATGTTGTTTTGTAGTACACCGGCAGTACAGTATACTTATCTACTGGGGGGTGTGGTGGAGGTACGCGTGCATACTGTACGCAGCTTTACGTGATGTTCTATAATTGGTTTGACACTGCCAGCATACATAGCGTGACTCCCGCTGCCTATCTCGTTTTTGCACTTCCTGCCTAGCGCCCCCCTGAAGGTTGAAGAAAAATTCATAGAAAAGCGAATCTCTGTATAAGCCACATGGTTCAAAGGGTGAGAAAAAACCAGAGTAAACCAGATGAAGCCTACACAAGTACAGAGAGAACAAAACCCCCTCACTGAACCCTCATCGAACCCAGAACTTTGCGGTGAAGAGGACATGCTAACCATCACGCCACCATGCCGCCCTCAACACAATTATTTATGCATTTATTGAGGCAATATTCAGTCATTCGAGTAAATAATCCTCTGGCTGCTTCACAAGATGTTGAAGTTTAATCAAAGATCGCACGTACGTCTTTCATGTGCCGTTGTCTGTTTATCCCTTATTTAAACAAATAATAATAAGATTTGCTTCGTTTTCTTGTCGGTGGTTACAAAACTCAGGGGAAAGTTTCGTGGAAATCATCTCCTGTAATCCCGCAGTGTCCTTCCTGTTGACCTGACTGAGTCGCGCTGAGCAGTAAGACAATGTTTTCAGTAGATCAAAGAGAAAGAGAAAGAGACACACACACACACACACACACACAGACGCACATACGCAGTTTAATTCTCCAGTTCTCAGTGATTAAAGACAATCTGAAGTCTTCAGCAAGCACGACAGGCCCCTGGGACGGAGCAAGGAAGCTCAGCCACCTCTGTGGCAGCGAGGGATGAGATGAAAGACAGATAAAGCCCAGTACCACTGTTCATCTTCTAGGAGGGAGAAAACAGGACTGAGGGAGGAGAATGGAATAAAGAGAAGGGATGATGCTTGCCTCTCGAATTCACACTCACACCATTGGGGAATAAATACTTCAGAAAGCCAAAGAGGGTGTGATCGGGATTTAAAATACATTTATATCCATGATTGCTTGAGCTCAATGAATGTGGAAACTAATTGAGAGTTAAAAGTGCAACATATGATACAGTAGATAAAAAAATTGAACAAAAACACTCAGTGAGTACAAACCTCAACCAAGCCCAGCATTCCCCGATATAAAGAGAAAATGTTTGTTGTTTGTTGGTCGTGGCCTGGCGAGCTGTCCAGGGTGTACTCTGCCTTCGCCCAGAGTCGGTTGAGATGAGTGTCAGGCCCTAATTAGGATTAAGCGGTTTAGAAAATTAATAAATAGGCCTGTTGTGACAGTCAATCAATCGCACCATGATACAATTAATGCAAATTGTTAGAATCATTTTCCTGCTTATGATTAATCGTTGTAATTAATGTGTGCTTATTAGCATAATAAAAACTATGCTAAGAGTGTTCTGCTGTAACTGTTTCCCCTCTGTCTTTGCTGTATCTTGCGGTCAGCGGAGACTTTCAACAGGAAAAGTTAACGGTAGCGTTCTATGACAACAGTATCGTTAGTCGTTGTCATTTAGTCGTTGTCGTCTAAGAAAAAATTATCGCTACAGGACTAATGTGTACAACTGTAATCCAATAGAAAACACAATAGTAAGACAACGAGCGTTCAATGGGGGGGGGGGGTTTGAATGTATAACAGTGAATACATAAAAAGAGAGTGTGGTCAGAGGTGCTACATCCAATCACATCCTCCTAAGAAACTGCATGACTCCAAACCTTTACTTATTTATTACTTTTGGTGTTTGTTTGTTGCAAAGTAACTCAAGTTTATAATAAACTTTATATATATATATATATTTATTCTTTATTCTAGGTTTTTTCTTTTAGAGTGCGGAACTCGGTTCGAGGCGGCTCTGAAATAACAGCATTCGAGACAGAAAAGGCTGAAGTCAAGACATTTCTTACACTTTATTTACGTCTATGTACAATTACACGTATGTATTTTATATTATTTGTATTTTGTTTATATTTTATTTACATCGTATTCATTGTTTTTGAGTGTTTAATTCTTATTATAAGCATTTATAGCATCGAATATGTATTTGTTGATATTATATACACATACATGTACGTATATACGTCAGTCATGGGGGGTCGATCCTACTTCGCGGAAATTCAGTCTTCACGGGGGGGGTCTCGACCCCCCCATTAACCGCGAAAAGTGAGGGGTCCCTCTAATCCAAATTTAGCACCCGGTTTATTTATTTCATTCTGCAAACTAGGGAATAGATGAGAAAAAACTCAACCTTTTAATTGATTTAAGTTATTAATTTGATACTTGTATACCAACAGACTTAATGAGATCCACCAAACCAATTCCAGCCAATTCGCAAGAAATCTCCAAAAAGCCAAAACAGGAAATCAGAAAAAACACCTCTTTGTTTGAAGAGATCTCGGAAAGCAGCAGCAAACAGCAATTCCGTATAAAAGTGAGCTCACAAATCCAATCTCGGTATCACAGTGTTGTAGGGACACTGCGTCATCGTTCTGCATCATCGTTCACAACCAAAATAGCCACTGGACAAAAGTGGGAAAAGATATTGGCTTGCATTTGGTATTAAAAACCCGCCTGTATTACACTATATCCAGCCTATAAAAAGGTGTACGAAGGGAACATAGCGAGAGAAAGTTCTAGAGAGTGCTGTAGGTGCGTGGGTAAAAAGGGGCAAGAGGGTAAATGAGGGTTATACTGAGGTTAGCAGGATATCCATATAAACTTACTGGGCAATGGAAAAAATTTGCATAACTATTTCTGTGCTTTTCTCAGACAGAGAGAGAGAGAGAGAGAGAGAGAGAGAGAGAGAGAGAGAGAGAGAGAGAGAGAGAGAGAGAGAGAG
>JAQNCB010000012.1:6218917-6240357 GCA_030068295.1 Euristhmus nudiceps
TCTCTCTCTCTCTCTCTCTCTCTCTCTCTCTCTCTCTCTCTCTCTCTCTCTCTCTCTCTCTCTCTCTCTCTCCAGCCGTCAGTGACAAACACTCCACTTCTTCATCACGCTTCTGGGAATCGAAAACAAACAACTACATGCTAATTTTCTCCTGGTTCTCTTTTGTGTTTAGTTGTTTACAAGTCCCTCCTTACAAGCAAACGTTTTATAAAATAATGGCGCCGCTGTAGCTCTTAAATCCGACTGAAATAATCGCTTGAGTCACATACACCTCGTCCCAAGGTAGTCCTGGAACAGGACGGAACTGCGCATGCGCAAAAAAATCTCTATGTTTCTTCTGGACTTCCTCAATCTAATAATCCCCGCCTCCTTTGCGTGCTACGATTGGTTAATAAGAGGCGCGAGGATGCTCGGATTGGACAGCCTACACATCACAATGAAAACCTCAGAAAGCTTTATTCGGCATCACAGCATTAAAAACATGAGAACATTGGAAACAGACGATTCCCTGTGGCGACCCCTGATGGGAGAAACCGAAAGAAAAGTAGTAGTTGCATTAAAAATATGCATTTAGTATGTGTAGAGTATTTCCATCCATTTATTCGTTCGCAGAAACAATTAGTCTTAGTTGGGTCGCGTGGAGGATGGAGCCCATCTCAGCCGACTGTGGGCGAAGGTGGAGTACACCCTGTAAATCCCACCAGACCATCGCAGGGCCAACACACACAGGCAGGTTACAGATAGACAGCCAATTAACCTAATGTGCATATCTTCGCCCCCAGTGCAACTAACTGTGTTATCAAAGGCCGGCCGTGTCTCTCACTGTCTGTGGTGAGAGGGATGTAAAAGAGCCATTGCTGACTTTCGTCAAGAGTAGCTGCATAACCGTCAGCGTGTTTCTGCCCTGCAAAGGCCTGACAAGCTGTCCAGGGTGTACTCTGCCCTCGCCCAGAGTCGGCTGAGATGGGCTCCAGCCTCCCCACGACCCTGATTAGGATTAAGCGGTTCAGAAAATGAACGAATGAATGCATGTCTTCGGACTGTGGAAGGAAACCGGGGTACCCGGCAGAAGTCACAGGTAGTACGGGCAACCGCCATACAGGAAGCTCTCACCAAGGTTGGGAGTCTACATTCACATTTATAGCATACGCTGTCACCCAGAGCAACCTGCAATTATTCATTCATTTATTTTCTAAACCACTTAATCCCAATTAGGGTCAGCTGGCATCCATCTCAGCCGACTCTGGGTGAGGGTGGGGTACACCCTGGACAGTTCGCCAGACCATCGACATGCAACTATCATTTTTTTAATAGAATTGAGCAATTGGGGCTTAAGGGCCTTACTCAAGGGCCCAACAGTGGTGATCGTGGGATTGAACCGCTGACCTTTGGATCAGTAACCCATCACCTTAAGCACTAAGCCATCACTGTCCACTGCTCAGGAGTTAATCTCCAGAATCATTTTTTTTGTGATGCGGATATGCCAGCCATTATGTCACCGTGCCGCACATCAGTCCAATTGTTTACTTTTTTTTGTATCAACAACCTGCAAATATTGAAAGTTGTGTACGAGAAGCCAGAGTCAGTATATCACTGACTGCCTTCTGTCACTTTTGGAACACTGGAAAGATCAAATTGTTTTTCTCAATTAAAAATGCTAAATTTTTTATTCGGAAGCACTGTGTCAATGAGGTTACCAAGTCTACCTCACAGTAAGAAGGGCCTGGGTTCGAGTCCCACCGTCCAAAAACATGCACAGTAGGCTGATTGGCTGTTCAAAATCTCCCTTAGGTGTGAGAGTGTGTGAATGGTTGTGTGTGTTGGCCCTGCGATGGCCTGGCCCAGAGTCGGCTGAGATGGGTGTCGGCCTTCCCGTGCCCCCAATTAGGATTGAGTGGTTCAGAAAATGAATGAATGAGTCCAAATACATGCACTTTCCCTGACAGCCTAATTATCTGTTGCCCCTAGGTGTGTGGGAATGATTGTGTGCGTTGCCCTGTGATGACCTGGGAAACTGTTCAGGGTGTACCCCACCTCCGCCAGGTGTCGGCTGAGATAGGCTCCAGGCTCCCCGCAACCTCAGCAGGAATAAGCAGCTTGAAAAATGAGTGAATGAGTGACCAAGTGAGGAAAATATGTCAGAATACGACGAGATATATTTCCATTGATACAGGGCGCCCTCTAGAGGAAAATCACTGTAACTGCCATCATTTCATGTGGAATTCCTGCTTGTTGCTCACACACACACACACACACACACACACACACACACACACACACACACACACACACACACACAGTATTTTGCATACAAGCATTGCAGTTATGATTTATTCTGAACACTGACAAACAGTGAAATGTTTCAACATGAATATAACCTCTATTAAAAAAAACAGGACAAAGAGAGAAAAAAAATGTGTACATATTGAAACTAATGCTAGCATTAGTGTGTATTCATACTGATCAAAACACAGACAGATTTCAGAGCTGAATTCAATGAATGTCACATGAACAAAATCTCAGCAATCACCTCTTTTTTAAAAAAAAAACAACAAAAAAACAATACTCAACAAATGTATCACAATTAATTATAAAAATTCACAGAACACATAGATTTTGCTACATTGAGATTGGGATGTGTTTATCTTGATAACATTTGTCAATTATTTTATTTATTTGTTTGCTTGCTTATTTGAAATCCCCCCACTTTTCTAGCATTAGTCATCACAAAAAAAATCTCAAAAATATAAATTGTTAAATTTTTTTTCAAAAATTACTTCAAGAAAAAAATCTTAAATGCATTCAAATTTATCCTTTAATGCACTTAATGCGGGATTACTGATCCCAGGTTTGGGGGTTCAAACCTCACTATCAGCGGGTTGTCCCTGCTGACCCCCCAGTGCAGCTAACTGGGTTATAAAAGGTCGGCCGTGTCTCTCACTGTCTGTGGTGAGAAGGATGTAAAAGAACCATTGCTGACTTTCGTCAGGAGTAGCTGCATAGCCGTCAGCGTGTTTCTGCCCTACAATGGCCTGTAGAGATCATCGGTGTACGCTGCCCTCGCCCAGAGTCGGCTGAGATGGGCGCCAGCCCTCCGCGACCCTAATTAGGATTAAACGGTTCAGAAAATGAATGAATGAAAATTATAATTTCCTCATCTTTCCTTTTATTCCATTTCCTTTCTTTTTTTTCAAATTCTTAGAATTATCACAGGGAAAATCTGTTATCTATCTGAACATAGCAAAAATGACTCTCTAGAATTACATTTAATAATTATTTATTAGCTCCATCAGGAGATTTCGACTCTCAGGTTGTGCTTATTGAAAAACATTCCCAAAGTCCCACAAAATGAATAGTATTTTCTTCAAGATCCGACAAAACATTCACCCAACGTCCAATAGGGGGAGACATTTCATCATAGCGATGCCAAGATCTAATAATCCATTTGTGCATATTGGAGGTACCTTGCACTCTATGAACACCCCTCTAGTTTTATTTACCATTATCTTTTGATGTGAAATACTTGATAAACTTGACCATATTCAAGATCCTTTTACTCACCAAGAATTTATCTGCGCTTGGTTAGTGGTGTAGTATTTACAGCATTATAGTAGCTGTAAAATCCTTTTATTTGTAATCTCCCAACATATCTGAGAAAACTGTAGATATTCTTGACATTGTTCTCTCATTTCCACAGTCATTTTGCCTTAAGAGTACCCATTTAAAAAATATATTTTTAAAATCGAGCTAGTTGAATCTCCTAGCTAGCATCTGTCACTAGCTAGTTTATCCTCAGGGATTCAATGTCAAGTTGCCTAGCAACAAAAATTTCCATATGAAGGGTTCTGTGTTAACAACAACAGAAAAGGTGCACAAACACAGCACACTCTTTAAAAATTCATTACCGGTACTTGGCTTGTGAAATATTTAGATTCCAGTTTCGGAGTTGTTGATGTTTCTATTAGCGATCGATGCTGAATGTATAAATGCAATTGCTGTGTAATTTTAGTCTTTAAAAGACTTTTCTTACTAATTTAACAACAAGTCTGAGGTAAACATTGATATTTACAATGCATTTGTCTTGTTTTTGTTATTTCGAAAAGAGAGAGATGTGTCTAGTAGCTAAACATTAGCATAGCTTCTGAGCTAGTTATTCCTCAGTGACTTTTCTGACATTTTCTTTCTAGTTTTAAGGAAACAATACAATCAATATAAAGTCACTCACTGTTTAAAAAATTTATAAAATAAATACAAAATAAAATAAGGGTTAGAGTGCTGGGCTCGTGATCAGGAGGTTGTGGGTTTGAATCTCTGTGAGACCCACACTGTGCTAGGACCCCTGGACAAGGTCTGAACCACAAGTGTGCCTCTGTTCACCCAGCGGTATAAATGGGTACCAGTACAAATACTGGGAAGGGAACCCGCACTGGACGAGCGTCCCATCCAGGAGGAGTTGAACTCCTAGTCGCTTCACGCTACAGAAACTGGGGATAAGCACCGGCTCTGATGGGCCACTGGGCTCGGGTGGAAAAGCCCAACAGACCTGACTGTTTAAAAAGTAAAGTCGTCGAATGTGACTTTTAGAGCCTTTGTCCACTTGAGAATTGCATTTCAATTAAAATAACTTTTACAGAACAAAAATGCACACTATATGAAATATCACCGCTGTAATGAATTAACAGTTTCGTCCTTGTTTCACATGGTAGTAGTTAGCACGTCCATCTCATGGCAAGCAGGTCCTGGGTTCGAGTCTTGGGTTTGACGAGGGTGTTTCTGTGTGGCATTTACATGTTCAGCCCATGCTTCTCCGGGTTTCCTCTGGGTATTCTGGGTTTTGCCCAAAGTCCAAAGATATGAATATTTGACTAATTGGCTGTTCCAAATTGGCAACAGGTGATTATGTCAATGAAAGTGCGATGGACACCCCACCATCACCCGATTCCGAATCGAAGATGCGTGTCTCGTACGATTAAGCGCTTCTGCAACTGAATGATGAATGAATTTCATACTGTATATGCGAGTTTGTATTTCCTATTTTTATACATGGTGCATCTCTAGAATTTAGAGCAGTTTTAAGAAGAGTAGCCGTCTGTTCAAAATTAACGAAGTGGGATGCAAGTTACACGGGCTTTGTTTCTTTCTTGTCCTTCTTTTTTCTATTTTTTTTCTAACCTTGTATAACTCATGGCAAAACCTTTCAGGAGAGAAGAGGCGTGCTAATGCCACTCCCTGGTTGGTGGTGGTAGTGTGACAGGGAAGGCAATACCTGATGTGTGGGAATGGGATACGACTGAATTTGGGAGAAAATAGGGAAAAATAAAATAAGTGTGGGGGGAGGGGCTTATATTTGGCTCAAAAAATTGTAACCGGAAGTTTGAGACCGTGAAAGTCATCCCATTTACTGCATGGTAATATCATAACTAGCAGTATTTTGAAACAATATGATTGTTACCATCCAGAAACACTTTTATCGATTACAAAGAAATAATTGATAATTGCAAACTCATCGTGGATCCGTGCTGGTGTTTCAGAAAGACAGTTGACAGCTTGTGAGAAAGTAGCTGGAGATAGTGATAACACACACACACACACACACACACGCACACACACACAGTATTGTGTAACCATCTCAGTCTCCTCAGTGGCAGTGTTCATTTAGGTGGCAGTGTACAGAACGTCGCTGGAATGTGCGCGGATCATCTCGGCTCGTCCTTCTTCAGCCGTGTTTCTACTCTGTTTACTCAGAGTTCCAGAGTCAGCCATAAAGTCCAGCAGCTCTGAATCCGATTTCAGGCTCAACTGAGAAATTTGAAAAAGTGTCCATGCATACTCAGGCCACTCTCTCTTCTCGTCTAGACCAGCTCGTCCAGCAGTGTGCCTATGCTGTGGTGCTGCTCCGATCCTCCGCCCAGGGCCTTGTTACACATGGGACATACACACCGCACTTCCAGCCACTTCACCACACACCTGCAAAACATCAGCTTGAAAATTACTCATATTTTTAACAAAATAATCCACTCATGCACTACAGCAGCTTTAGTCAACCTTATATGTAAAGCATCTTGTAGAGTGACCCGGCCATTATCACAATATTCAGTAGTCAGGACTCCGACGTGACAAAGTCGGGTCCGTCGTAAAAGCCCAGACGTCACTCAGACGTCTTCCTCACCTCCTGTGGAAGGCGTGCTGGCAGGGAAGGACCCCCAATTCATCCTTCACCCTGAAGTCCTCCAGGCACACAGCACATGTCTGCTGTGTCAGTGATATAGAGAGAGAGAGAGAGAGAGAGAGAGAGAGAGAGAGAGAGAGAGAGAGAGAGAGAGAGAGATAAAGAATCGTATATGGATATGCCGCACTTCAGGTTCTGCGGCTTCAGTGCATCGCGGATTTTTTGCAAATATTCATAGAAAAATAAAAAAATAAAGAAAAATAGGGAAAAAGTTCAGGAAAATGCCATGAGGGGTCACTACTGACTCGGATTTAGATCCCAGCTTCTTCTTCTTGAGTTACACAAACGCTGGGAAATCCGTCTTGACCAATCAGCTTGCGAGATTTCAGAGTCACATCCCAAACCGAAGTCGGTCGTGAACTTGCAGCCATTCCCTTAACCTTTTCACTATTAAATAGGGAAAAAGTTAAGGGAAAGTCCGCAAGCTCACGACCAACTCCGGTTTGGGACTTGGTTTGGGATTCGGCTCCCAAACACATTTCTTACACTTTATTTATATCTATGTACAATTACACACAAGTATTTTATATTATTTATATCTTATGCATTGTTTTTGAATGTTTAATTGTTATTATAAGCATTCATAGCGTTGAATATGTATGTATTGATATTATATACACATATACATGTACGTATACGTCAGTCGGGGGGGGTCGGTATTACTTCGTGGAAATTCGGTGTTCGAGTAGGGTCTCGACCCCCCATTAACCGTGAAATGTGAGGGATCCCTGTGTATAATTAGGGGTACTGGGGTACAGGGATACAGACAGACATCTGAAGACACACAGAACACAAAGAAACACAGGGAAAGACAAAAACATGCTGGTGTGAGGACACAGAATAAAAACACTAGCGCTCTGTCTTTACCCCATGAAGATTCAGCTTCTTCGGGTCCCCTTTCAAGATGACCTGCAATTAAAACAAATGTGCAGACAAAAAGGATTTTAAATTAAGTAGAATATAATTTTTTTTTCAAATGTACAGTAAGTAAAAGAACAATATTTAAAGGATCTTTTCCAGATAAGCCCCGCCTCTCATGCAAAAAAAATGCATGCATGCAAAGTTAAGCCCCGCCACCTGTGGCAGGTCCAATTTAATGCACACATGCAACCTTCACCTATTTCTGGAAAAGATCCCAAATTATTTATGACATGTCCCAATTTCACCCTCTTCAATAAAAACTAAAAGTACAAGTTTCATATCCTCTTTTTTTTGAGTGGCGGGGGTTAACTTTTTGGTGGGGCTTATCTGGAAAAGATCCTATTTAAATACTTTATGCCACCCTCCCCCATCAACACCTGATTGGCTATTGCTGCTGTGATTGACTGGGGAAAAGGAATATGCCCCGCCCACCTTGAGAGTCCAGCTAATTTTGCTCTATTGGACACCCAGGCCCAGATAATTGATATTCTTGGTATTCGCCCACTAGGTGCCAAACCAACACCACACACATACATTAGAGATGAAGATGATGATGATGATGATGATGATGGAAAAATACATGATATTTGCATATCTCTCACAGTTCTCTTACCTCTTTATATCCAAACCTCTCGCTTTGTGCCTGGTGTCTCAGCTTACTGTTGAAGACAGAAGAACAAGCGAGGTGTGAATATATAAATAAAGGGGTGTTAAAGTGTGATATTTCTGATGATACAATGGACCTTAAATAAATAGGAACGCTGAGATCAGGTAGCATTGTGCTGGAATATAATGCATGTGTGTGTGTTTAGTCCTGTAAATAATAGTGGATTAAAATAGCTTCACATTTGCCCTAAATGTGTCCACGCTGAGGTGGAAATGACCTGTCGCCAAGTGACATGGCTGTGGCAACTTCCTGTCCCCTACCGCCTCACTTCCTGCTGCTGATGGCTTTCACATCATTGTCTTTTCAGCTCAGAATTTCAAAATGTTAATGTGTGTGTGTGTTTGGTTTACCTTATAAAGTAACAACAGAATATGAGGCTGAGTACGAAGACGAAGATGCCTGTCCCAAAGATCACCATGTAGATGTTGATTGGCAGGTCCTGAAAGGTGACGGGTGGCATAGTGCATGACTTGTTGGAGAAGATCAATTCCAAACTGCAGAAGCACCCTACACAGGGAGAAAGAAAGCATTACAAAAATCCTAAATCACTCATTTGCCCTACACAGGGAGTAAGAAAGATTTGGTCAAATCCCAAACTGTAAAAACACCCTACACAGGGAGCAGGAAAGATTGGGTCCAATCCCAAATCACAGAAGCACCCTACACAGATAGGAAGAAAGATTTGGTCCAATCCCAAATCACGGAATCACCTAAACAGGGAGTAAGAAAGATAAGGTTCAATCCCAAATCACAAAAGTACCCTACACAATGAGAAAATTAATTTTGTCTGATCTCAAATCACAGAATTACCCTACACAGGGAGTAAGAGAAAAAATTGGTCCAATCCCAAATTGTAAAAGCATTCTACACAGGGAGTAAGAAAGATTTGGATTCATCCTAAATCACTGAAGCACCCTACATGGGGAGTAGGAAAGATTCAGTCCAATTACAAATCACAGAAGCACCATACACAGGGAGTAAGAAAGATTTGGTCCAATCCCAAATACCAGCAGCATCCTACAAAGGGAGGATGAAAGACTTGGTCCAATCTCAAACCGCAAAACCATCCTACACAGGGAGAAAGAAATATTTGGTCCAATCTCAAATCACAGAATCACCATACACAAGGAGCAAGAAAGATTTGGTTCAATCCCAATCACAGAATCACTACACAGTGGGAGTACGAAAGATTTGGTCTTATCCCAAATCACAGAAACGCCCTACATGGGGAGCAGGAAAGATTCAATCCAATTTCAAATCACAGAAGCACCATCCACAGGAAGTAAGAAAGATTTGGTCCAATCCCAAATCGTAAAGGCACCCTACACAGGGAGGAAGAAAGATTTAGACCAATCCCAAATCACAGAAGCACCCTACACTGAGAGGAAGAAAGATGTGGTCCAATCCCAAATACCAGAAGCACCCTACACAAGAAGTAAGAAATACTTGGTTCAATCCCAAATCACAGAAACACCATACACAGGGAGTACGAAAGATTTGGTCTAATCCCAAATCACAGAAGCACCGCGGAGTGGGAAAGAGTCAATCCAAATCCAAATCACAGAAGCACCCTATACAGGGAGTAAGAGAAATTTGCTCCAATCCCAAATTGTAAAAGCACTCCACACAGGGAGGAAGAAATAAATTTTAGACCAATCCCAAATCACAGAAGCATCCAACACTGAGAGTAAGAAAGATTTGGTCCAATCCCAATCACAGAATCACTACACAGTGGGAGTACGAAAGATTTGGTCTAATCCCAAATCAGAGAAACACCCTACATTGGGAGCAGGAAAGATTCAATCCAATTTCAAATCACGGAAGCACCATCCACAGGAAGTACGAAAGATTTGGTCCAATCCCAAATTGTAAAGGCACCCTACACAGGGAGGAAGAAAGATTTAGACCAATCCCAAATCACAGAAGCATCCAACACTGAGAGGAAGAAAGATTTGGTCCAATCCCAATCACCAGAAGCACCCTACACAGGGAGGAAGAAAGACTTTGTCCAATCTGAAACCACAGAATCACTACACAGGGAGTTAGAAGGATTTGGTTCAATCCCAAATCACAGAAACACCACACACAGGGAGGAAGAAAGATTCGGTCTAATCCTAAATCACAGAAACACCCTACACAGGCAGTAAGAAATTTGATGACTTATTGAACAATTATATTTAGGTTGCATCTTTACCTCTGACTGTTCAAAAGCCCTGATATTGGAGACTCCTTCGATAGCTGAAAGAAACCAAAAATCTCATTTTGAAGTTGTTTAGAATTCAGAGCACACCGCTGCCTTCTGGGAAATATCATATATTTTTCACTGATGCTGGTGATAAAAAAGAAACTGAGGCTAAGTAAAAGTAATGAGAGCTTTACAAGCCTGGCTCTGCTTCCTGGAAAAACATTGTAAAACATAATTATTGAAGCTTGAGTGAGAAAGCGTGCTTGAGGGGATGTGATCCGACACGATGCTCGTTCTACCAGCTCAAACTTCACTCTTATCTCTGAAAAACACCTAAATGTCCATGAGATGAAGTGTCATTGTTTTTTGTTTTGCTTCAACTGGTTGAGAATACATTTGGGACTGCTGCTAAATGACAGGAAGTTGCAACACATCTCTGACAGTGTGTTCGCCAAGCAGCCCAGACTTCCCTCTCAGTGATTGCGTTGTGCAAGAGCAAAAAAAAAAAGGAAAAAAAAAACACTTCCAAATTTATCCTGCAGTTTGAATCCTGACGAGAAGCCTTACAAACCCTCCAACACACCAACATTCACTCATGGAGGGTGCGACTACATCAGAGCATGCCATACAAGCCTGAGATTTCATCCAGTGTCACTTCTGTGTCTGTGAATTCTACACAACATGGATTCGCTCGAAGGAAGTCAAGGAATTTGTGTGAATGTTGTTTTCTCAGAACTGATTTGGTGCGACAGTGCTAGCAACACCCAACACCAGGGCTGTAGTGGTGGGTAAACGCCGGTACACGCAGTGTAGCCACTTATTTTAGTGGCTGAGTTGCGTGTACTGACTTAACTTGGTCTACTTTATAGTTGATCAACGTAAATTTCCGCGAATGTGTAAATAAAAAGCGGAGATTAAGCATTAAATGGTTTTCAAAGCCCCTCACAGACGCGGAGATGAAGAGATGAAGAGCTAAATGGTTTCAAAGCCCCTCACAGACGCGGCGATGAAGAGATAAAGCGCTAAATGGTTTCAAAGAGCGCGTGCGCAGATGGGAAATTGTGTTCCGTTTCGTTCATATGCTGAATAATTTTTCATAAAATGAAGTGAAAAAACCTTTTCATATCGTTTTCGAGAAATGAAATTTTCATGTACTGAAGCTTTCGTATCTCGAGGTTCCACTGTAATCTAGGGTGGTTACCATATCTGCCTCACAGGACGAAGGTCCCGGCTTCAAGTTTCGTCAGAGGCGTTTCTGTGTAGAGTTTGCATGTTCTCCCTGTGGTTTTGTGGGTTTCCTCTGGGAACTCTGGTTTCCTCCCACAATCCAAAGACATGCACACTAGGCTTATTAGTTGTTCCAAATTGCCCCAACTACACCCAGAGTTAAAAAACGATAGGCTCCAGCCTCCCTGCAACCCTAGTAGGATTAAGTAGCTTGGCAAATGAATGAAGAATGACCCAAACAGATCAGCATGCGGTTTAGATACACTAACAGTTTAGCGCCAGGAAACCGTTTATAGGCCCTGTCATTATGGACGAAAACAAAGACGTCCCTTTCAAACATTTCAATCGACACCCTCCATGTCCTTCCCTATGTTATTTACGTCAGCGATGTTATTAAGCAAAACAACCACTAGGAGGCAGTTCAGAGATGAAGAGGCACAAACATGGTGACGGTGGATGGAACCAGATTAATGTGCTTTATCAAAGAACAGGAAAATGTAGAATTCGCATGGTAGACCGTGGTGGTGGTCCGTAAGGCCATTCAATATATTTCCCACAGACGGACGAGCCATAGCCTAATGCAGTGCTTCTCAAATAGTGGGGTGCGCCCCCCTTGGGAGGCGCAGCGTGATGCCGGGGGGCACGTGTGACCCTTGGGAACATGCTTTTTTTTTTGCCATACTGTACTAGAATTAAGTGTAATTGCATCTCCACTACATTAGATGGCAGTGGCGCTCTAACAGTCGCGCTATGGTGTCGGGGGATTTCAGCAGAGAGCAAACGATATGAACAGGAATGAAGAGAAAGGCAGAGAGAGGATTTTTATTCTTCACTATCAAATAGTGCAATAAGTTGTCACATATTTACAGTTTAAATGAGGATGTATTTTTTTATTTCAGGCAAATTGGTGCACTTTAAATATTTTCTGTTGCAGATTAAAAAAAGAATGTTAAAATTTTCTTCGGTGTAAGTTGAACTATATTTCTTTTTTTGTTTTTAATGTTAATGAGGATACACTGTTTATAAGAAGAAAAAATTTCACACCCCCCAGGAAGAAGAAAAAATGGTGCGCGGAATTTTTTTTCTTCTTCCTGGGGGTGGCATCACAGAAAATAATTGAGAAGCACTAATGGTTAGAAAAGCGGCTTTGGGACTGAAAAGTCGCTGGTTCGATTCCCGAACCAGCAGGAAAAATGTGTGGTGATGGGGTAGTGAGTGAAAGGTTGCTGGTTCGATTTCAGAACCAGCCGGAAAAATGAGTGGTGAGCTGTACCTTTCCTTCCCTCACATTTATGGCTGAAGTGCCCTTGAGCAAGGCACCTAATCCCTAACTGCTCTCCGGGCACCGCAATGTATGTGGCAGCCCACTGCTCCAAGTGTGTTTGCGCTCACTTTGGATGGGTTAAATACAGAGGGAATAATTTCCCTTGCGGGATTAATACAGTATAGCAAAAAAGAATAGATGAAGATTTCTTTTGCTCTGCTTGCTCACAGACTTGTTCTTGAGACAAACAATTTAGTCAATTAGCTGCTTTGTATCACATTTTTTGCTGTGTCCGGGCAAAATAACACCACATAGATGTTTATAACTTCTTTATAACTTGAGTCATCTGTCTTTAGAAAGTTCCGCAGTTGTTACATTTTTTCTTGTGGACTCTTGTAAACGTTTGGCTACAGCGCCCCCATGGTTGGCAGTGGTACTGCTCTGCTCTTGCGCATTTGCAATCTTTCTGAAAACGTGCATGAAATGAACCAGAGTACTGACAGAAGGCTTTACCTGTATCCGTTCTTAATGTTGACCATAAATGGGCGGAACAGTCATTGGATGACTTCAAAAAACAATCGCAATCGAAGGTATTAGTTGAACTTAAGTTCGAACTTCGAAGAAACCAGTTTAACAACGTATTTGTCCTCGCCACTCGTATGAAATGTTCTGAGTGTACAGAGGAAATTCAATAAGCAACCCCCCCACCCCAACCTCCCGACTCCCCGTTTTATTTCATTATGTGTTATTCGTCCAGGCGCGCTCTCGAGCAGCGCTGTAGTACTTGATATCGACTCACATCCCCCCATATCACATCTATGATCACTTCATTTCTGTTCTCCGAATTCACAGAGTGAGCCTCAGAGTTGCTTTTGAGTCCCTCAGTCGAGTAATCGGTATCAGGTGAGGAGCCAACATGAGATCGGTTTCACACAATGTACGAATCACCTCTAGTATGGTGTATAGAGCTAAATTTCATGTCTTGCGTACTTACAGTTGCTATTTTGAGTGTTAAAGTACGTTCACACTGTGAAGTAGGCCAACATGCGGGAACTCCAAACGGTCATATTGTTGACTTTGCAGCGCTGTACTTGTTAAACACACTATAAGAGACGCCAATACGAAGTGCGTGGGATTTTGACCATTTGTAGAAATGGCAGCTAAAGACATGGAGGAGATGCGCAAGTGAGGAAAATGAAGAAAATATCTCATTTCAAAAAGAGATGAGTGACAAGTCAGCAAAATATTTGGCGCCCCCTCTGGTAGGTACAAGAATTGCAATGGTGTGCAAGTACAGCAATCCCTCACTTTTGGCGGTTAATGGGGGGTCGAGACCTTACGCGAACACCGAATTTCTGCGAAGTAGGATCGACCCCCTGACTGACGTATATGTACATGTATATGTGTATATAATAATCAACACTATAAATGCTTATAATAACAATTAAACATTCAAAAACAACACATAAGATGTAAATAAAATATAAATAATATAAAATACATTCGTGTAATTGTACATAGATGTAAATAAAGTGTCAGAAATGTGTTTTTAGAACTTTCAACGCAATTTTACTTCGGTTCTACTCACTTTGCCGCTTGACTTCCGCTTCCTCTTCTTCGGTTCACGGAGTTACGCGAATGCTTGGAAACTCGACTCGACCAATCAGCTTGCGAGATTTCAGAGCTCAGTCAACCCAAGTACCAAACCAGAGTCGGTAGTGACTTTGCGGCATTTCCCTTAACTTTTTCCCTATTTTTCCTTAATTTCCTTATTTTTTAATATTTTTTGATGAATATTTTTGAAAAATCCGTGATGCACTAAAGCCGCAGAAACTGAAGCGCAAAGTAGCGAGGGATATTTATGCTACAGGTGCTGGGTGGACAGAGGCACACTTGTGGTTAAGGCCTTGCACAGGGGTCTTAGCACAGTTGGGGTCTAATAGGGATTCAAACCCACAACCTCTCAACCACGAGCCCAGCACCATCCTCAGCTCCTTTAAAAGTAACTTTACAAAATATACAATAAACATGAAGCCCCTGCAGGAACATAGCCGCTATTTTATTCCATATATAACTGTAATTGTCTCCTTCAGGGAATTTCTCATGAAGCTTGAAGACAGCAGTGCTGCTTCTCTCATGTTGTGAGCAGCACTCGTTTTGCTGGCCTGCTGACCTATATCACCAAGGGCACCAACATGTTGCCAAGACAACAGCAGAAAAAAGCTCCCCTTTTCTAAGCAGTGCTCTCACATCTGAGCACGGCAACAGTGTTCCCAATTCCAAAGAAAATCAGCTGCACCCAGGCGATGATTAGACTTCGTGCTTTAAACAGCTTCCAGAACATTCAGTTCGAGATGACTCCAACTCTGACGTATATTAAAAAAAAGACTCTGTGCTTCACAGGAGAAATAAAACAATCTGTTCCTTATTTTTGTTAAAAGCCATTCGGAAAATACTGACATATAAAGAGCTAATGTGTGAGTGTGTTGCTATGCTGTTCCTCTGTTCCCACAGTTGAAAAAAATCTAGAACTTAGAAAGAAATGTGCCTTTTCGCTTCAAGAAAGAAATATATCAAATATTAAAAGCCCAGGAGAAAGAAAGTGTGGCCTTAGTGCTTTCAATAAATAAGAAATGAAGATCATTTAAAAGAAGATTCATGCAAACTTCAATATGAGCAACTGCGATGAACTCAATAAATAAGTTTGAATATTTTTCTAAGATTATCACTGAATACGTCAGCATTATAACAACATTTTAACCTAGAGAGGCGCTCATGGAGTGCGAGACACAAATGGATTATTATAACTTGATATTGTTATAATGAAATGTCTCCCCCTAATGGGCATCAGATAAACAGTTTGTTCCATGTTGAAGATTTTTGGGGTATTTCAGGATTTGTTTCAATATGATCCCATGCACAGATCACCTTCAAAATGTAATGGGTTCTTTTTATGCTTATACCGCACGCCTGTCCCAAGTTTGATGAAAATCAGATCAGTAGTTTTTGTGTAATCCTGCTAACAGAAAAAAATCCTTTAATGACTGGTGAAGTGAACACATGTTCACTGTCCTTATGTGTGTTATGGGTACTCATATGAACGCATGCTCTGTCTAACTTGAAGATGAAGTTGAACTTCTCATTATCTAATTAGATCCTGGTGTTAGACCTATTGGAAATTTCTTGTCAATGTTAATGTAATAACTACCATAATATTATTTTACTTTAGTATGATTTCCGTAAGCTCTCAAATGTCTAGTATTATTAAAATGAACAATATATAGCACATGTCAACGGTAATAACTTAATAGGAAAAAAGCGTGCACTCGTGGACTGCGGGCAAACAAACACACACACAATTTCCAGCGGAACGAAAATTGGCGCATCGCCGTACTTTCCGTGTTGCTCACACAAAAGGTAATAATTGCTTGATAAAAAGCAATTATTCTTGGATCTGAATCGTGATCAATGTCTACTCCAAAATGCTCCAGGTTCTTGCCAGGCCCATCCCCCATTCCTTCACCAGGTTTGGTGAAAATTGGTTCAGTAGTTATGCGTGACTTTCTGCTAACAGACAATCAAACGCTGGTGAATACATTACCTTCTCTGCCAAGCAGTTTCAGAGGTAATTTCAACATTTTTAACCTTAAACCTAAAAAAAAACAACAATCTGTCTTAGTAATCAATTCCTACAGGAAAATGGAGCTAATTGGATGTTAACTACGATGACATATATTTTACAATATTTACCTGTACCTCTGCTAAGATTATGCTTTTGTTGGTGTTGGGTAGTTTGTTTGTTAGTTTATCTGTGTACAGTTTTTTGTTTGTTAGTAACTTTTGCAAAAAGTTCTAAACATATTTTGCAGAATTTTTTGAACGGGTGGAGTACGAGTAAGCCTCCAGGCCCAAGTAACCCTCCAGGAATCCTGGAAATGACGGTGATCAAATTATGAAGCAAGAAATTTTATAAAGGATTCTTTAACATATTACATTTTTTTGGAACAGTGTTATTACAGTAGGCCGCGCAGGGAGCAGTGTGTATTTTTGACTTGGAGGAGGTTTGCTCCTTCCTAATCCCTTTGTTTACATGTTAATTAATTTTTTTAATGATTCTGTGATTAAATATCATAAAATAATACCAAGTGCTGTGAAAACTTCTGCAGTGTATGATATTTTAGAAATCAAGAATCGCCCAAACCAACAATCCCTCATATGAGCCAAATTTTATCCTATTTCACAATGCTGAAGAATGCCTTAAAATTCCTGGAGCCAGAGTTTGATCCAGATCTTCTGCAAAATCTAACTGTGTCTTCCTTGCCCTGCACTGTGTTTTCCTTCCTTCACCCGCCTCTGGTAGAAGTCTCGTAATAAAAATTTGCACATACGTTTTTGGAAATAACAAAGAAAGCACAAAGTACCCCCTGTTGGATCTGCTATAATATAGCACTTTCAAATAATTTGCCCTTTTTTTACAATATTAAAGAATCCTTTAAAAAATTCCGGATCTAGAATTTGATTTTTGATCATCTCGTCATCTCTTTCTTGTCCAAAGTCCCACATTTGGTGGAAATTTCATTCAAATCCACACATAAAATTTTGCTTAAACCTGCTAACAAACAAACAAACAAACAAACAAACACACACACAAACAGCAGACAGAACATAACCTTCTTTGCTGGAGGTAACAATCGATGGAATTGAAAATGTTATACTGCAATATGACAATGATCATGCATTTTAATTTGTTGATCAGTGAAAGAAACATTTCTGATTTGTTTCTCTGTCTTAAGAATAATAAACAAAAACAATCACAGCTTTTTGTGCTGCCAAGAAGCTGCCAGACTCCCTGTGGACAAAAAAAACCACGTTCTGGTTGCTAAAAGCTCTGATACTGGAGAATCCTTTCATAAATGTTTTATAAGCATCTCCTTCCACAAAAAACAAACCTTCATAGATATATTTATCACACTGTAACTATAAAAATGTAACATCTCAGAAGGAGTGCACTGATATGATATAAACCTTATTGTGCTATATTGTAGTATAATTCACGTGGGTGCCAATAGAAACTCATGTCGTCCTGGAGAGACAACATTCCATATTTTGTAGTACAAGATGCCCACTGAAGGCCCCGAGAATCATCCCCACCATTTCCCACGTTCCTTTAAATGGTCAGATATCAAGTATAGACAGATTATTCTCTTGGTTATGAGATTGGTGCGCCTCTGAGATCAGTTATCCACCAGGCCAGGGTTAAGTGGATCTAAGTGATTGGAGAATGCTGATGACCACCACCGCACAAACATCTGTCTTGATCAGACTCCAAGAGCTTGTCAGTCATTCTTATGCATCATCATTGTTATGGTCATGCATCATATTGTTTATTTACGAGCAAATAACAGAGAAACGCCTCTAAAAACACACAAGGATGGAACAATGGACAAAAAGACAGGAAAGACAGAAGGACGGAGGGATGTTGATATTGATGATGATGATGATGATGATGATGATGATTAGATCTTACCGTTACACCACTGGAAGGGTTGCATCAGTTGATCCCCGACACAATGTTCAGCTCTGAGTTTCTTTTGTTTCCATGGCGAGACTTTGTCCTTAATTCTCTCTCTCCACCAGTGTATCCAGATGTATCCAGATGTCAATCGCATCCACGCTCATTTTTACACAACATGTACAAACAGCTGGGTTTGTGCTTGAAGTTTGCACTTCCAGCATCCGCGCGCACACACACACACACACACACACACACACACACACACACACACACACACACAAAGACAATCAGATCTAACCAGATCAGATCCGATCCCTTCCCATGCGCCTGGTTTCAGGTCCGGATTGTTTTTGATTATTATTTTTTTTAATTTCTGCTGTTTAGTGTTTGATCTCAATCCAAAACGGAAAGAAAAACACCATCAAAACACACTGCTACCGCGTCAAGGGCAGTGATTTAATAAGGAATCATTTGTGTTTGAACGACTCTTTGAAGGGAGTCAACTCGCAAAATGTAACAATGCGCATGCGCAAACACACTCAGCGTCGATCGTGCGTGTGCGTGCGTGCGTGTGTGTGTGTGTGTGTGTGTGTTGCCCTGTTGTGTGTTAGATTAGCTGTTCAGGGTGTTTGCCCGGTGTCGGCTAAGATAGGCTCCAGGCCCCCTGCGACCCTAATAGGATTTAGCGGCTCGACAAATGAGTGAAGGAGTGAGTGTCAGTAGCATATTAAGAAAATAAGAAAAAGAATTAAAAGAAAAATAAAATTAATGTAACATGTACAAAAACTGGATGTGAAAAGGAGGTATTATATGAATGTATAACGGATCATTCATTTTCTGAACTGGGCTGCAGGGAGGCTGGCACCCATCTCAGCCGACTCTAGGCAAGGGCAGGGTACACCCTGGACAGCTTACTAGGCCATTGCAGAGCCAGCACTCACACACAAGGGAGATTTGGAACAGCCAATTAGCCTGCTGTGCATGTTTTTGTAATGTGGGAGGAAACCCACACAAGCACAGGGAGAACATGCAACCTCCACACAGAAACACCCAGGCTGGGAATCGAACCCAGGCCTTCTTGCTGTGAGACAGATGTGCAAACCACTACGCCACCGTGCCACCCTAAACGAGCATGTGAATATAAATCCTGTACAAATTCAAATAGAAGGGAAAGAATTTCAATAAAAAATATTCTAAAAATGGAAATTTGAAGTGCACACACAAGTTTACTCATTCAATTTCTTGAATTTGCCAAACCTCTTTATCCTACTAGGCCCACGAAGGGGCTGGAACCTATCTCAGCCAACTCGGGGCAAAGGCATGATACTGTCATGATTCTGCATGTTTTCACCACTATGGGATCCACCTTGATATCAGATCCCAGGGATCCCTTTGGCTGGGATGCTAGATGAGTATATTCATGACATACTTTTAAAATTGTCCATTTCAAGTGAAATACTGCCCTCTTTTGGTAAAACAGGAAAAGTTATTTTTTAATTTTTTAAATTTTTTTGAAACCTAAACCTCCCACAGAGTAGGACTGTGACACGGTGTTAATGTGACATGATAAAGAAAATTCACTCACATATGCACAAGACTTCATAGCTATATCTGGGCATGTTTACATAACATTGGGGGCAGCCGTGGCATAATGGTTAGAGAAGTGACCGAAAGGTCACTGGTTTGATTTTGAGACCAGCAGGAAAAGTGTGCTGTGGCGAGAGAAGGACCTCCCCTTCCTCCACCTTCAAGGCTGAAGCGCTCTTGAACAAAGCACCTCACCCCGAAATGCTCTTCGGGAACTACAATGTGGCTGCGCACTGCTCCTGTGTGTGTGTGTGTGTGTGTGTGTGTGTGCTCGCAGTCTTTGGATGGGTTACAGTGCAGAGCCAAATTTCTCTCATGGGATCATATAAAAAAAAATTAAATAAATAAATAAAAAATCCTCTTTATCAGAAAGAACAGCACCTGATCTCTTTGATCTCTTCATGTGAAGATATAACAACATCCTGATTTTTTTACAGTCATGCAACAAATAGTACAATAACAATAATAAAAATAAAAATAATTCTATTTCGAATGGATTATTAATCCCCAGAAGAAGAAGAGTTCCATGATGATGATTATTGAATGATTATGAAGACTGAGTGTGAACTGTGAAGAGGTTTTGAGGTTTTTTTTTTGTTCCCATTTAGAAGGAGTAGACTTGCTCATATGCACTAATGTTTGCTGTGTAAACAGGATTATAGTTGTATATGAGGGCTCGACTCTCCTCATCCTGATCACTGAAGTGGTGAGAGCTTCTCCTTCCTGCAGAGAAATGGGGGGTGGGGGGGTGGGTGGATATGTGGAGTTAAAATAAAAAAGTTATAAGTTTTACAAAATGTCCGATGACAATATAAACAAACAAGCAGACAGGCAGTGCGATGGCATTTAGTTATATACACCAGAGTGAATAGGAAGAGAGACAGGAAGCAAGGCAGCAAGGTGGCAGACAAACAGACAGACAGAAAGAGAGGAAAGCATTTAGTCATGTATCAGCTCCTCTCATTTAGAGCGAGAAGAAGGGCAGACGATCGGGCAGGCAGGCATGCAGACTGAGAAACAGATCTATAATATTAATTCATTTAATGAATACTCTTATCTCAGAGACTATTAATACATAAATTCTTTAATTTATTCTTCAGTTGTCTTTGTCCCTGTTTTGTATGTTTTTCTTTATTTATGTAAATACACCGAGAGCAACAAAATACCGGGGTCAAATTCCTTGTATGTGTGCACATACTTGGCCAATAAAGCTGATTCTGATTCTGATATACAAGCAGACAAACAGATTGACAGAGTGATAGTCAGACAGCAAGACACACAGACGGGTCGAGAAGGACAGACAGACTTGCAGGCAGGCAGACAGATTTACAGACAAAGTAATAGTCAGACTGTGAGACACATTGATAGATGGAGACACAGACAGACAGACAGACATCCAGGCAGACAGACAGAGTGATAATCAGACAGCAAGACACACTGACAGATAGAGCGACAGACTGACAGACAAACAGGCAGACAGAGTAATACACAGCAAGGAAAGAGACAGACAGACTGACAGATAAAGATAAAGGAAGAGAGACAGACAGACATGAAGGCAGGAAGATACATTTATAAACAGATATACAGACTAGAAGAAAAGCAGACAGACAGAGAAATAGATACAAAACATGAGAAGACGGGGAGACAGAAATGCAGACACAGAGGAAGATAGACAGAAACAGGCAGAGATACATACATATAGAGAGACAGTGAGAAATAAACAGAAATAGATTCAGGTTACATTATTGGGACCCATAGCTATAGATAGCTAGACAGACAGACAGACAGACAGACAGATAGATAGATAGATAGATAGATAGATAGATAGATAGATAGATAGATAGA